>CM060377.1:42727289-43072099 GCA_030545235.1 Helianthus tuberosus
CTCTCACCTCTAGAGGTTCCACCCAGTGCCACGTCGATCCGTCTTCTTGATTTTCATTCCCAGTGCCGGAGTTGGCCGGAAACGCCAGATCCGTGTCAACAACCGTCACCTTACCAACAGAATCAGGGGCCCAGTCACTTATCTCTTCTTCGATCCAAACACGGAATTGTTTGTCCTTCCAACGTAAATTAACGTGTTTTTGAATTCTATCCCCGTCTCCCACAAGTAAACCTATCCAGCTAGCCGAGATATTCCCATCATCCGCCTCCAGATTTGAACCATGTACAATCTTTCCAAAATGTTCAACTATGTTATTCAGGACATCATTGTCTGCTAAGTGCAATGGAACACAGAGAATCCTAACCCATGCCAATCTCTCCAATGGAAGAGGTTGGCAATTCCATGGATCCAGACTTGAAAACCAACCTTTCCACGTATCATGGTCTAACAAGAAGCTAGAACAATCTTCCTCCCTTTCAAACTTTATCAGCATGGACAGACCCCCCATGAAGCTAAGAGAAACCCCCCTGAACTTCCGATCAGCTAAAATGGAATTAAGTTCCTGAGAATCATTATATCCTTGCATCTACCAACGAGAGCAAAACCAACAAGATCCACAAAAGCTGACGTTTCGTCCGATATGTCAATGTTAATCCCATGATCCACCGTCTGAAAAGCAGACGCGTTACACTCCGCCGGAGGCTTCTCGGAAGAAAATAGGTCGCTGAATAGTCTTCCACTCTCTTTGTTAAAGAACGAATTTTTCAGTATCACTTTCTCCTGGACCGGAACTGCATGAGTCTTACCTTTATCCTTTAAGTCTTCCTTTTTATCACCAATGAGTCTAGCATTTTCCTTTGCAAATCTGGCTAAGTTAGCAACGAGTTTGAATCCTCCCATCTTCGTTCCATTGAGAGCCCGCTCCATCTCTTTCACATCAGCCACGTCTTTGAAACTAATGAATCCGAAACGTCTTCCTTCTTTATCTTTTTTCCTGGCGATGTAAACCACTGAAACTTCGCCAAAGACTTTGACGAAGTCTGCTACATCCCATGTGTTACAGCCGAAAGGGAGATTCGAGATGAAGAATTTGGTTATATTTCCTTCGAACCTTCTGTCTTCGTTGATTCCTTTATTCTTAACTTTCTTTTTGGGAATCACGTCGTTCCATGTACCTCCGCCATTCCCGTCGTCTATACTAAAAAAACAAAGTCTAAGAAAAGGAGTGGAGCGAATGGGAGATAGTTAACCTAATAGGATGAACGGACTCCTCAAGATTGTTCCGAGGAACTAATCAAAGAATCCCCACACACTACCAGAAGTAACTGTTCACCGTCAAGCACCCAAACCAACTTCTTAAAGAGATGGAAGAAGAAAACCGGACACAGCCTGAGAAAAGAAAACGGGAGGGAAACCAGGAGGCGAATGGATTTCAGATAAGACCGATTAGGATGAAAGGTCACTCCGATCGAAGATGATTCGTACGGCAACCTCGCACACTAATCAGCCTAATCTGTCGTTATCGAGCTCTCCTTCGAAACCCTAGTTGAGAGAGATTATTGAAAGCTGTGATGATGGGAATACATGCAAAAAAGGAATACACAAACAAATAATATGTGTAGTGTACGGCTTCATCAAATCTTTAGAGAGTGTTTTTTTAGGGTAAATTACTTTTTGAGTCCCTGTGTTTTATGGGTTTTAACTAGTTGAGTCCAAAAGCAAAAAGTTTAACGACGTGAGTCCCTATAAGCATTTTCTTTAACCATTTGAGTCCAAATTTCTAACTCCATCCACCAAGTCTGTTAACTATGAGGGTAATTTGATCATTTACACACAAAGTACAAGTCTTATATGCACATGACTACAAGAAACAAGTCTTTAATGCATTAACTTTTAATATATATAAAATTAAATTACACCTCACCATCAACCCCCCCCCCCCCCCCCCCCCCCCCCCCCTCTTGTTCATCCCTGTTCTCCATCTCATCTCACATATACAGAGTAGTACTATCAATCACCATCTCATCTCACAGAGTAGTACCTCACGTCCTCACCATTACCCCCTCTCTCTTGTTCATCCCTTTTCTCCATATTTCTTTAAAAATCTTCTCCGGTGATGATGGTGATTTCATGGGTCACTCTCCTCCTCCAACCCCAATTCTTTCAATAGCATATCCAAACCATCTAGGTGAGTTGAGAATTTTGTTTGAAATTGGGTGGTGGCGTTTGAGATTTAGACCAGATCTACCGGCGGTTGTACAACGATCAGTTTTTCGTCAACGAACTCCGGCGCTAAAGGTGGATATCGGTTACAAGTGCAGATCTCACCTCCTCCACCGCCGCCGCCACTCCTCCACCACCGCCGCCGCTCCTCCACCACCGCCGCCGCCCCACTGCTACCACCACCGTCTCACCACCACCTCCAAATTAACACAAAAAGTTCAACCATCCAAATCCTAATTACAGAGTTGTTGAAAACACAAGTAACAAATCACATATCTGTTGGAGATCGTGGGGTTTGGATGCTGAATTTGTTCTTTGAAGAAGGTAATTAGAGGGATAGGTGTTCAGTTATGTTTTGGTGTTTTGTTAAGTTAATTTTTTAGATGCTGTTTGGGCTTTTAAGTGATTTAGGAACTGGATGCTTATTTTTTTTAAGCTAAACATCATAGTTCTACTCGTTATTTGTTCTACGATTTTAGGGCTCATTTGATTCTAGTGAAAGTTTTAGTTGTTTATGGTGTTTTATGTAATTTTGACCTGAATTTTCTTTGATCTTAGCCCTATATTTAATGATTAACGAGAGAGACAGAGACATATGAGATTTTAGCAGTGAGTATAATAAGAAACAGAGATGAAATGTTATTTGGGGGAAATGAAATGTATTTTGTTAATTTTTATCTTTTTTTTGGGTTGGTGGGTGTTGTGGTGGTGACGGTGTAGTGGTGGTGGTGACGGTGGAGGTGCAGTGGCGACGGTGGTGTTGATGGTGGAGGTGTGGTGGTGGGATGGAGGTGGTTTAGGTTTAGAGAGAGAGAGATGCATCTCTGGTAAAGATAAATGAGAGAGAAAGAGAAAACTATAAATAAATTAGTTTATTTATTTATTTTTTTAATTATAGGGGTAATTTGGTCATTTAACAAATTTTAACAAAATAATTCTAACAGTGTTAGAAAATTGGACTCAAATGGTTAAAGAAAATGCTTATAGGGACTCAGGTCGTTAAACTTTTTGCTTTTGGACTCAACTAGTTAAAACCACTAAAACACAGGGACTCAAAAAGTAATTTACCATTTTTTTTAATTATAAAAGTGGTTATTATTGAAGAAGAGATAAAATATTAATATTTTTCTTTATATTTGAGATGACACTATTCACATTCTGTATTTTTTATATATTTTGAGTTGATGCAAGTTAGTGTTGAAATATAAAATAGCATGTCAACAGGTGGAAATTATTCCTTTTTTATTTCACAATTATTGGTTTCGTAACCATTTAAAGTTGTACAATAAGCAATTTAGCAAACTCACTTTTATGTATACATGAGATATTTGAATTTTATTACTCACTTTACGAGACTCGAATCTATATCATTTTGGTTAGGATAAACACCTGATACCATAAAACCAAAAGGGTATGGTCACATGATATATTCAATATTAAGCAATTATCCTCATAAACATATTATAATCGATACATACATAGATGTGCATATGAATAGAAATTTTCCTTACACGATAATGTGGAAAATATGATCTCAGTTTACTAACAAGTAACAAGGTAAGCTGCGTGATGCGGCGGGAGCGACACATTACATTGTGATACCCGTTTCTGCAGTTTTCTTATTCATATAATATTTATTGTAGCATCATTGTGATACATATACATAAAAAACGAAGTAGTCGGGTAATCTATTTTATTGTGTTGTGCATGGTTTGATCGGTTCAGTTATTATCCTTAGCCGAAACCGAAACCAAAGCCATCAGTTAGTCGATTTTGTTAACCAATCGGTTTTTGGTTAATTATTTCGGTTTATTCGGGTTGATTGATAGTTTTTTTGGTTTGTTTCATTTAATAGAAAAACCAAACTTGGGCGAAAACTTTTACTTAGAAATATTTGAAATTGAGGTATAAATAATGAAATGAAAGTATAAATATATGAAATGGAGATATAAAATACGAAATATATGAACTGGAGGTATAAAAGCTAGAAATATATGAAAATATGAATGATTAGGTTCGGTTCATCTAATTTTAGTTAAACGCGAGTACAAAAAAATGATAACCTGTTTTTGGTTAACTCGGTTTCCAGTTTTTGGTTGATTTCGGTTCAGTTTCGTCTATTTTCGGCTTGGTTTAGGTTAACGATTTAGTTATTGCTCACCGATAACCGATTTTGGTTAATATCCGATAGGTGCGTGCGCGATGTGGCGGCAAACACAAACATTGCCACGATGTGTGTTGTTCGGTTGGTTAGATTATTATCCTCAACAAAAATCGAAGTCATCAATTAGTCTATTTTATTAACCAATCCGTTTTCAGTTAATTTGTTTGGCTTATTGAGTTAGATTGATGGTTTTTTGTTTGATTCATTTAATTTCGATTAATAGCCAAAATCAAACTTGGGCTAAAACTTTTGATTAGAAATATATGAAATTTATGTATAAATACATGAAATGGATGTATAGGTACATTAAATGGAGATATAATTACATAAATAGGGGTATAAATATGAAATACATGAACTGCAGGTATAAAGCTAGAAATATATGAAAATATGAATGGTTCGGTTTAGTTAACTTTGGTTAAATGAGGACACACAAAAATCGATAACCGTTTATGGTTAATTCGCGTTTCGGTTAATTAGTTTTCAGTTAACTCAGTTTTGGTTGATTTCAGTTAGTTTTGCTTAACGATTCAGTTATTACTCACCTTTAGACACTGCTAATTATGTAACATATCAATTTTTTTAGTTAATAACTATAGCAATACTATACTCAAATTAAAGAGAATAAAATACTCGTTTATATGGTGTAATTAAAAAAATATGTTAACGTACCAAAACGTTATAATCGTTTAAAAATCGTGGGGGATTAGTTTTTTATAAGTAGATAAAGTGTAACTACTAACTAACTATCTATAATTTTGTTAAAGATAAGGGATTAAAGTGTAATCTAGATGAGATGATTTAATTGATAGTATTTAATTACTTGACATTCTGTAGCTATTAAACATTCTAGGATAATGACTAATTACATTGGGCTTTAATCATTTGTACAATAAGACATCATCTACTTGTACCTTTTTAATAGACATTTATATAAAATAGGAAAATATTTGTTATATATGTCATGTATATCTCTCCTCAATATGAGGAGATTTGGTTGTAATTATTTATAGCATTGATGTGAATGAGAAGAGGCAAGCTTTGTATTCTTTCATGGTATCACAGACCTAATCGATCCTCCTTCTCTTCACCTTCTGTTTACGAAAACTTTCTGCCATCACCATGTCTTCGAATTCATCTTCTCCCCATCCTGCTGTCTCCGTTACGTCCATCAAGAACCTCATTCCCGTTACTCTGGACATCGAAACCGGTCACTATACGACCTGGTCAGAGATGTTCAAAATACAATGCAAAGCACATCTCGTGTACGATCACCTTCAACCCAAATCAGCCACCGAAACCTCCCCCTCTTCTGTTTCGAATAAAGACAAAGACAAAGAACAACCGGCACCCACCGAGACATGGGAGCGTCTTGATTCCATCGTCTTGCAGTGGATTTACAGCACTATATCTACCGATCTGTTGCACACGGTTCTTAAACCAGACACAACCGCCTTTGATGCTTGGACAACGATTGCAAATATCTTTCAAGATAACAAGGCCACTCGCACTATCGACCTCAACAATAAATTTGCAAACACTCACCTGGATCAGTTTCCGAATATGTCCGCATACTGTCAAGCACTTAAGGTAATATTCGATCAGTTGACTAATCTCGGTTCCTCCATTACTGATGAACAACTTGTCCTACAACTCTTATCGGGTCTCACCGAGCAATACGAGAACACAGCCTCCGTTATTCAACAGATGAAGCCGCTCCCTGATTTTTATGATACCCGCTCTCGGTTATGCATGGCTGAGTCTAGAAAACTCAGTCAAGTTCGTCACGCAGCACAGACGGCCGGTGCGGCTCTCACCGCATCAGTTGAAACTTCACAAAAAGACAACCGCGAACGAACCGAACCATCTGCTGGACACCGCATGGAGTCGTATGAGCGGGGTCGTGGCCGTGGTCGCGGTCGCGGCCGGGGTCGAGGTAGACAAGGGGGCCGTGGCGGCCGGAATGGGTCTTCACAGTTTGGCGGCGGAAACTACTCCTCCCAGTTTCATTCGAACTCTACAGCCTACTACCCTTGGCCTTTTCTTGCACCATGGGCCGGCCCCACTAATAGCACACCTCATCCTACATGGGCTTCTTGGAATAATGGGCCTCCTTGCCCTTATCCTACAATGAACAGATCAAACAATACATCATCGGCAGGAATTCTTGGCCCTCGACCAGCACAGCACATGCCAACCGATCTAAATCACGCGATGCATGCAATGGCTCTCAACGACCCTTCTTGGGCTATGGACACAGGTGCAACAGGTCATATGTCTTCTAACTCTCATCCCTCGTCTATTTTTAATAAAAGCATTAATAAACATATTATTGTGGGAAATGGTCAAACCATTCCCGTGCATGGACAAGGCAATCTTACCCTACCCCCTCCCCTCCCACCATTCAAATTAAACCATGTCCTTTACGCACCTTCCCTAATTAAAAACTTACTTTCCGTTCTTCGTTTTACTACCGATAACCAATTATCTATTGAATTTGACCCGTATGGTTTTTTGGTGAAGGATCTCAAGACTCGGACCCCTATCCTACGATGCAATAGCTCGGAAGGACTCTACACCTTTGATCCATCCCAAGTTACCAAGATCACATCTCCCACCGCTCTCACTGCAATTTCTCAAGACACATGGCATCAACGTCTTGGTCATCCGGGACATTCTTTATTACATTATCTTAAAAACTCTAGTTTAATTTCTTGTGGAAGGTTGCAAAACAATGTTTGTCAATCTTGCGTGTTTGGTAAACATATTCGGTTACCTTTTATGGATTCTCATAATATTACAAATTTGCCATTTGATATTATACATAGTGATCTTTGGACTTCCCCGGTTCTTAGTACGGGGGGTCATCGTTATTACATTTTATTTCTTGATGATTTTTCTAACTTTCTTTGGACTTACCCTCTCACCACCAAATCTCATGTTTTCTCCACCTTTACTACATTTTCTAATATGATTCTAACTCAGTTTGAACGCAAAATCAAACAATTTCAATGTGATAATGGGACAGAATACAACAACAATATGTTTCACCAATTTTGTAAACTAAATGGCATGCAATTTCGCTTCTCCTGCCCCTATTCCTCTTCTCAAAACGATAAAGCCGAAAGAAAAATTCGATCCATTAATAATATCATTCGAACACTTTTGGCCCATTCTTCTTTACCTAGCACCTATTGGCATCATGCCTTGGAACTAGCAACCTATCTTCACAATATTTTACCAACCAAAGTCCTTTCCAACATTTCTCCCACTCAAAAACTATATCAACAGATCCCCTCATACTCGCACCTTCGGGTATTTGGTTGCCTTTGCTATCCTCTTGTTCCTCACACAACCATTAACAAACTACAATATCGATCTATGCCATGTGTCTTCCTTGGATACCCAACTAATCATAGGGGTTATAAATGCCTGGATCTCAATACACATAAAATTATCATCAATAGACATGTAATTTTTGATGAGTCTATTTTTCCTTTTGCTAATCACCCCATCCCTTCTCCTTCTTCGTATGATTTTCTTTCTGATTATCAAATCACCACTCCTTTCCCTACTTGTCCCAACACAAATACATCCACATCTAATGTCCAATCCACTGCTACAATTACTCCACAGTTCCCAACCAACCTTAACTTATCCAATCCATCTACTCAAATACCACTTACCTCTACTCCCATTGGCCCACTCCACTCACAAAACAATACCCCTCTCGGCCCACTTCCTCACACCCACATCTCACCTACTCATACAACTCTCGGCCCACTTCCCCACACCCACATTCCACCTTCTCCCACTCATCTCGGCCCACTCACTTCTACCAGCCCAAATATGCTTAGCCCACCTTCACCTCCTCACAGCCCCTCATCCCAATCACCAATCGATAATTTGTCTCACATCCCCAGTCCCGTTCCCACCCCTTCTTCTGATTACATCTTCCATCCTAACTCCGAGTCGTCACCTCAAACGACTCCTTCACCGACTACTTTACCCACCCCATCCCCAATCCCAACCCCACCCCCACCCTCATCACCGCCGCCACCCACTCGAACCATCCGTACGCGTTCTATGGATGGCATACATAAACCCAAGACTATTTTCAATCTTCACTCCTCTTCTATCGAACCCATTCCTAAAAACCCGAAAGATGCTTTGTCCAGCACGGAATGGCTTAATGCCATGAACACTGAATTTAATGCTCTTCTTAAAAATAAGATCTGGGTGTTAGTTCCAAGACAGCCTCATATGCATGTTTTACGTAGCATGTGGCTTTTCCCCCACAAGTTTCGCTCGGACGATTCCTTAGAAAGGTATAAGGCTCGTCTTGTTTGTGATGGAAGCAATCAACAGATTGGGATAGACTGTGGTGAGACATTTAGTCCGGTTGTTAAACCGACTACGATACGTACTGTTTTATCTCTTGCTTTGTCGCATTCTTGGCCGATTCATCAACTTGATGTGACAAACGCATTCCTTCATGGTAACCTTAACGAGACTGTCTACATGTATCAACCCATGGGGTTTCGACATAGGCAATATCCGGATCATGTGTGCTTACTTCAGAAATCTCTTTATGGTTTAAAACAGGCTCCTCGGGCGTGGTATCAACGATTCACGGACTTCGTTCTCTCTCTGGGGTTTCAACAAAGTAAATGTGACAATTCTCTTTTTACTTATCAGCACCACGAAATATGGCGTATCTTCTTATCTATGTCGATGACATCATTCTTACAATGTCGACTGATTCTCTTCGGGTCAATCTAATGTCTCGTCTTGCAGCCGAATTTGCCATGAAGGATCTAGGGCCTCTGAGTCATTTTTTGGGTGTTCATGTTACAAGGCACGGAAATAACATGTTTCTTTCTCAACAGGCATACACGAAAGACATTATTGACAGGGCTGGCATGTCTTCGTGTAAACCAGCCGCCACACCAGTTGATACTAAACCCAAGCTGGGTTCGGATTCGGGCCCAGATTATGATGACCCGACCTTGTATCGTAGTCTTGCTGGTGCTCTCCAATACCTAACTTTTACGAGACCCGACATTTGCTATGCTGTTCAACAGGTGTGTATGTTCATGCACGCACCTAAATTGGATCATTGGAATGCTCTTAAACGAATCATTCGCTATCTACAAGGCACATCGTCTCACGGGTTAACTATTGGTGCTTCCTCAGACTTCTCATTACGAGCCTACACTGATGCCGATTGGGCAGGGTGTCCGGATACACGGCGCTCCACTTCCGGGTATTGTGTTTATTTCGGCTCTAACATCATCTCCTGGTCGTCCAAACGTCAATCGGTTGTTTCACGGTCAAGTGCTGAGGCTGAATATCGGGGAGTTGCTAATGTTGTTGCGGAAATTTGTTGGCTTCGTAATCTTTTACTCGAACTACATAAGCCCCTTGCTTCTGCCAGTCTTGTGTACTGCGATAATATTAGTGCAATCTATCTGTCCGGGAACCCAGTTCAGCATCAACGTACCAAACACATAGAACTGGATATTCATTTTGTTCGAGATCTGGTTCAACGTGGTTCTGTTCGGATTTTACATATACCAACACGTTTCCAAGTTGCGGATATTTTCACCAAAGGTTTACCAAAAGTGCTATTTGATGATTTTCGGTCCAGTCTCAGCATTCGGCCACCTCTAGCTTCGACTGCGGGGGTGTAATAGACATTCATATAAAATAGGAAAATATTTGTTATATATGTCATGTATATCTCTCCTCAATATGAGGAGATTTGGTTGTAATTATTTATAGCATTGATGTGAATGAGAAGAGGCAAGCTTTGTATTCTTTCACTTTTAATCAATACGTCAATACTAACCAAGACAACTATCGAAAAGTCGACAAAAATGAGTACGTCGTCATTGTACTTTGGGATTTTTTGAAACATTATAGTTTATAAGATATGACTAGAATACGTAAAATAATTATAAGTTTGTTGTGGAGAAAGAAAATTGTAACTAATTACCTATAATGATGTTAAATCCCAGGGATTGAAGTGTAATAAGATGAGGACCTAGAATAAAATTATTGTTTAAAAGACCAATGTACCCTCATTTTAAGGGTGTATTTATGAATTAACAAAGAAAAAGTTCTTATTTTTGGGTATCTTAAAATGCCCCTCACTCATGCATTATAATATATTATAGATTATAGATAGAACTTGACAATAAGCAAACATGTGATCATTTAATTGATAAATTAACATCATAAAGACGTATAAATGCCTCACAAGCGCATGTGGTGTGGCATCACATATGCCCATTTGTGTCATTTATGAGAAGTACGATATCCAACCTGTACTTTAGTTGGTGACAAACGAGTATTAAGTATTAACTTTTCTTGTAAACAAACAACACATGTTATATCCTTATATAAACAATCTTTTGGTTCTTAGAAAAATGCAAACATGATTTGTTTTAAAACTTTTGTATTATACCAATCAGTCAAACTAAATGATAATTCTTTTTTTTTTTGAAAAGTGAACTTCATTAACAAAGAACCGGCCCAAACCGGGCCGGCACAAAACACACAGAATTACATATGTACAACTTTACACCAGTTGACCCATAAACAAGACTCCTGCTTCGATCTAGCCGAGAACCATAAAGAACCTAACACCTTAATGTCATATAAAATTTTCGCTATCTTGACTGGAATCGACTCGAAGACTAGAGCATTTCTAGCCAACCAGATGCACCAACATCCAGTCAAAATCAAACCTTGAATAATGCTTCTTTTGTTAATCGGAATGTAATGATCGTTGTGGAGAACCAAAAGATCCCGGAATGAAAAAGCGTAGAAGCACGGAATGTTGCACCATAGAGAAACCTGCTGCCAAACAGTTGTAGCAACCGCACAACTGGTAAAGAGGTGGTCAGCGGTTTCAACTCCAAAATCACACAGAGGGCACATCTCGTTGTCAACAGCGATGTTTCTATGGCGCAGAGCGCAGCGTGTCGGAATCCTTTCCTGCTCGCAACGCCAAGCAAAGATGTTAACTTTGAGAGGGACCCACTTACACCAATCCATAACGAAGGAGCTGCTCGAGAGAGACCCGGACGCTAAGAAATCTCGGACCCCCTTGACCGAGAATTCCCCATGCTCCCCACCGACCCAACGCCACCTGTCAGCGGAAGGCGAGATACTGATTTCCGAAAGGATTTCAATAAGTTGAGAAGCATCAGCAAGGAGAGAAGCCGGAACCTGGGATTTCCACTCCCAAAGGAGAGTCCGATCAGTCCCCGACCCAATGATACGGTCACGGACCAGACATTTTTTGTTAACTTCTAATTTGAAGAGATCAGGGAACAAACATTTTAAGGGCTCGTTGGTCACCCAGGGATCAAGCCAGAAAGAAATGCTGTCCCCTTTGCCAACAACGCCCTTGAAACAATTCCGAATCGGAATACCGTCCACCGTAGTGTTAGTAATTGCCTTGACAATTTTGCTCCATTCCCCATTAAGAGTTTTTTATAATAAAAACCATCCCAGCTCACCCGGCTGGAGTGCAGGGACACAATAATTCTCCGCCAAAGGCTACAAGATTCAGTCTTATAACGCCAACCCCACTTAGAGAGAAGAGCCACGTTAAAATCGTGAAGTTTGCTAAGGCCAAGACCTCCCTTTATTTTCGGCAAAGAAACCCGGTCCCATGCTACCCAATGAACTTTGTTTTCTTCGGACGAGCCACCCCATAGAAACCTTCTTATCATCTTTTCTAGGTCGGTAATAACCTTCTTCGGAGCCTTGTAAATTGAGAAATAATACAAAGGGAGACTTTGAAGAACCGATTTGATGATTGTAACCCGCCCGCCTATAGAGAGGAACCGGGATTTCCAAGTCGCAAGACGGCTTTGGAACACCGCGTAAACCGGGAGCCAATTGCTTATTCGGTTCATATTAGCGCCCACCAACACACCGAGGTACTTAAAAGGAGGGGTGTCCGGCGAACATCCAACCTTAGAAGCAACGTTTATAACCTCCGTCCAACTCACACCGATGCCGTAGAGGTTAGACTTGTTGACATTGATGTTTAAACCGGAACAAATGTGAAAACAACGAAGGACTCTAAGCAGATTACTAATCTCCACCTAAGACCATTCGCCAAATAAAATGGCGTCATCCGCAAAGAGAAGGTGGGTAATAACCGGACCTCCATCTGGGGTACGTATGCCTTTTAAAGATCCCGCTTCTTTAGCTTTGGAGAGCATACTCGAGAGGGCCTCCATGACCAAAATGAAAAGGAAGGGGGAGAGGGGGTCACCTTGGCGCAACCCCTTCTCCCAGCAGAACTGGTATGTGGGAGAGCCGTTAACTAGAACAGAAGATCGGGCCGATGACAGAATACCTTGTATCCAATTACACCACTGGAGAGGAAAACCCATTTGACGGAGGACACTAACCACAAAATTCCAATTGACATTATCAAAAGCTTTTTCGAAATCGATCTTGAAGAGCGCCGCTTTCTGCTTCTTTTTGTTTATCCAGGTCATGATTTCGTTGACAATTAAAGGCCCATCTAATATAAACTTCCCTTTTTGAAAAGCTGACTACGTGTCGGAAATCACACTGCCAATCACCTTTTGCATCCTATTCGCTAAAACCTTCGAAACCACTTTGCTGAGGACACCCACCAAATTGATGGGACGATAATTAGCTAAAGAAATCGGGTCCTTGATTTTAGGAATAAGCGTGATGAAAGACGAGGTGCTGTCGCGACTAAAACACCCGACGTCATGGAAAAGGTTAAATATATTCATGAAGTCCTCCTCAAAAATAGGCTAGAAGTGTTTGATGAACTTGAAATTGAGGCCGTCCGAACCGGGGGCACAGTCACTATCACAAGCAAAAACAGCCTCCTTGACTTCAGCTAAGGAGAAATGCTGGATAAGGGAAGCTTTATCCTCATCTTTAAGAATTTTCAAGTTGTCCAGCCAAGGAATCGGACGGTTTTGGATATTTTCCTTAAACTTGTCGCGGAAAAAAGAAAACACATGTTGCTTGACTTTAGAGGGTTTATTCACCCAAGAACCGTTCAAATCGAAACCATGAATTTTATTTGAAGCTTTTCTTTCATTGATGACCGAATGAAAGTACCTGGAGTTTTCATCTCCGTCTACAGCCCATTTAACTCTAGATCGTTGTCTGAGGTCAGCGTTCTTTCTCTCTTCGACCTCCTTCACTATCTTTCTGGACTCGCACCAGATCCACTCTTCTTCTTCATTGAGATCTCTATATTCCATATCGGCTTCCAACTGCTCAAGATCCATAACCGCCGAGGAGAACTGATCGTTTTCTTTTTTGAGGAAATCATCCCTCCATTTTTTGAGGAAGACACGGATCCTACCAAACTTTTTAGTGAGAGCGGAGTCGGGAGGGCCAACATAATTAAAACCTTCGACAGCCGCGTAAACTGCCTCGTCAAAACCACTTCTACCAAACCAGGAGCTAAAGACACAAAACGGCCGAGCCCCGAAATTGGAGTCCATAATAGAGAGGGTAATGGGCCGGTGATCCGAGTGGAGGCACGGGTGGGCTTTGATACAAGCATCTGGCCATAAGGAGAAGAAATCACTGCTCACGAGGAACCAGTCAATTTTACTCAACTTCTTTCCGTTATCCCGAACGCAAGTGAAATTATTCCCTTGCATTGGAAATTCCAACAGGCCGTGATAGTAGATGAAGTCGTTGAAAGATTTGGCACAAGAAGGTTTGAATTTAGAGTTCTTTCTCTCCAAAGGAGATCTCACCGCGTTGAAATCCCCGCACAATAACCACAGCCCGTTAGAATCAGATAATACAGCCGCTAAGTCACACCATAGACGCCTTTTATCAGCTAGCTTTTGCGGGGCGTAAACATTGATAAGATTAATTGGGGTACCGTTCCCGACAAGGGAACCAGATAAATGGAGGAAAAACCTAGCTTTATTCACATTGTCTACCTTCAAAACCTGGGGGTCCCACAGCCAGACTAGACCCCCGGATAAACCAACGGACCCGACGAAAGCTGATTCAAAAGCCCCCACACCCCAAAAATTAGCAAGAGAGGTGTCCGACACAGTTTCTTGTTTAGTTTCTTGAAGAGCCATAGCAAAAATTTGGTTCTTCTGTCTCAAATCCCTGACCCAATTCGCTTTATGCCCCCCGGCCAAGCCCCTAATATTCAAAGATAAGAAATTCATTTAAAAACACCATTGTTACCTTCTTTCCTGATGACCTCTTTGACAAGGGCTCCATGATGTTCCAACCGAACTCCAATAGCCGCACCGATAAGCACAGTAGCTTCAACCTCAGCATCGCTCCTACTATCTGTAGAATCCGGAATATCAGAAAACTCACCAGATTTTGGCTTTCCCACACTATCAGCTGGTTCACCCACCCCGAGATCAGAGGAGTGGATAGATGCGTTAAGGTCCAGAGAGCCACCCGGTTCAACTTGGTTCTCAAAGTCGGAAATTTCCTTGTCCCGGGTGGGACCATCTTTGTCGGAACCGCCAATATCCTGCGGATTAGAGGTTCCCAAGTTCAAGAACCTATTGAGGTCAAAGGGAACAGAATCTTCCAGTACCGCTCTTTGCCTTTTTTTAGGCCTATCTGGAGTCAGCGGGCTCCTGTTGACTCTAGGTGGGCCTCCCCTTATGGGCTTATAAACACCTTTTTTGGACTTTTGCTTGGGAGACAAACCAGACGAAATTAAATTCTGCCCAAATAATTCTTTATTAAAGTGGTTAGCAAAAGCACCAGTTGGGCCCATCCCCCCAAAATCGAGATTGATGCCTTGGTCCCTGGGAACATTGGAATTGACATCCTCAGCGTTGAAAGTCTCTTCATGGTTGGACGGAACCTCGTTATCTGCGTCCTCATGCAGCCCTACGTCCCCAACAGACATAATTTCATTTAGACTTTTCGAATTCCCATGCGACGATGGAGACGATACACTTTCCCCCTCCCCAACTTCGGACTCTTCTCCGGTGACAGATTCCGGCCATTCTTCATCGAACATGCAATCCGGCACCCAATCGTCTAATTCTTCCATGATCCAAACTTTGAATTTTTTGTTCTTCCATTTAAGGGTGACCGAATCTGAAATGCAAGCACCCACGTCGACCAGAATGCCAATATAGTTAGTCGATAAATCCCAGTCCGAGGTGGACAGATTGGACCCCTTAACGATTTTGCCGAAGAGAGCAGCAATGTCGTCGAAGACTTTGTTTTCGGCTAAATGCAAGGGAACCCCGTGAAATTTGATCCAAGCTATTCTTTCATAAGCCAAGGATTGACCCGACCACAAGTCAAGAGAAACAAACCATTCTTTCCAAAGATTAACGTTAAGGAGAAAATCTGAAGCGTCGATGTCGTCCTCAAAAGCAATCAACAAGTAAAGACCGCCAAGATAATGGAGTTTGAATCCGCCCACTCCTGCGGATGAGAGGTTACCCTTAATGTTGATCAGAGACCCGAGGTCTTTAAACCGGGCGACAACCGCTCTCCCTTGAAGATCAAAGAAGGCACTAGTCTCGCTATGGACGATTACCTCCTTGACATTTTCCAGAACATCTACCGACTGCAGCTTGGAGTCACCCTGACTGTTCAGAAGGGCCGAACAATATGATCGTCCAGGCTTCGAAAAAGCATTGAACCTTGTAGTGTTGTTAGCCTCTATACCCGTTTGGAAATCTTGCTGGTCGGTGGCCGGAGGGGCCCCATGTTCATTCACCGATCCATTTTCTTTTGCAAATCTGGCACGATTGATCTTAAGCTTACAGCCGCCAAGTTTGAGGCCCTGCATCTTCTTCTCCAACTCTTTCCAGTCGTTAACACCCTTAAAGCTAACGAAACCAAACTTTAGACCCTCCTTGTTCCTCTTCCTAGCGATATAGGACCCGGCGATATCTCCGAACTTGCTGAGAAGAGTGGCCAGGTCCCATGGTCTGCAACCATCCGGGATGTTGGCCACGTAAAACTTAGAAACTCCCACAGCCATTAGAAAGAAGACCAAAAGAAAAGAGAGAAGACAAACCGACCAAAACGTACAGCCAAACCCAAACCGCGAATGGACTAAACAGGAAGCCAAATTAGGGAGAGAGGTTAGATCGAGCGACGCTGCCGGAGCGAGACGATTAAACCTGCTCACTAATCCGATTCCATATTTGTCGTCGAGCAAGCTAGGGTTCCGACGGGTCTAGACAGAAAGATAAAGATTTTTGAAACCGACCCTGATTCATTTGTTTTTGTTCATAAACTGTAAGGTAATACCGTAGCAGTGTTTGTATTGTTATCTTAACTATTACCTAAATTTGTTGTGTACATGGACGGACATACCCACAATTGTGGGTGGGTGACCGCACCCCTTGAAAAAAAAGTTTTAAGCGCTAATTTTCGTCCAAAAATCCCAACCACACCCCTTGGATTTTTTCAACCGCATCCATTGAAAATTTTCAACCGCCTCACTTAGAAAAAAATATTATGAATTTATAAAAAATAAATTAAACACTGATTATTATGAATATATAAGTATATAACAAAATTTATTTAATTATTCTTTAACCACTTATTCACTTTACTTAACCCAATCCACAATCTAATTGTATTAACCCAACTACTTAAGCCCAAACCCAACCCAAAGATTTTGAACTAAATAAAATAACCCAAACAACCCACACATGACCCATTCGAATTCCAAATCCCGCTCCAAAAAAAAAAAAAAAACGCTCAACGACTACAGTCTACAGCACCTCACAACCGGACGAGTTTTTTGGCAGGAAAATTCAAAACTCTAGCCGTTTCGAACATTATTACGCTGGAATTCCGACTTAGAACGGGTATCCTTTCTTTATTGATTGTTTTTTGCTGTTTTATGTGGTTATTAAAAGAAAATATATATGTATAAGGGTTTGATCTATTTTTGTTTTTTTGATGTTTTTTAGTTGTTATAGACTTGTAGTTAATGTTTTTTTTTTTTTGTTTTTTTTAAGGTTTGTTTGTTTAAATGATTATTAATCAACATTTAAAACTAGGACTTGAATGTTAGAACTTTAAAATTGAAAATTATGGACTACTTTATTGGTTGAACATTATTGTTTATTTTGTTTAAGCGTTTAGTGTTGTTTTATGAACTTGTGTATTAAACAACTCTACTAGAATGTGTTAGGGATGTTCCTGGTCTGTTTCAGCTGATTTTAACAAACATGCAGTTTCAGAAAAGGACAAACCAAACCGTCCATGTTATAGTTTGTTAAAGTTACCATTTTTAACGGTTTGACGTTTCTGTTTTGACAATTAATGACAATTAATGGTATTGAACCATATTTTTGTATATTTTTTAACACCATAATGTTGTACTAACTTTTATAGTGATAAGGATTGTTGATGTAAGTAATACATATAAAAACTTTATATTCTTAAAATGAAATATGTAAAAAATTGAATATCGAACTAAATAAGTTACACGGCTGGTTTCAAGTTGCAAATGAATATCGAACTAAATAGGTTACACGGCTGGTTTCAAGTTGCAACCTCTAAACCATCAAAACGGAATCGTTAGCCAAAAACATATATTTCAAACAAACTAAGTGGTTGACTTGTCTTAATTCGATCGCTTTCAATGGTATATAAAAACTCTACTAGTATGTGCTTTAGAAGACATCAAGTTTGAAATATAATATACTAGTCTAAGATCCCGCGAATTTCGCGGGTGGACTAACACACAAATATATAACTTAAAAATGTTAAAATAATCCTTTAAAAGAAATAAACGTTCAAGTAACGAAATCCATCCCTCTACCCGCGGGTACGTAACGTATCAAACGTAGTTAACAATGATTGAAATATACAACTGAAATCGAGATTGTTCACCTGAGATCGAATTGAAATTCAACAAACAATGTGCTAAATCAACAGTGAATCGTCAACGAATTTAAAGTGTTGAACTTGATAAAGTGACAAATAAGTCGAGAGACCTGCAAATGATTTTAATATGATAAAAGTTTGAATTATTATAGTAATCATCTAGCTTTCATAATAACAATGAATTGTAATCATTTATACATTTTATAATTTTTTAACAATATAGTGTTTATGAGTTAAAGTGCTCGACCCGTTTTGACTTCTTACCCAACCCACCTGCAACACCTTGTAGGCTTGTACAGTCATTCACACTCAAAAGAAAGCCCAACCGATTTATGTGGAGGTCAAATTCAATAAGTTAACATAACAAATTCAAAATATGCAATTAAAACTTAAAGATTGACTCTAAGTTAGTTAATTGCCTGGAAATATTCATGATATAGTTTGGCTGCCCTACCATGTGCCAATAACATGTTGTGCATAACGATGAAGGGCTCGACATCAGAATGACTGCAAATCGAAATCAACTTGACTGATTATACTAACCTCTAGAGTGACTAAATACATCCCATTCGCTTAACGATTTTCCCTATTCAAGATAGGCTCCATCAATCTGTAAAACTTCATGGGTTAATAAGTGATAAAAATCTACAATATTGAGCAAGAAGTGGAAAACTGACTTGGTGTGCAGAAATGGTTGTTTACTCTCTTCAAATGTTACCAATTAATTGTTTGATGTCATGAGTCAAACATTGACTAAAAAGACACCCTTTCAAAATTCTCGATCTTGTGATTAATCTAAATTGAGGCCTCGAGTCAAGCATCTTTGGTCACCACTTCATTGGTGTTTTTCCACAGTCGCATCTTAAATTATCTTGGTTTATTAAAAAGTATAGATATAGATGATGTAATGAGAATATGTGAATTACTCACCCGCCTAGAAAATCTAAAATCATGTGGGTCCTCGAGTGGCATCCAATCTTGCGCACCAGTCTCGAGTGCCATGAGCCAACAACCATTCATTTCTTGACTTCATAAGTCAATGGCCTAATCCTACAAACAACAAAGATTATTTTAAAGATAAAAGAAGGAAATAAGAAAAACAAAACTAAAATAAGATTCTTGAAAACAAAATCTAGATCCAATTCATTACTCGCCAAAACCTTAATGGCTTTACAAAGTATACCTTTTAATCTTAACTGCAAATCGAAAGTACTCATCCGATTCAGATCCAAAGCAAAATTTTGAAATATATAATCCAAATATGTACTTTTTCCTTTAAGACCATTTGAATGTGCGAACAATCGATCTACATCAAATGTATATACTCTTCAATCATTAAGAAGCATCCCCTAGAGAAAAAGCCCTATGTGGGTTTCATTTAAGCTATAACAAATTTAGGTTATAAATATACAAAATTTCGAAATCATACCAGGAACGCTCTTGCTCGTCTTTGTCTTCCAAGAAAGAAACTTTAGAAATATATTTAAAAAACAACGAATCGTCACCGAATATAAAAGGTTGGTTGAGACGAATCCAAGATCTGAAGAGTTGAGTTGTAGGGTTATATGAACAAAAAATCATAACTTGAAAATATTCATCTTTGCTCTTAACACAGAATCATCTTTGCTCTAAAATCGATTCATAATCAAGTCAGATTTCGATCTCATGTTTTATTATTGGTTTTGTGTGAATTAACAACTGAAATAGATGAAATATGACAGTTACAAAAACTAATATTCAGTTTTGGTTTAAATTCATCCAACCGATCAGTCCGACATACATAAAACACGAATCGAAAATTACTGAAAACTCATCGAACTGATACATTTCATATGCAATTAGGGATGAACTGATACAAATCAGGGTTTATAATCTTTAACAAAAACCACAAAATTGGGATTTCCGTACGACATAAACAACAAAATAGATGAAATCGCAGTACACATAAACAAAGCTCATCTAAGAAATACAAATAGACGATTTGATAGAAAAATTATAAGGATATAGGACAGAAAATTACCGACTTTAAGATGAATCGCTAATAGATGAACCAAAAGCCGACGAATCGAATGAAAGAAGAATCGGCAAGGTAAATTATAGAATTAGATCTAGGGTTTTTAATCTGCAACATCATATAGAAAGGAATGTGTAATCTGTTTATGGAAAGTCCAAGGAGAGAGAAGGCAGTGTGTAAGAAAAAAGGAAATTTCTATAGCGAGAATAAAGAATGAGTGGAGGTGTCTTCAATTGCTTTGCCGCTCAAATGAAAAAAATAATGAGCGTACCAACGACACGTGGCAAGCAATGGTTTAAATGGCTGCCAAGTGGCCTCAGCTTGTTTTGCTTTATTATAATGTATAGACTAAATAAGGTAATAATAACCATAATTAGATGTATTTATAACCTTACTAATATGTGCTTTGGAAAACAATAGCTATGAAATAATATATCCCCACTTGTGGTCTAGTGATAGAAGGTTTGGATTCTCCACTGGAGACTCAAGTTCAAATCTTACTTGTGGCATATGAGGTGGATATAGGCAATGAAGGATTTGAATTAGGCCTTGTATGAGGTTGTCAGTTTGATTCTCGAGCCCACCCGGGTTTTCGTCCCACTGTGTGTTACGCCAGAGAATTCTGCTCTTGTGTAAACTCAATTAAGACAACATAGCCTGACCGGAAGAGGCAATATGAGAATTGAGACTCTCCGATTTTGGGGAGTGTGATATCCTTATACGTGAAGTTCGCCGTTTAAAAAAAAAACTATGAAATAATATAATAAGGTATTAATAACCATAACAAGATGTATTTATAACGTTCTTATGTATATTATTTAAAAAAAATAATATTTTTATTAGTTAAGATAGAAGATTAAAGATGGATGTGGAATTGGGTCATGCACCCAAAAGAGACACACTAACGTGGTGGCGGGTCTACTTGCATTTACTCTTATGTGCTTCGATACTCTAAATTCTTAGCAGCAAGTCAGCAACTGCTGCCCCCACACCCTTGCATCAGTTGTTTTCAGTTTCGTTTCTTTTTTTTTCTTGTAAATAAGAAAATCGCTAAATAACTCCTAAAACTTTTTATAGTTAGCTAGTCTCAAATTCTAGAGTTAAATGTCATTTTAGTCTCTGTAGTTTGGGTTATTTTGTCAATTTAGTTCAAATGTTTTATTTTTCGCCTATGTGATTGATAATTTTGAAAAGCATGAGGCTATGATGCCTAGCCGAGTCTCAAAGGCAGTGATGGCTGCTTGAGCCCTTAATTGCAAACATGTGTTAGCTTGGGAGCTGTACATATGAGATGTTAGTTGAAATGCTTAAATGAGACTTTTCGAACTGTGATAGCTATGTTGGCAAACCTTAGGTTATTGGGGATTTGTTGTTATCTTTGACAGATTTTCATGGGTTACAAATTAGTAACTTTGAAAATCTGTTACCTATGATGCATTGCTAAGTTTGAGAGTCTAGGATGGTTGTCTAAGGTCTTAGGGTCTGTTTGATATGGCGTAATGGAATAGACGGGTGAATGGAATGTACGAGGTAATGGAATGGACGATGTAATGGAATGGATCATTACCATTCCATGTCTTGTTTGGTTACAATGTGAGAATGAAATGAATCATTACTGTGTTGTTTGGTAGGAAAGAATAGACGAAGGAATAAAATCAGTGATGAGTGACGGTAGTCGGTGGTGATGGGTGGTGATAGGTGGCAATGGTAGCGATGGTCGGAGGTGGTGGCAGTGGGTGGTGGGTGGTGGCGAGTGACGGCGGGGGCGGAGGTGTGGATGGTGGTGACGGTTGGTAGCGGCAGAGGTGGGTTGTAACAACCCGCACTTTCGTGCGTTGTTACTACTCGATATACTCGTTACGCCTAGCACCAGAGATTTGGATCATAATGTAACTATATCGCATACATCGCTATTCGAAGGATAATTGTATATTTTCGCAATACATTATCACTACACCATATCACAAATACTAACACTCACGGAGGCATTGAGTGAGGACCTATTCTACCCTCCTCAGTGGCCGTGATGTGTCGAACGTAAACAACTAACGCTAACAAGGACTCTCGGGTGAGTGCTATAGCTCCAGTCATCGTGACGATGATGACAATACGAGTGAATGGTACCCCGTCAGTCATTGTGGCACAACACGCAATAACGTTCATGATGACATCAAGAAAGGACCTATACTACCCTCCTTGATGGCCGTGAACCTTCGCTAATAATCGCATACTCGAATCAAAAACCGATTGTTATATCGAAACTTGGAATATGGATACGTAAATACGACCCTTAGTGATATATATACATATATAATAATAATATAAACTAACTATAGAAAGCGCGTACTCCAAAAACTATCGCAACCTTTAAACAATAGAAGCAGAACGCCAAACCTTAGCTCGCCGGACGTGTACGATCAAATGGCAGGCCAGCCGATCGGACAGGCCAGCCGATCGGACAGGTCGTCCGATCGGACAGCCATCCGATCGTATAAGGCTGCACTTCCTTCCTCCCCCTTTGCCTATAAATACCCCATTGTCACATCAAAAACACATGCTGTGACTGTTGCTGTTCGACCAGATGTTCCAACCCCTTTTTCTCTCGATTTCTCGTGATTCTTGTAAGTTTCCAACCTAATTCTTGTACTTCTATGATCTATATTCAATTCTACACCTTCCTACCTTTTAGATCTTCACTTTTACCCATGAAATCTCTGGATTTTGGGCATTCTAGGGTGATGTCATCATGGAGTTCTTATGAACTTCAAGAGTGATGTCATCCCATGAACGAACGACTCGGATCTGGATGATTTCCATACGTTCTTACATAAATCTAGTCTAAATCTACGTTTTCTAATCAAGGAGTTATGTGATTGCCATGGATTTGAGGTGTTTTAAAGATGATGTCATCATAAGTTCACATGAACTTCAAAGTGTGACCTCATTCTTACCATAAACAGCTCGGATTTAAGCGATTTCACATGTTTGCATAACAATCCCACCTAAATCTATGTTATCTAACCAAAGTGTGTGTGTGCTTTCGGGTTAAACACGGGAAAGACCATCAAGAACGGCCAGATCTGATGGAACGGGGTGGTTCCCGGCCGTTAGGACGGGTCGGATTTGATGGGGTTTCAGTAGTTTAACACAAGGACACCCCATCTCAGTCAAATCACCTGAAATCTTTCCAAAACCCATCAAGTGTGACACAATCAGGACGATGGAATGAGTTACCGTCCGATCGGACTGCTGTCCGATCGGACAACAAATAAGATTCAACCGACCGATCAGACAAGGTGTTAACCGATCGGACCACATGGTAACCGATCGGACAACATGTTAACCGATCGGCTAGCATGTTAACCGATCGGACAACATGCTAACCGATCGGCTAGCATGTTAACCGATCGGACAACATGCTAACCGACCGGACACCATGTTAACCGACCGGCTAGCATGTTAACCGATCGGACAACATGCTAACCGACCGGACACCATGTTAACCGACCGGATAGCATGGTAACCGAACGAACCACATGTCCAGCCGACCGAACGGGCCCAAGCATCAATGTCCGAACCAAACCTTGGTTCTTTCGCCCCCATTTAACGCGCTATTCACTGTTTAACGATCTGTAACCAGGATTACTCAGACGTACTCTCAATCGATCCAAATCAAGTTGTGTTTACTTGTCGATTACGCACTGTGAGTATACTTGAAATCTTTTTAATCGCATTTTGGGTGTAACATACGTTTCTAACAAATCGAACTTAGCAAACGAATTATTCAAACAATCGAATTGTCACTTGCGAATAACTGTTATGCATAGATATACGTGATGCTAGTTGCATATGTGCTAGGGCTTATACTCGCGACGTCCTACCATGACTAGTATAGTACTATTGCGCCCGACAGGGTCTAGTTTGCCATCGCATATTCGAGCATCGAGGACTTAGTTGGTAGTATCAGCTTTGTGAGTGTATATGTCGTGTGTTACGTTTATGCATGTGGAAATTCGCTACACTTTTTAATTTATTACGCTACATATCAAACCTGTATACTCGCCAATACTTTTGTATTGACAAATATTTTAACGTATGTTGGAGGTTAGATCGCAGACTATGTCAAATCAAGCTAGGAATTCTAGAAACTCAACAAAAATCTAGGTTGTTGGATTTGTATTGTTCGAGAGGACAAGAAATCTGTGATAACTTATGTGATTGTATTATTTGTTAGTATGGGACAACGAATGTATTAAATATTATCGCAATATAGTTGTTATGGATTCTCATGAGCAATCTGATTCGCCTAGTGCCGCGCCCCGATGATTCCGCCATCGGTTGGGGTGTGACAGATTGGTATCAGAGCCATAACTATAGGGAATTAGGCCAGACTCGACCTAGTCCGGGTCGACGTCTTAGAAATTGACCTAGTCTATAGTCTAAGTACCAAACAGGCCGACTCGTACGAACCCAGTGGGGTTTGTATCGGGCCTACTTGATACTCTCGATCAAAATTGCTAAAAGCTACAACTTTGTGTGAACACCGCATACTACAACTTCACACGAAGGAGCCTTCCTAAGGCCGGAATACTACTTAGCGTTCCCTAAGGCTGACACAATACACATGTTTTCGAAAATACTCGCATAACAAACCGAGTGATCCAGTCGAGATCAGGTGTGAAAACCGAGAGCTCTCGATAGGATTACTCACTCAGCGCATTTCTTCTAGCACGAGAACTTTTTCATCGAGTTAGGAGTGACATCCACATCTCGACGAAAGTCTCCATTTCGAAATCTAGTGGAACTCACGAATTCATTCGAAGAGCATAACCACAATTAGGAACGAAGCTGTTAAGTCAGGGGTGAAACCCGTACCTTAATAAGTCGTTCCACTCTCTAAATTGGTTTTCAAAAAGCTCTCACCAAGGACTCAACTATCGCGATAACTCGAGCCACGCGATGACTAGGAAGACGAATGCCAGGAGCTGCATCCCAGTGGAAGCATGGAGCCTTCTAGGTCAACGCGCGTGCACGAACTTGTTAAATATAGTTGGGTTACCTTGGATAGTCGACGCCTAAACACTCGAGGCACTCTACCATATGAACCGCCGATTTTACAAATGGTTGGAATTTATTTACGTTTTGAAACTTTACGCTTTATCGATTTCTCGATTTAACGATTTTCACTCCCTGCTTTATAAACGCACAAATCGCACAGCCATCGCAATCTAAAACGCAACCCGAATGTTCGCAACAAAACTAATGCATAATCTGTCGCATTCGCTCTCGCTTTCTCACTTCAACGCGTCCTCGCATATCCTAAATCGACCTGTATGTATACGATTACAAATTACATTTATATAAATATGTATACATACGTATAAACAACAAGTCATTGTGTGAGAACTTAGGAATTTCGTGTCTCCTATATGGCTCCTATGTGATTCGCATTACTATTATACTATCGCATCAAGCTTTGAACGCGCTCAATCGCGTCGCAAACTCAGAAATCATTATGATCGAATCTCACTCCAAGTCTCTTCCTATCTAGATGCCTTCCAACGACTCTACCTCGAGACGAATAGCTAGTAGAAGAGCCAAACGAAGCGCCGATAAGAGGATTGCGTCAGTTGTAACCAAGGAAGTGATCAAGCTTATTCCTCAAATTGCCGCTCGAGTGCACTCTCTCTGCAACTCTCGAGCCTCGGAAGACTCCAAGACGGAAGTGCCGCAATCTGCTTTTCTTTACAAACACTTCAAAGCCTGTGTCCCGATGGAATTCACGGGTGAAGGAGGTGTGACTCAACTACTCCAGTGGTTCGATTCTATCGAAGTTACCCTTCGTCAAAGTGGGTGTCCCGATAGTTTCCGTACTACTTGTGCTACCGGAGTATTTCAATCACGAGCACTGGACTGGTGGACCGCTGAACGTAACAAACGTGGGATCTTTGCAGCTTACGCTCTCTCTTGGGATGAGCTGAAAGAGCTCATGAAGAAAGAGTAATGTCCCCCTCACGAAATTCAGAAACTGGAAGACGAATTCTGGAAAATCAAGCAAGTCGAAAGTGACAACGCTGGCTACACCGCAAGGTTCAAACAACTTAGCATAATCTGCCCAAGTCAAGTCAACACTTCAGGAAAAGCCATTTCGAAGTACATTCGCGGCTTGCCTGAGTGTGTGGGTTATTTTGTCGAAGCTGCAAGACCTGCTACCATCGAAGAAACCTGCCGCTTAGCCGCAGAAATCAACAACAAACGACTCATGGAAGGGTTCTTCTCAAGGAATCCTGTCAAGCAAGCTCATCAAGCAATCACCATTAACTCTTCAGGCGAACAGGCTGACGATTCTTCTAATGAATCTGCTGACGATTCTTCTAATGAATCTGCTGACGATTCTTCTGACGAATCTGCTCACGACTCTTCGGACGAATCTGCTGCCGACTCTTCTGAAAAATCTGCCGACGGATCTTCCGACAACTCGACCAAAGATTCTGCCAGTGAGTCCTCAGAAGAATCCTCCAACGACGACACCTCTTCACAAGACACCGACAAACCCAGCCGCAAACGAAAGATCTCAAGTCCGAGCTCGTCAACAACCGAACTGCCGCAACCGAAACCTCTTCAATCAGTTCCGGTGTTCCCAAAACGAGCTTACACTGGAGCTCATCCCCAGTGTTACTCGTCTACCTATCATCATCCAATTGGGGCTGACTGTCGCTATTGCAATAATTGCAACCGTTACGGTCACTTCACCCGCAACTGCCGCATCGAACCGCGAACTTGAGTACAACAACAGCTCCAGCAAAAGTCTTCAGCATCAAACATCTAGCAAGCGTAGGATAAAGTTGTAATGATGCGATTTTCGACGATAATTTCTAAGTTTTGAACCTACTCTATTACTCGATGTTGCCACTACGCGTAACATTAACTCTCGTTTTCGTATACTCTTTCACACTCTAGTCGTCGCACTTAGACTAGAGTCACACACGTACTATATACTATATCACGAAATAATGTATTTTACGCTCACTACACTCTTAGAAAGAGGTACGATAAACGTGCAAGGGACGATTAATCACGGGTGCACACGGGATTATTTGGGTCAGTGCACAGAGATCGTAGTAAATTCTAAGGTGCCATAAGCGTTACGACGAAGTATGACACCAAACCACGGGATCTAAGTAGTAGGGGTCAAGCAAGGTGTGCTTTATCATACTACCAAAGTTCCGTGAAGAAAGTGCCACGTGGAGTTGAACGTTATTAGACCTGTTATACTATTGTGATTATTTTCAACACACTACACCCAATCGCAAGGCGTAACAAACCGTACCATCGCGAGACTTGTCGTAAGTCTGCAAACGCAGTGCAATCGCCTCATCGATGGACTCTGGAGAGTCTACCTCACAGGGCAATTGCATCGGCGCAAGACTGGTTATAAGTCTGTCGCGACCAAATCTCATCGAGCACATTCACGCTCACGGTATTGTTCGAGTGAGGACCTATTCTACCCTCCTCGATAACCGTGATGCGTCGCAACGTAACGTTAAGCTTATTCGAAACAAAACTCGGCTGATCGCAATCGCTTATCATGTGAACCTCGCAATCTCTATCGCTTATTATGTGAATCTATATCGTTTGCTGTGTATTAAT
The DNA here is from genome assembly GCA_030545235.1 of Helianthus tuberosus. Lineage (NCBI taxonomy): Eukaryota > Viridiplantae > Streptophyta > Magnoliopsida > Asterales > Asteraceae > Helianthus > Helianthus tuberosus. The sequence goes on from CM060377.1 coordinate 42,755,222, forward strand.
CTATCGCTATATCGTTATATTCGTGTTAAGTTAGCACGCATGACCTCGCTTCACGAGATAAAGCTCATATGGTTAAAGCAAGGTGTTTTAGTCATATCAGTGGCCTTTCATGGAAAAAGGCCATGTGGGGTCTGATGTTAGTTAAACTCTGTGGTGTTAATCAATCAAATCGAACCGCATAAATCGCGTATACCTACATCGCTTGCAACGCAACAACTGCCGCCTATCGTAATTCAATTATCGTCTTCATCGTTACTAGTGTTGTGTGTGTGTTTTTCGCTTAATCGTCTAATCGCTTATCACTTATCGTGTATAGTCTACTGCTTACTCGCGTATCACGTACCGCTTATCGCTCGCTTGGTGTTCATTGCAGTCTGTGTGGTATTAGCATGCATGACACCGCTTCACGAGACAAAACTAACCTGGTTAAACTTGGTGTTTCACCATGTTAGCAAACTCTCGTGGAAACGTGCCATGTGGGTTCAAAGTGGAATCTAATCGAAAACACGCTATTCGCTTATCGCTCGACGCCTACCCAGACACGACACATAAATGTTTTGTGTCATCAGGCTACTCGCGCACTCTGTAGTGCTACGTTCTCAATTCAACTCGCAGGATTGACCTATTTGATTCTATCTTATACTCGGTCTGACTTTCTATCAATTGGGCCGAGTAAGCGCAATTCTATCCATGTCGTATCGGCACACATGACACCTCCTCATGAAACGGAAGTAATATGGGCAAAACATGGTGGATACGCCGTTGGTACTTCCTATATATAAGTGTTTTAATCATATTAACAAACTTCCGTGGGAAGGTGCCAAGTGGGGCTTGATGCTAAATTGTCTTTTTCAAACGGTTAAAACTGATTTTTATAAAACTTTTATTAAAAACCATGGGACAAGTGAAATTCCTCACAATGTGGAGGTAACATCGAATCAGCTTAACTCCATGCCCAAGGGGAGCTTTCATGAGTCCAATTTTTCCTTAAAACCTTTTGCAATATCAAAAACAAGACTTTCTTGAGACGTTGGTTCAACGCCGAGTCCAGCTGAACCCATGTCGTAGGAGAGTTTTCGTAACCCCAGTTTACATCTTCGAATCCTTTAAAATGTTTAAAACTTAAACTTCCTTGCAACGTTGGTTAACACCGACTCAGTTGACCTCGCGTTAAAAGGATTTTTTTTTCAAGATTTCCATCCAAAATTCCTTTAGAATATCTAAAAACGAACGTTTCTTGTAACGTTGGTTAACGATCGACTCAGTTCACCTTACGCCAAGAGAAACCTTTCAAGTTCTTTAAATTATAATCGCGTCGAATTAACGAAATCTTCGCGACACGAGGTACTTGGAACGCCAACTCGTGGGAGATTACTTTTACGTTGCCTTCTCGCTATCGAAATCAATTTCGGGACGAAATTTCCTAAAGCAGCGGAGAGTGTAACAACCCGCACTTTCGTGCGTTGTTACTACTCGATATACTCGTTACGCCTAGCACCAGAGATTCAGATCATAATGTAACTATATCGCATACATCGCTATTCGAAGGATAATCGCATATTTTCGCAATACATTATCACTACACCATATCACAAATACTAACACTCACGGAGGCATTGAGTGAGGACCTATTCTACCCTCATCAGTGGCCGTGATGTGTCGAACGTAAACAACTAACGCTAACAAGGACTCTCGGGTGAGTGCTATAGCTCCAGTCATCGTGACGATGATGACAATACGAGTGAATGGTACCCCGTCAGTCATTGTGGCACAACACGCAATAACGTTCATGATGACATCGAGAAAGGACCTATACTACCCTCCTTGATGGCCGTGAACCTTCGCTAATAATCGCATACTCGAATCGAAAACCGATTGTTATATCGAAACTTGGAATATGGATACGTAAATACGACCCTTAGTGATATATATACATATGTAATAATAATATAAACTAACTATAGAAAGCGCGTACTCCAAAAACTATCGCAACGCTTAAACAATCGAAGCAGAACGCCAAACCTTAGCTCACCGGACGTGTATGATCAAATGGCAGGCCAGCCGATCGGACAGGCGAGCCGATCGGACAGGCCAGCCGATCGGACAGGCGAGCCGATCGGACAGGCGAGCCGATCGGACAGGCCAGCCGATCAGACAGGCCAGCCGATCGGACAGGCCATCCGATCGGACAGCCATCCGATCGTATAAGGCTGCACTTCCTTCCTCCCCCTTTACCTATAAATACCCCATTGTCACATCAAAAACACATGTTGTGACTGTTGCTGTTCGACCAGACGTTCCAACCCCTTTTTCTCTCGATTTCTCGTGATTCTTGTAATTTTCCAACCTAATTCTTGTACTTCTATGATCTATATTCAATTCTACACCTTCCTACCTTTTAGATCTTCACTTTTAACCATGAAATCTCTGGATTTTGGGCATTCTAGGGTGATGTCATCATGGAGTTCTTATGAACTTCAAGAGTGATGTCATCCCATGAACGAACGACTCGGATCTGGATGATTTCCATACGTTCTTACATAAATCTAGTCTAAATCTACGTTTTCTAATCAAGGAGTTATGTGATTGCCATGGATTTGAGGTGTTTTAAAGATGATGTCATCATAAGTTCACATGAACTTCAAAGTGTGACCTCATTCTTACCATAAACAGCTCGGATCTAAGCGATTTCACATGTTTGCATAACAATCCCACCTAAATCTATGTTATCTAACCAAAGTGTGTGTGTGCTTTCGGGTTAAACACGGGAAAGACCATCAAGAACGGCCAGATCTGATGGAACGGGGTGGTTCCCGGCCGTTAGAACGGGCCGGATTTGATGGGGTTTCAGTAGTTTAACACAAGGACACCCCATCTCAGTCAAATCACCTGAAATCTTTCCAAAACCCATCAAGTGTGACACGATCAGGATGATGGAACGAATTACCGTCCGATCGGACTGCTGTCCGATCGGACAGCAAACAAGATTCAACCGACCGATCGGACAAGGTGTTAACCGATCGGACCACATGGTAACCGATCGGACAACATGTTAACCGATCGGCTAGCATGTTAACCGATCAGACAACATGCTAACCGATCGGCTAGCATGTTAACCGATCGGACAACATGCTAACCGACCGGACACCATGTTAACCGACCGGATAGCATGGTAACCGAACGGAACACATGTCCAGCCCACCGAACGGGCCCAAGCATCAATGTCCGAACCAAACCTTGGTTCTTTCGCCCCCATTTAACGCGCTATTCACCGTTTAACGATCTGTAACCAGGATTACTCAGACGTACTCTCAATCGATCCAAATCAAGTTGTGTTTACTTGTCGATTACGCACTGTGAGTATACTTGAACCCTTTTTAATCGCATTTTGGGTGTAACATACGTTTCTAACAAATCGAACTTAGCAAACGAATTATTCAAACAATCGAATTGTCACTTGCGAATAACTGTTATGCATAGATATACGTGATGCTAGTTGCATATGTGCTAGGGCTTATACTCGCGACGTCCCACCATGACTAGTATAGTACTATTGCGCCGGACGGGGTCTAGTTTGCCATCTCATATTCGAGCATCGAGGACTTAGTTGGTAGTATCAGCTTTGTGAGTGTATATGTCGTGTGTTACGTTTATGCATGTGGAAATTCGCTACACTTTTTAATTTATTACGCTACATATCAAACCTGTATACTCGCCAATACTTTTGTATTGACAAATATTTTAACGTATGTTGCAGGTTAGATCGCAGACTATGTCAAATCAAGCTAGGAAGTCTAGAAACTCAACAAAAATCTAGGTTGTCGGATTTGTATTGTTCGAGAGGACAAGAAATCTGTGATAACTTATGTGATTGTATTATTTGTTAGTATGGGACAACGAATGTATTAAATATTATCGCAATATAGTTTTTATGGATTCTCTTGAGCAATCTGATTCGCCTAGTGCCGCGCCCCGATGATTCCGCCATCGGTTGGGGTGTGACATGGGTGGTGGCGGGAAACAGCTGGGGTGGAGGTGGGTGGTGGTGGTGGTGGCGGTGGCGACGGCGGTGGAAGTGGGTGACGGCGGCGACGGTAGTCACGGCGGCAGCTATGGCAGTAGTGGTGTCTCCCGTGAGTGAGTTATTAAAACCAATAAGAATAATAATAATAATGGTAAAAAAATCAATAATAATAATAATAATAATAATAATAATAATAACAATAATAATAAATCTTTCCATTCCTTGAAGGAATGAAAAAATAACACCACCTTAGGCTACTCGGTATGGTGATGGACCATCCTTGGAGGATGACCCGCCACGTAGGCGCCACGTCATCATCCTCCCAAGGATGGTCCATCCTCCAAAACTAGAGGGCATGGTAAGATGGTCCTAGTCATCATCCTCCACCACTTTTATGTTTTTTTTTATTTTTTTAATCTTCAACTTTTTTTTAACATTTAACAAATAAAGTAACAAAATATTTTCATTAATATTAAAAAACATTACATAAACCGAAAAATTTTTTTTTTTTAAAAAAACATAAACTTAAAAAAAAAAAATAAACTTAAAAATATCCTAATATATTAAAAGAAGCAACTAGTCTTCGTCTTCCATGTCGTGGCCGGGTTCGTTTTGAGCGTTGTTCCAAATGTACTCCACCAAGTCCGCTTGTAGGTTATGATGTGTGTACTCGTTACGTAGAGCGAACATGTTCAAATCTTGTTGTTCCGCACTACCTGGAACAGAATTTCCAGTTGACGCGTCTTCGTCGTACTCGCATATCGCTCTACCGTCGTCTTCAATGACCATGTTATGAAGGATGATACAAGCGTATATAATGTGTCGTAACCTCTTTGGTGTTTGCGAACGTGCTGGATGTTCAATGATGTGCCATTTTTTTTGTAGAACACCAAAAGCCCGTTCAATATCTTTTCTCGCACCCTCTTGAAACTTCGCAAACTTTTTTCTTTTGTCGTCTGTCGGGTGCGGAATAGTTTTAACGATTGTCGAGTACTTTGGGTATATCCCATCGGCTAGGTAGTAACCTCGCCTGTATTCCACCCCCGAAACTGTAAAGCTTGTGTCTGGACCTGTACCCGCCACTACATCCTCAAATATCGGTGACTGGTATATGATGTTAAGGTCATTGAGCGAACCAGGTAGACCAAAAAAAGCATGCCAAATCCAGAGATCCTGTGACGCAACCGCCTCTAGAATAATAGTCGGATGTCCATGATCTCCCCTAGTATACTGACCTTGCCATTGGACTGGGCAGTTCTGCCACGCCCAGTGCATGCAATCAATGCTCCCGAGCATTCCTGGGAAACCATGTCTCTGTTCGTGTGCTTGATATAATTTTTGAACGTCGTTTGCGTTCGGTTTCCGCAGGTATCGCTTGCTATACAATTTGACAACCCATTCGCAAAACTTGTGCAAACATCGACGTGCGGTTCTTTCAGACATCCTAATATACTCGTCTAATGCATCGGGTGCGTATCTGTACGCAAGTTGGCGAATGGCCGACGTGCATTTTTGTAAATTACTGAAACCCCTTAGCCCCCTAGCGTCGTTCCGCAATGTAAAAAACGGATCAGACTGGGCCATGTCGCCTGCAATACGTAAAAACAGTGGACGACTCATGCGGAACCGACGCCGGAAAATCTCGGCTGGGTACACGGGTTCGTCGGCAAAATAATCGGCTAGTAGTTTAGCGTGGCCGGCTATAAATTTAAAACGAAACATAAATGAAATTAATTATAAAATACATTTTCAAATCTATATAAAACATAAGGAAAAAAAAAGTAAAATACCTTCTTGGTCTCGGTTATATTTTGCTCGTCTAGTTAGCCGTTGGGACGACCCTTGATCAGCCGCCATGAAGACTTGAGCCGCATTCATAATCATGTTGTGCATAATATCATCCTCTTCCGAAGATGATGAATACCACGCAGACGAAGCCGATGAAGACATAGAAGAAATTGAAGAAATGGAAGACATGGGTGAAGCCATGATAATTTTTGAGCGAGAAATGGGGTGGTAGTGGGTAAAAAACGGTATAAAATATGATGAGTTTTTATAAAAAGGGAAGAGTGGTTATAAAATGTGAGAGAGATGGGGTGGTAGTGGGTGAAAAGTTGTGAAAAAATGGTTAAAGAGGTGAGTATTTATAAAAATGGAAGTGAAATGTGGGATTTTTTGAATTATAACCGTTTGAAAATTTATGTTTAATTAGATTTTTTTTTTTTTTTACAACGGTTACTTTTTCTTTGGGCCCCACCTAATTTGGATCGTCGCAAACGACTAAGATCGGACGGGGAGGACGGGACGCGGGGGGGGGGGGGGGCGGCACGGTGTTCCCTCCGTCGCCGACCCACGACGACCCGGGGCCGAACCCCATACCGACTAGCCTTATCAAGAAATGAAAATTATTATATTTGGAAGGTTTACATTCCTTGTAGAATGCTTCATTCCATTACCACTTGACAACCAAACATGTTTTTTTTCATTCCGATAGAATGATCCATAATGTTCCGATCAGAAAAGGTAGAAGAGACAGGAGTGTGGATCAGTCAAAGAAGGAAGATGGGGTTACGAAATTTTTCGTTTCCAATCTTCCGGCTAAATGCTCTTCAGCGGATCTGAAGGAGGTGTTGAAGGGATATGGAGATTATGAAGGTTCTTATATTGCGAGGAAACTGGATAGATTGGGTAAGAGATTTGCTTTCGTCACCTTTCATAATGTTCGTGACACAAAGAGATTGGAAGGTTCTATGAAAGACGTTTGGATAGGAAGCTACAAACTGTTTGTGGTATTAGCGAGATTTGTGGACGGTAAAGTTACGAATAAGAAAGATGAGGAACGTAAGGCGACGGAAAGGGTTAGTAGACATGGGGGCAGCAATACTGGTGACTTCGGAGTTGACGAATTGAGGAAGAAATCGTTTCGTGATGCTGTTATCAACAATACGCCAACTCCGTGTCTACAACCGAGTGAGATCAAGTTGGATGACAATTTTTCAGCCTTTTCACATTGGCAGGAGGTAGCTCTGCTGGGGAGGGTGGTGGATTTGAAGACACTTACAGCTTTAAGAAAAGTGCTTAACGAGAATGATGGACGATCGATAGGGATCAAGTACCTTGGAGGGGTTTCTGTTCTATTGGTTTTTCAGGAGAGTGAGGAATGTGTACATTTTCTAGGTAACAGAGAAGTGTGGAAGGAATGGTTTGAGTTATTAGAAAGATGGACAGGGCAAAATTACATCTATGAACGTATTGCTTGGCTTAAAATTCATGGCATTCCGCTGCATTTATCATTAGAACCAGTGTTTAATATGATCAGTAAGCGGTATGGTCTTATTCTTCAACAAGCTCAATTTTCTGAGAAGGAAAGGGATTTCTCCTATGTGTTCGTAGGGGTATTATGTAATTATGCTTCTAGGGTGAATGACCGTATTTCGGTGTTGTGGAAAGGACATTCCTACGGGGTGTGGATCGAGGAAGAGATTGGCGAATGGATTCCTGAATGCATTGAAGACTTGGAAGAAGATTCGATGTTCCATGAAGATGTAAGTATGAATAAGAGGATGATCAGATTGGTGTGCAGGAATCCGGCAACATAAACGCCAATGAGGTACACAAGTCCGGCGAAGGGGAAAATTTGGAAAGTCACGATCCGGAAGGGAACGATTTTGTTTCCATACCCGATGATAGTATTGTTGGTAATAACGAGGAGAATTTTGCGGATCCAGTTAATTTAATTGGAAGACAGTCAAGTACAATCAATAAACGGGTGGAAAAAGGGAGGTTCAAAAAAAAGGTGAATATAGGCAAAGGGTGGTCTCTCCACAGGCCCATGAAAGACCAAAAAAAAGGCCCAGAGAAGGTTCTGATCCATTTGACATTGACAGATTTATTTGGGCAGATCCAAGAGGTTCTAGTAGAGTAGAAAATTTAGAGGAAGAGCCCAGGAGTCCATTTTTTTTTTCCTAACTCCTGATTTAAACAAGAGTGCGGCACAGGAGGTTAAGTCAGAAAATCTTAATTCTGGTTTTTTGTCAGGAGGGGAGAGAGGAGAGTCTTCGAAGAACAGAGGTACGAACTCAGTTGGAGGAAGAGATAAAAAAGGAAGCGGATTATACGGTTCAGATGGGAAAAGCTCTCGGGGTAGAAGATGTAGAGGAATTTGCGGCTCAAGTTCAGAACTCGGTGAGGGAGGAAGGTTGTCAGGTGATAATTCCATGAACTTTTTGTCTTGAAATGTCAGAGGTATGGGTGTTCCGGGTAAGAATCAATGGGTTAGGGATATGAAGCTTCAAAAATGAAATTAGCTTCTTTTTATTGCAAGAGACCCAACATAGCAATTTGGCTGGTTTGGACCTGGATAGTTTCTGGGGTAGAGGAGATTATGTATGTGAATGGGTAGAGGCCTATGGGATATCTAGTGGTTTGTTAGCGATGTGGGACCCGACTGTTTTTTCGGTTGATTCTATTCATAAAGGCAGGTATTTCCTTCATGTTTCCGGTTCGGTCAGAGGTAGTGGGGTGGTTACAAATGTTATTAACATATACGCTCCGCAAAATAATGTGCTAAAGAGGAATTTGTGGGAGGAGATTGGGGATATTATTAGTTCGGGTAATGGTATGTGGGTAGTGGCCGGGGATTTTAATGCAGTTAGAGATCGGTCGGAGAGGAGAAATTCTAAATTCAATGTTTCGGTCGTAAGGAATTTTAATCATTTCATTGATGATGTTAATTTACACGAGTACGGGTTGAAAGGAAGAAAGTTTACTTGTGATTCGGGTGGTAAACTTAGTCGTATTGATCGTATCTTTGTCTCTTGGAATTTCTTGAATGAATAGCCCCTTGCTGAGTATAGAGCGTTAGCCCGTCAGAAATCGGATCATTGCCCGCTGTTGCTGAAGATAGTGTCAAAATAATTCGGGCCGAAACCGTTTAGGTTTTATAATTCTTGGCTTGAGAGACCTGATTTTGTGGAGGTGGTTAAAAAAGATAGTATGGAGTATGATGGTGGTGGTGACCCAGATATTTTTTTAGTGAGGAAATTCAAGCATTTAAGGGTGGCGATTGGCTTGTGGTTGTCTAGTGTAAAAGATAAGGAAGTTAAGGAAGAAAAGGAGTTAAGGATAGAGGTGGAAAAAATGGAAGTTATTATGGAATCAAGAGATCTTTCTGAGGTGGAGTTGTGGATTATGGAGGAATCGAAAAGGCGGTTAAGAGAGTTGGTTAAGAGAGTTGGAATATTTCAAGAATATGGATCTGAGACAAAAAGCTAGGGGTAAGTGGGCTAAGTTCGGGGACGAGAATTCTAGATTTTTTCACGGTGTTATCAATAAGCGAAGAGTTACGAATCATATTCCGGGCTTGATGATTCAAGGAGAGTGGGAGACGAAACCGAATAAGATTAAAAAGGAGGTCCTTAGTTTTTTTAGAAACAAATTCGTGGAGAAGATGACATCTAGGCCGAGTCTCAAGTGCTCCGGTTTGAAAAAAATATCGAATCTCGATGCTCAACAGTTGACTAGAAGGTTTACAACGAAGGAGATAAAAGATGCTATTTTTGAGTGCGGGGATGACAAGGCCCCGGGTCCTGATGGGTTCAATTTCCGCTTCATTAAGTTTTTTTGGGAGCTTTTTGAGACGGATTTCATAAATTTATTTCAGCATTTCTATGATGTTGGAAGTTTTGGGAAGGGAGTGGGTGCGTCTTTACTTTGGTTCCGAAATCGGGTGACCCAACGGATCTGGGTGATTATAGACCAATAAACTTGATTGGAGTGGTCAGCAAAGCTGTGTCTAAGGTGTTAGCTAATAGATTGATGGCGGTAATGGGGGATATTGTATCGGATACCCAGACGGCGTTTATGAGGGGTAGATTCATCTTAGATGGTCCTCTCATGATCAATGAGGTGTTATCGTGGGCAAGGAAAGTCGGTAATGAGATTTTTCTTTTCAAAATAGATTTCGAAAAGGCTTATGACAATGTAAATTGGGAGTTTCTTTTATCTATAATGAATCAGATGGGTTTTCCGGAGGTTTGGTGTCAATGGATCAGGGGTATTTTATGTTCGGCTAGATCATCGGTTTTGGTCAACGGTTCTCCGACGTATGAATTTGATTGTAAGAAAGGCATTAGTCAAGGTGATCCAATTTCTACTTTTCTATTTCTTTTTATTATGGAGGCGTTTTCGAGTTTGGTCAAGAAAGCATGTGGGATTGGGTCGTTTGATGGGGTGCTTCTTCCTAAGGAGGGGCCGGTTCTATCTCATTTATTATATGCAGATGATGCTATGCTCATGGGTAGGTGGTCTAATTTTAATTTATTAATATGAGAAGAATTCTCCGTATTTTTTACCTATGTTCCGGGTTGAAGATCAACCTCCATAAGTCCGTTTTATACGGGGTTGGTGTGAATAACGAAGAGGTAAAGTTAAAGGCGGATATGATGCGGTGTAGATCGGGTGAGATTCCTTTTTTATACTTGGGTATTAAGGTCGGGGAGAATATGAATCGGATAAGTAATTGGGATCCGGTTATGGAGATATTCCGGAAAAGGTTATCGAAGTGGAAAGCTAATACCTTGTCTATAGGAGGGAGAATGATTATTATAAAGTCGGTTCTCGAAAGCTTGCCGACTTATTATTTTTCTTTATTCAAAGCGCCGGTTGGGGTAGTTAAAAAATTGGAATCTTTAATCACTAATTTTCTATGGGGTGGTTCGGTTGAGGTGAGGAAAACACACTGGGTCTCATGGGATAGGGTGACATGCGCTAAAAAAGATGGCGGATTGGGTTTATCGCGTCTAGGGGTATCTAACAAAGCGCTTCTTCTCAAATGGATGTGGAGGTATAAAACCGAATCGAAAGCATTGTGTAGGAAAACTATTGATGCTATTCATGGGTCGATTAGGAGGTGGGAGATGGTTCCAATCAATAAAGCTATTACAGGGGTATGGAAGAACCTTAGCCTATTTGGGTCTAAGATTAAAGTGGATGGGATTGGAGTGGATAAAATGATTATTGGTAAAGTAGGAAATGGGTTGGACATAAAGTTTTGGATTGACACGTGGGTATGTCATGAACCTCTAAAACATAAGTTTCCTAATATTTTAAAACTTGAGAAAGAAAAAGGCTGCAGTATTGCTGAGAGGTGTGGTTCGGTGGGAGGTGTGGGGACAGTTTCGTGGCATTGGATCTCAGCTCCAGTGACTGAAATGGAAATTCAAGAAAGGACTGAATGTGAACGGCTTCTGGCGGATCTTCAGGTTAGTAATTCGGTTGATTCGTGGAAATGGAACTCGAGGGTAGACTCTTCATTCTCGGTCTCTTCTGCGAAGCTTTGGCTGGCCGAGAAAATTGATGATAGCAACAGGTACGTCTTCGAGTGGTGTAAATGGATCCCGAATAAGTGTAACATTTTTATGTGGCGCGCAGATTTAGATAGACTCCCGACAAAAGTGGCTTTACGTAGGAGGAATATCTTGGGGGATGGATGTAACTGTATTTTATGTGAAGATGGGGAAGAGACGACAGAACACTTATTCACGGCTTGCGGTTTTTCGATAGGAGTGTGGCATTGCATCTCGAGGTGGTGTCGTATTCCGAATATTTTTGCTTTCTCAGTGAAAGATTTACTAGAGCTTCATAAAAGAACGGGATGATCAAAAGTTAAGAAGACTGTGCTTCAGGGGATCGTCATTATTACGTGTTGGAGAATTTGGAAGATGAGGAATGAGGTTATTTTTAAAAGTAAGAGATGTAACGTTATAGAGGTAGTGTCCGATGTCAAAGTGTTGTGTTTTTTATGGTATAGACATCGTTTTAAAAAAGGTTCGGTGGGTTGGGATGAGTGGTGTAATTTTGAATTGATGTAAGCCTCTGTTTGTTTGGGTTGATGTCTCCGGCTTGGAGATTGTTGCCCTGTTGGTTTTTTTTATGAAAGTTGAAGTTTCAAAAATAAAATAATAGATATATTGCCTCCTTGATTCTGAGCTTAAACTTGCGCTTAATATGCGTGCAAGTTGGTTTGATTAATCATTATTGATGTGGTTAACGTATGCAATCTACGTTTGGAAACTTTGGTTAATTTGAACAATAATAGACGTCGTTAACTGTTATGGATCGAAACCATTGCAAGGTATGGGACTTGTCCCACATCGGTTGTATGGACAATCAATGTGGGGTTTATATACCAAATGGACTCTCTCACCTACTAGACTAGTCTTTTGTGTTGAGTACGGTTGAGTTCTCTCGTTTGGTATGTAACACTAACTAGCACCGTTTATGCTAATGGCTTGTGATGTGTATTATGGGATTTTGTACGTCTACGCGTTGTCACACGTTTACTGTATTCTAACTCACGTGTTTTGTGGCTATCAAGAGAACCCCAACTATTCTCTCTCTCATTTTTTCTCTGCCGATTGTGGCTGTTGACAATTATCCTCTAGTCGTTAACGACGTTTAGACGTGGCTTCTGGGTTTTTGTCCAGGGCCAAAGTGATAAGCGTGTTATAGGGCTAGCGTCTTGAGCTTTATGCTTTTACACAGTGAGTGTCTTTTGACATAATGTGTTAGTTTCATTCCGTGGCAATGATAAAGGAGGGCTGATGGTTATTGCTATGGCGTGGCAAATGTTTTATTTGCCAGCCATAATCACTTACCTTTTTATGAGCCTCATGTTAGGTTGAACTCAAAAACATCAATTTTTTTTGTAAACTGTATTTTAACGTTGTTTTTTTATATATTTGTTATGCGCGATGTCAAGTGAAAGCGAAATGCAATTCCTTTAGTGCTTACTAGAAAAATGGTAGACAAAGTCATCGCCTACGATCAACGACAAAATAGTTGAACTGATCGAAAAGGTTGCGTGTGTTCGTCAAACCCAGTTGGACTTGCAGGTTGCAAATTGATGAACTTTATATATGTTATGAAGCAAAACAATAACTCGAAAAAAATAGATTAGATGTATGTTGATTATATCATAAAAACATGGGTAAAACATAAACCCTAATTAAATAAATTCAATCATGGATAATAAAACATGTGTACCTGGTCAACCAGTAACCGCATCAGAGGATGAAGTAGACGTCATGTTCGTCAGATTGATTCGGTTCCCCTTTAGGATGTATGTTCTTGATGGTAGTACCGAGTTCTTTAGGGTTGAAGAACTCGTAGTAATGGAGAGAGAGGACGGGCGATTTTAGTGTGATGTTATGAGGGTCTAACCCTAATCCCTCTCTAGTAATCTCCTTATATACACCCAAGGGGAAACCCAATTAGTTAATTAGGGTAATATGGCCCATCAACAATTACCAACTAATTAAATTATAGGTTTTATATATTTTGATCTATATTATATAAAAGATAATGATGGCTACTAGATTAAATATAAATAAATAAATATTTAATCTTACATTCTCCCACTTAGCCGAATAATCATTTATCATGAGTATTAGATAAGTCTGATCAGAAGTTAATACTCATTTTAGCTTTAAACCAAGAACCATAGCAGAGAAATACAACCATTGAATCATTATTCGACTCAGGACCCCCATTAATCATACTACAGCCTCAATTTAAAACCTAACAGTTATGATCAAAATAAGTAAGCCCTTTAACGTTTGATTTGTATTTACAGTTGTCTATATGTCATTACACCGGCAGAACATACGTTAGAGACATACAAAATCAAACTGATGAGGGAAAATAATTAATAGTTAGTCATTCATAGTACGATATACAGTTGTACATAGTCATCAATTAAACCCGTCTCTTTTATGAGCTCTTTTAATAAGACTTGTGGGTAATAGACCTTCAGTTATAGGATCCTTAAGCATATCACGAATGTATTCGATACAAATATTTAGTTTCCTCAATTCGTTCATAAACGAATAATTAATTGTGTATCGAAATTTAATGCAGCACCTCTCGAACTGTTACTGTTCAAGGAGACATGGCAGCTGACTTTATCACAATAAGTTTTCAATATATTAATTATAATGAGTTAATAAACTTATGAGTCCACTGATAAATTTCCAACAACATTTAGTGACTATATTATGTCGTTATAACTTAGGTTGTTATTATCAATTTATTATGACTCCTCCGTGAGATATGTTTTGTCTGCTGACATAAGGATATACCTGAAATTACATTTTATCATCTTTGAATATTACAAAGTTAGAGTAATCAACCGGTTTGAGTTCTCACTTCTTCTTTAAATTATAGCCTCTCGTTTCCTTTAAAGATATTGTAATACTCTATTAGATGTTTCACGTTTATCTAGACATATCTAGTGTGTTGCAATGTGAGTAATATCTAAATGAGTATAGACTTGAACTTACATAAGGCTTCCAACTAATGAAGCGTAAGGAAATAATCTCATTTATCCTATTATCCTCTAAAGGAGAGCATTAATGTTTGTTACATATGTAAGGACCCATTTAAGGTTAAACTTATGGAACGAAACTAATGTCCCATTAGGTCTATCTCAGCATGTTATGATATCTATCACTTAAGAGATATCTCTGAGATCTATTATATCAAAGTTTGTGTTAACAATGCTTTGACTTATGTAACACATACATGTCAAAAGAATATCATCTATATAGATAAGTTTAATTTAGTTGCTCCCACTCATCTTGAGGTAGGTACATTAATCCACTTGATTCTTGATGAAAATAATTAAGTTAAGATTTCATCACATTATGATGTTTGCATTAACCCATACATGGATTTTATTGGCTTACAAATAAAGTGTTCTTTAACCTTCAGTTTGGAACTTTCAGGTTGTTTTATGAACATGTAAATATGTCAGCCATTTGTTATGGAAAATTGTTTTTAATGTTCATCTAATGTAGCTTTAAACTATTATAAGCTACTAGAACAATGATGATCCTTAAAGAAATCTTTGATAATTTATCTCTTCCTAAGTATAACCTTTGACAATCAATCATGCTTCTTTGTGTCTTAACGCTTATATTAGGATTTGGTTTAGTTATAAACACTCTTAGGTAATTCAATCAAATCCCAAACGTTATACGAACACATAAAAACAGTTTTACTAGAAAACAGTTTTATTTTGTTTAGAAGATTAATTGATGCTAATGGCTTAATTAGAAGAGATAGGATCAGTAAATTTTTCCAAAATCCATTTCAACTTCAGTTAGGGAGATTATGTAATCATCAAAGTTAGTAGGCTTTTAAACCTAGATGACCTCCTGAGTTGATTATTGGGTTTGTTAGAAGTTTCAGTTTTATGGATTAGCTCTTGGTTATGTTGCTATCATTTTCAGGATTCTAAGTTTGTAAGAGTTGGTGCAGTATGGTGTACAAGAGGTGTAATCGGAGTTAAATTCGGAGTGAAATTTAATGACACTCTTCCCCCCGCCTCTTGTATTCCTTGCAAATCATGATAAGGACTTTGACTGCTCCCACTGACCTTAGAAATCTTTAGGAACTTTGCATGCTTAGGGTCAATATTTAACGACCAACAAATTCAAATAGAGAAACAAGTTAATGACGTTAGTCGTTGTGATTTCGCTTGTTGAGGATTATGTTAGTTTATGTAAGAAATCTAAGTGTGCCCACAATTAAGCAACAATGAAACTTTTGTAAGAGTAGCATTAGATTTTAAGGAGATAAGTTTTGATGGAACAGCGTCAAGATGGAGCAGTGTCTTGTACAAGAGGTGTAAATTTAGGTAATGTAAAATTTTCACTCCCCCACCTCTTGCAACTATTGCAAGTTATTATTAAGACACTTAATGCTCTCACTGATCTTTTATATCTCTAGAATGCTACAAGAGAAGTTTCAATTAGGTATGTGACGTGGGAACCTATCATATATATGTTAGACTTTACTTGATTTCCTTAATGTCCAGATGTCATAAGAAACTTAGGGACATATTTAATAGAAATCATGTTAAGCACATATATGAATAGATTTCTTTAAGACCATGGGCCATATGAGACTAATTTAGATACAAGCAGATAGTCTTTAATTGATAAATGAATTATGTCTGAATATTCCATTTTGGAACAAGTTCCACGAATGTTAATGAAATATAACTTATGGTGGACCCATACTTATTCCTTAAGCCAAATAATGATTTAGGGCTTTTAATGTCATGATTTAAAATCACTTAGAATGAGATTAGATAAAAAAAACATCATCATTAACCATGTCATGATTTCTCATGAATTTCGGTTATAATGAATGAAAATTTATAAATCTCATTTTCCTTTTGTCAACTTCTCATTTGCATGATGACAAAAGTTGTGAAAGTGTAAGGTATCATCTAGTTTTATCTTAGTAATGTTTCAATCCAGATATTTAAAACAAATAAGATGAGAGTTTAAGGTAAGTGTGACTTTATGTTGACTATGCAAACCTCACAATCTTCATAAAATTGCTTAATTATGATACTATATTCTGATTAATCTTCTGAATATATAAGGTATCAAAAAGCGTTGTTAGAAGACTGCTTATTATAGTTCTTATAGCCTTAACATTTAATTTTGTCACTGATTCTCATGTTAGTTATTTGTTGACTTATGGTAAGGAAACGTTTAGAACTAGATTCAGCTAATCATGTGTTAATAGGAATATTAAAATTAGCAGACTTAAATATCATTAGTAAGTGACTACCTAGTTAACTTATCCAACTGTTCTTCTGAATAATGGATAGTCTCGTTGCTTATGCCTAGTCTAATGGCATAATTATGCTGTGAGATTCTCCCTTGAAAAACCTTAGAGTTGGAATTTTGTACTTGTATTTTAACTATGGATATTAGAACAATCCTCTTTTAAAGTTTTAAGTGGTTGCAAGGTGAGTAACAACTTATTTTCCAGCTTCAAACATTTATTTCTTTTGTACATATGTTGCTTATCAACACACTCATTATACTTTGGTACTTTTGAGTGTTATAGTTGATTTATAAGGCATCAAATTGTACAAGTGAAAATCTTAATATGTAATGTACTGAAAAAAATGTAACTATTTTTCATGTGTAAGCCCTTAACATTATGGGTCATGGTATTGTACATTATTATGTATTCACATATACCACTTAGCTTTATAGTTTATAATTTTAAATGAATGCATGCATCTTAGGAATTCTTGTAATTATTTCACAAATAATAGATTAGTCTTAGGAAAGAATTAATCTGGAATAACTTTAGTGATAGCAATTATGTTAGAGAGATCTTGATTATCATAAGAGACATCATGCTCGATTTATCCTTTTCATCATGCTCTAATTTTCTTATGTAGTATCTTTATCAGAATAAAGCAGTAGGATTATCATGTCTTAAGAGATAATCAAAGATTTAATTTAAGAGCTAATCTTATAGAAACTTTAAATAAAGCAAAAACTTTAGGTTTAGGAATTAGAGTGGATGAGATATAGACTTATAGAAGAAAAATACAGTGAGTAAAGTTATGGGTACTTAAAATAAGGCAGACGAAATGATCATAAGATTAATGAAGGGTCATTAATATGAGGATCATTATGTGAAGAGGTTGTGATATGTCTATTACTAACATCAAAATAATAGACTTAGTTAAAATTCTACTTAAACGAAGACAAATCAGCTTTGGCCAGAAGTGTAATCATTTAAGCATGTGTGCAAAGTAATCGTGACAAATCAGCTTTGGCCAGAAATGAGACAATCACTTTAGTTATGCACTTGTTAAGAATGCTATACATGAATGAATTAAATCAGCTTTGGCCAGAAATTAAGACATTCACGTTTGTAATGCATACTCAACATGGCTTTTATTATACTTGAGCAATAAATAGATGTATCAAATCAGCTTTGGCCAGAAGTGATACATCAGAAGCTCACCCAAGTTAAGACATTTTGGTTTTGTAAAACATTATTTGATTCTGATTAATTATCTAATTACAAAACCAATTATTTAATAGCTAAATCACATTAAACAGCCTAATAAAGTAATGAGGTTGAGATATCAAGTTAGTCTTAGGTCTCGAGTGAGATCTCGACTCAGTTATGAGATCTCGAGTGAGATCTCGAGTGAGGTCTCGACTCATCTTGAATCATTATGAGGTTTCGAGTCATTAAGGTCTCGAGTCGCAACCTTATGGTCTCGAGTTATAACCTTATGGTCTCGAGTTGTGAAGATTTAAGACCCTTAGTCGAAACCTCAGTGGTCTCGAGTCGAGACCGTTGTCTCGAGTCGTAAAGTTTTGAGAACCCTTATGATTTCGAGTCAAGACCTTGTGGTCTCGAGTTATAACCTTATGGTCTCGAGTCGCAATCCGATGGTCTCGAGTCCACTGTCAATAGCTGTTATTGTGATAAGTTTGAATCAGCTAATTTTAAGGGATTTTGATCATAATTTCTAAAAATCTCATGTGTATCTATCCAAGTTAATTATTCGATTATAATTAAAATTATATTTTATTCGAAACTT
Source organism: Helianthus tuberosus (assembly GCA_030545235.1). NCBI lineage: Eukaryota > Viridiplantae > Streptophyta > Magnoliopsida > Asterales > Asteraceae > Helianthus > Helianthus tuberosus. The sequence goes on from CM060377.1 coordinate 42,773,680, forward strand.
GGAGATAAAGTTACACAACTTTAGGAATTATAATCAAACTTAATTTTATCACAAAATTATGTAATTTTAAAAGAAACAAGCATGGCAATAGCGTGAATAAGGCAAGTTAATTTTTCAACATAATAACCGATTATGATTTGAAAGAATCATTCGATAACAACTTAGTGCAATTGATTCCACCATTCTAATTTAAATGCATACATTAAAAAATGAATATGTGAACATGAATTACATGAACACATAAAATAATTGACTTCAATTTAATATTAATGAAGTGCAATACTGACAAGAATTCATTGAATTAATTATGTTCACAAACTTCAAAACCAATATGTAGTATAATAATTAATTAGCGGTGGAAACCGAAACCGTAAAGGATTTAAGCGATTTCGATTATTTTAAGAAGAACGATTTAGTAATCATCAAATAAAAATAATAATTTTTGATTGATTTTAATTTCAAAATCGATTCATTGAATTCCTTGATTGAACTGATATAATCAACATACGCTCTGATACCACATGTTGATTATATCATAAAAACATGGGTAAAACATAAACCCTAATTAAATAAATTCAATCATGGATATTAAAACATGTTTACCTGGTTAGCCAGTAACCGCATCAGAGGATGAAGTAGGCGTCATGTTCGTCAGATTGATTCGGTTCCCCATTAGGATGTATGTTCTTGATGGTAGTACCGAGTTCTTTAGGGTTGAAGAACTCGTAGTAATGGAGAGAGAGGAGGGGCGATTTTAGTGTGATGTTATGAGGGTCTAACCCTAATCCCTCTCTAGTAATCTCCTTATATACACCCAAGGGGAAACCCAATTAGTTAATTAGGGTAATATGGCCCATCAACAATTACCAACTAATTATATTATAGGTTTTATATATTTTGATCTATATTATATAAATGATAATGATGGCTACTAGATTAAATATAAATAAATAAATAAATATTTAATCTTACATAGATTTAATTATATAATGTCATGTCATGAGGTTGGTTCCGGTACAAACCATATTTATCTTACAAACCGTAAGAACAGAACCTACCACTTAAAAAAAGTTAAATTAACACATACAAAAACAATACATATATAAAAGTAGCATTTTTGAATTATATTAGCACATGAAAATTAATCAAGATAATTGATTTTAGCATATATTTGAATGATATCAGCACTTTTCTTAATCAGCACATTGAAAACAAAAGGAAGATCCAAATAAGGAATTAATTGCTTGTTAGCATATTTATAGGGAATTCAATATAATTGATATTATTTTATCATTTCTCTATAATTGGTTGGATGTCACATGACACTTTTTGAATGGTTTTTACAGTTTGTATACGAAATGTGATTTGTATTCGATCATAATCCGTCATATCATTATGTTAAATGTTATATTATTATGCTAAATGTCATCGTTGTTGAATGTAAATTTTGTTTGAAACTATTGTACAACCAATTGTTTGCATTACTATTTACATTGCACCCATAGTTGCTTATAACCGTATTTAATTCATTATCCCCGCCATGAGCTAGTTTTATTATAAAAGTTCTTATGAACTCATATATAAAAAATTATAACTTTAGATATATTACGTAGTTATGTTTTTATCATAATTATATAGTGGGTTATTGGATTTTATCACCCATAACTATCGGCTTTTGGCCGTTGCCACCCGCAACTAACACTTTTACACCCGGCACCCCCAGCTTGACTTTTTGTTTATGCTGGCACCACTTAGTTAAATCCTCACTAACTGGGTTTGTTTTTTTATCCTACGTTGCACAAGTTTGATGAGTTGGAGCTGATTACGTGGCGAATGATGTGTCATTATATGTTGTCTCGTGTTAGGGTTCGAAACACACTGTTCATCTCTGTCGCTCCTTTCACCGTTGACATTCACCGACACCACTACATCATCCGCAATACTATCCTTTCGTACTTCATCATCATTATCCGAATTCAACTGCAAATCAACATCACCACCATTTAAACTTCATCCGAAACCTGCATCATCTTTCTGAAACAAGCTTTTCAGATCCAATTTCGATTCAAACTTGAGTTAATCATCTTCTCCAGGTTTTCGACACTGAACGACCATCATTGGACATCCATATTGTTTATCATCTCCATCGCTGTTAAACCGAAACATTCCCACCTTCATCACCACCCAACCAACCTGCAACATCCACCATCAATCTCATTCTTGTTTTTGAAATCACAATCTGAACCAGCCATCATCCTCCATCGAACTAGTTTTGCACCTCACTAAACCTGTTCTGATCACCACTGAACCACTTTCAGCCTCAACGTTCTTTTCACCACCGCATCATCTTTCTCCGACATCATAAACCACCTTCTCCGAAAACTTTCGTTCACCGCCACTTCCATCACAAGCCACCAACTTCATCCCTCCCATATTGGTTCTTCATTAGGGTTACAAGATTGCGTGGAACAGGAGGCTTGTTTTGGTTGTGAGAAGCCACCGATTCAATGTGTTCCACCGAAACCAGGCAACAATCGAAGAATTTGAGCAGTTGCAGTTGAAATTAGAGCAGATTTGGAGTGAAATTAAACGATATGAACGTTGTGGAGAAGATGAATGGTAGATATTGGAATAATTTGGGGCTAAATTTGGGGAAAATCAGAACGTTAGTCGAGTTAGGGTTAGAGATGAATGGTAGACACAACTTCTGTGTTATAAAGAAGGAGGAGAGATATGACACATCATCGCCACGTAATCATCTCTAACTCAGCAAACCTGTGACACGTCGGACAAAAAGCAAACCCAGTTAGTGCAAATATAACTAGGTGGTTCCAGCATAAACAAAAAGTCAAGTTAGGGGTGCCGGGTGTCAAAGTGTTAGTAGCGGGTGGCAACGGCCAAAGACCGATAGCTGAGGGTGATAAAATCCAATAACCCTTATATAGTTAATATATTTTTATTGTGTAATTTTATACTTATTATATTAATAAATTTTCATTTTCATATATATATATATATATATAGGGTAAGGTTCATGCGAGAACCACCTTTATTGCGAGAACCGCGAGAACCAATGTGAACACAACCTAAAATAGCTAAAAAAACCTAACCCCCCAAGCTAAATGCTAAAAACTAAAACCCCCCAAAAAACCTAACCCCCCAAGCTAAAATGCTAAAAACTAAACCCCCCAAAAAACCTAAAAAAATCTAAAAAAAATCTAAAAAAATAAAAAAAAAAATCTAATTTTTTTTAAATATTTTTCATGTTAAAATCGCTACTTTTAGTAGCCAAATTTTTTTTTTCTACTAAAAGTAGCGATTTTTTTATAAAAAATATTAAAAAAAAAATTGTGTGTTTTTTTAGCTATTTTTAGGCATTTTTTGTTGTGTTCATATTGGTTCTCGCGGTTCTCGCAATAAAGGGTGGTTCCTAACGGATCTTTATCCTATATATATATATATAAGCTTGATCAGGCTCTTGAGTTCATTCATACTCGATACATGAAGCATGGGTTCGAGCTCGTTTATTTATCGAGATCCAGATGTTGGCTCGAACTTGTTTATGCATGGTTGGATTTAAGCTTTTAGCAAGTGATGACCTGTCGTTGGGGTCATGCAAAAACCTAAATAACCTAGGTAAATAGGGTATCAAATCTGCAAGGAGCATGTGGTTAGTATTACTATTATACATTTCGTTCGATTTATTTAAACTAAAAATAACTAAACAATACTTATACTAGGTTTGAAAGCAATAAATCAAAAAGATGACTAATCTACAGGTTCATGGTTTAAGATACCACACAACCTTGTTTAATCAGTTGGAAACCACATATACATGGTGTTGTAAATAGTGTAATCAAAATGATAATTAAAGACAAGTTTTTAATACTAACTCGTATAATCTAATTACCAAATCATAGATGCTCAATATCCCCAAATTATCAAACTGCTTAGACAAAATTTTATGTTTAGACAAGCAATTTGGAATATTCGTACCGTTTTTGAAGTGGAGTCGGAGAATCAGGCGAGATGGAGGTGCTCCGGCAGAGTGAAGGCGGTGCGGCGGTACTCCGGCAGACTCAAGGTTGTGCAACGGTGCGACGGTGGAGATGATGAGTTGTGGTGTGTGCAGATTTCATCTTGGAGGGAAAAGAGGGGAAAAAATGCCGCTAAACTGGTTGTGTGAGCTTTTTACACATGTTGTATTCAGGGATATACCCTAGTCTTTCGATCAGTTAAGCAAACAACGGCCCAGATCAATTGCAAAGCCCGTGTCCCGGATCAAGACTTTTAACGGCGACTTTTTAGATGTCGCCGCTAATGCTTGAATTTCTTGTAGTGTTAACCGGAGATGAACACAAGTGATTAGCCGCTCATTCGAACCGTCAGTCTTTCTCTTTTGGTTCTGCTAACCACAAGAGTTATGCCCTCCAAAATAAAACAGTTCTGCTGTGCGTCACTGCGTCCCCAATTCCCAAAAAACCATCAAAATCATTTTTATACTTGTTCATGACCGACTTGATCTTTTGTTCTATGGTCTCGTGAAAGCCCAGTCACAATGTTGGGCCATTTAAATTAACTTTAATTCCATTCTCAGCCCACAAAAACAATATGAATTCCCTATACAAAATCATGAAAAACTAAAATTAATTAAATAGTATATAATTCATCTACATTTGCCAAGTGGGGCTAGCTCACTTGGTAGAGGCTCTTGCCTCTTAGTGGGAGGTCTTGGGTTCAATCCCAAGCAAGGGTGAGTTATTTATAAATATAGTAGATTGGGAGAGTAACGTTAGCCATTCAAAAAATAATAATTCATCTACATTATTAATTACATTTAAGAGACATGGTTATATGTTTAGATTAAGTACATTAATTTGTATTACCACATCTAACGTTGAATATGAATTAATTTTTTTTAAAGGTAAATTTCATTAACAAACAAAGGCACACCTCAAAACAAGGCCGCCAACCGCACAACGAACAATTACATAATTACAAATTTACACCACTCATGCCAAGTAACCGAGTTATCTTTTATCCTACTCTTAAACCATAAAAAACCCAGAGCTTTTATCTCACTAGTAATGTCTTCGATCTTCGCTTCTTTGTTATTAAAGATAGCCCCGTTCCTCGCCTTCCAAATACACCAACAACCAAGTCTAATCAATCCTTTGAGAGCTTCCTTTTTAGTCCCATCCAGGCCGACATGATCATGAATGAGCAGCAAATCCTTGAACTCGAAGAAAAACATCGATGGAACCTTACACCATCTACTAATATTATTCCATACCATGTTTGCGACGTAACAAGATGTGAAAATATGATCGACAGTTTCCATAACCTCACCACACAATTTGCAGTTATCATCTTCCAAAAAAATGTTTCTGATTTTCAAAGCTTCAGCCGTTGCTATCCTGTTCAAGCTCGCCCTCCAAATAAAAATGTTGCATTTGGCTGGAAGCCACTTGCACTTGCTGTCACCAACATCTTCATTTCGCACCCTGTTGCTGTCAAGCAATCGCTTCACTGCCCCTGCACTAAACTCCTCATCTTTGTTGCCAATCCATTTCCACGTATCCTGGTTAGTCGAAAGAGAAGCATTATAAAGCAAACTGCACAACCCGATAAGATCATCAACTTCCTGACCAGCCATGATTGGCCTTTTCCAGGCCCAGACCCACTAGTACCAGACTTGACACGCTCAAAAATTCTGCATTTCTTCTTCGACTCCAGCCTAAAAAATTTCCGGAAATTTGTCTTTGAGAGGTTTATTGCAAAGCCATGGATCAAGCCAAAAAGCGGTATCTTCCCCATTCCCAACAGCGCTAATAAAGAAATTCCTAAACGGCAAGCCTTCAACTTTTGTTTTTGAGATAACGTTGGCTATGTTGTTCCAGACTCCCCATCCTTTAATCAATGTTGCAGAAATCGGCCTAGGTGGCCGATTAATCGACGCCTAGGCACTAGTCGGTGGGATCCTGCCTAAATTTAAGCTAGTCGGTCAAAAAATCGGTTATGGTCAAAATCGGTCAAAGTCGGTAAAAGTCGGACAAAATCGGTAAAAATCGGACTAATCGGGCCCAACTTTTTTGACCCAAAAAACCCAATTTTCGAAACCTGGCCCATGGTTTAAAGCCCAAATTTTAGTTATAAACCTATTTTAACATTTAAGTTTAGGTATTTTAACATTTAACCCCCTCTATCTTTCACTAGTTTACATATGGTTCCTAAACTTTTAAATTTATTAATAAAAAGTAGGGTTATTGGATTTTATCACCCTCAACTATCGGTCTTTGGCCGTTGGCACCCGCTACTAACACTTTGACACCCGGCACCCCTAACTTGACTTTTTGTTTATGCTGGAACCACCTAGTTATATCTGCACTAACTGGGTTTGTTTTTTGTCCGACGTGTCACAGGTTTGCTGAGTTAGAGATGATTACGTGGCGATGATGTGTCATATCTCTCCTCCTTCTTTATAACATAGAAGTTGTGTCTACCATTCATCTCTAACCCTAACTCGACTAACGTTATGATTTTCCCCAAATTATTCTAATATCTACCATTCATCTTCTCCACAACGTTCATATCGTTTAATTTCACTCCAAATCTGCTCTAATTTCAACTGCAACTGCTCAAATTCTTCGATTGTTGCCTGGTTTCGGTGGAACACATTGAATCGGTGGCTTCTCGCAACCAAAACAAGCCTCCTGTTCCACGCAATCCTATAACCCTAATGAAGAACCAATATGGGAGGGATGAAGATGGTGGCTTGTGATGGAAGTGGCGGTGAACGAAAGTTTTCGGAGAAGGTGGTTTATGATGTCGGAGAAAGATGATGCGGTGGTGAAAAGAACGTTGAGGCTGAAAGTGGTTCAGTGGTGATCAGAACAGGTTTAGTGAGGTGCAAAACTAGTTCGATGGAGGATGATGGCTGGTTCAGTTTGTGATTTCAAAAACAAGAATGAGATTGATGGTGGATGTTGCAGGTTGGTTGGGTGGTGATGAAGGTGGGAATGTTTCGGTTTAACAGCGATGGAGATGATAAACAATATGGATGTCCAATGATGGTCGTTCAGTGTCGAAAACCCGGAGAAGATGATTAACTCAAGTTTGATTCGAAATTGGATCTGAAAAGCTTGTTTCAGAAAGATGATGCAGGTTTCGGATGAAGTTTAAATGGTGGTGATGTTGATTTGTAGTTGAATTCGGATAATGATGATGAAGTACAAAAGGATAGTATTGCGGTTGATGTATTGGTGTCGGTGAATGTCAACGGTGAAAGGAGCGACGGAGATGAACAGTGTGTTTCGAACCCTAACACCAGACAACATATAATGACACATCATTCGCCACGTAATCAGCTCCAACTCATCAAACTTGTGCAACGTCGGATAAAAAACAAGCCCAGTTAGTGAGGATTTAACTAAGTGGTGCCAGCACAAACAAAAAGTCAAGTTGGGGGTGCCGGGTGTCAAAGTGTTAGTTGCGGGTGGCAACGGCCAAAGGCCGATAGTTATGGGTGATAAAATCCAATAACCCTAAAAAGTATAAAGTTATCTCCTAAACTCGTAAATTTATTAATAAAAAGTATAAAGTTATCTATATATATATATATATAATTTGTAAAATTATACTTAAAAAGTCCAATCCAATTAATCCCGATTAATCTCTATTAATCCCGATTAATCCCTAGGCGATACCTCACCGCCCGACTAGCGCCTAGCGCCTTCTACAACATTGCCTTTAATCATTCTTGACACTAAATAATCTTTTTATATGGTATTTAGTATCGTTTAAAAACATTTTTCTCTATAACCTACTAAATACAGAAACAAGAGAAACTAACATCTTATATAATATTATCAATGCATTTTCACATCATTATTAATATCTAATAACATGTACCTAAAATGCACTGATTAGCAAGTTAATCTCAGTAACTTTTGAACGGCTCAACTCGTTTACACTCCTTATTTATGCGCTAATGAAACAAAGGATGCATGTTATAATGATTATAAATCAAATGCTAGCGAACAAAGTTAGGATTATATTTGGGCTTAGCTTATATCAAGCATTCTGACAATTTTCTAGGTTAGTTAGGGCTGGCATATTGTGTGAGACACGATCTGTTAAGACACGAATACGATAAGACACGGACACGAAACAAGTAAACACGAACACAACATGAAATCTAATCGTGTCAGTTTTTCCCAACACGAATCTGATAATAAACAGGTTACACTAACACGACTTGTCAAGACACGAAAAAATTTACAAGTGTGTCATACGACATATTAAGACACGAGCATGACCTGTTAAGACACGAACATGACCTGTTAGGACACGGACTTGCCATGGAGAGGTGGTGTGTGGAGTCTAGGCTGGCATATTGTTTCAGACACAACCTGTTAAGTCACAAACATAACCTGCTAAGACACGAATATGACCTGTTAAGACATGAACATCATAAGACACGAACACGAAATAGGTAAACACGAACACGGCATGAAAACTAACAGGTCTTATCGTGTCGACCTGTTTAAGATACGAAACCTATTAAGAATCAAACACGAACCTGTTAAGATTGTGTCATTTCGTGTCGTGTTTTTGTGTCCGTGTCTGAAATTACCAGCCCTAAGGTTAGTTGTGAAAACTCAAGAAGAGAGGTCGTTCAAAATCTTATGTACCACCTATCATTTGGTTCTACTTGGCAAGCATCACATTTGTGTGACTACATAACATCACTCTTCTGATTTGGTGTAGATCTTGAGCATTTGTCAAATTTATATGATTTATTAATATAGTTCATGGTCAATTATTTAGTAATATGTTGTTCCAAACTTTTAATTCTTCGTTAAAAATAGAAAGTTTTTTTGTATGCTAGTTTTTTCAAAAAAATACAAGTCATTTTAACATCTTCATAATTATCAATGAATTTTGTTTATAATTTATAAGGCTAATACCTTCTTTGCACGTTCAGGATTTCAAGTTAAGTTTCAGCAGTTACCTCATTGATTTTGGCCTAAGAGCATAGGCTCATTCATTATAACACTTGGCGTTTTGACATTTCAAAGCCATTCATCATCCTCTAGTCATATCCTTGTGACCATTGGAAACTCCTCATATTTCTCTTGAAAAAACTCTTAACCCTTAGGCCATGTGTAGTCATAACGCCCTTTTGGGGGCGTTATGCGACACGTGGCGCGCCACGTCAGCAAGGGGCTTTATGGGGCGTTATGCAATTTGAGGCCGTAGTCATAAAGCCCCTTTGTCATCATTACTCAATTATGTTAATATTCATTTTTTTAATTAATTTATAAGTTTTATAAAATTTAAAAACATTCCATTAAATAAAAAACAATACATTAAAATAAAAAAAAGTTAAAGAAAAAAAAATTACACCTAAAAAATAAATTTATTCTTCGGTTTCATTTTCGTTCTCTCCTTCTTCCTCTTCGTTTTCTCCAGCATCCAAACCTACGTCTTCAAAGTTCCCGTCTTCGAATTCCTCAACCTCTTCTTCCTCGGAATCTTCGTCGTTATCACTGTTGAATCGAATTGGGCGAATCGCCCAAGCATGCTCAACCAAATCCGCCTTCAACGTGTTATGTATTTCTCTAGATCGCAATAGCTGAGCATTTGCGAGTCTCTCTTCCATTGTTGCTTGGGTTCCTTCGACTAAATCTTCTGGAATATAGTTTTGGCATATCGCTCTTCTATCATCCTCAATGATCATATTATGCAAAATGATGCAAGCATACATGGTCATTCGTATTCTATCCTTATGCCACATGCGACAAGGATTTCTGAGAAAATGCCATCGTTGCTGTAGAACCCCAAAACACCTCTCGATATCCTTTCTCGAAGACTCTTGTAATTTTTTAAAATACTTTCTTTTTTCATCGAACGTTTCAGAAAACGTTTTAACAATAATCGAATACTCCGGGTAGATACCATCGGCCAAGTAGTAGCCATGCTCGTAGTCGTTCCCGTTTGCATGAAAACCGGCCTTTGGTATAGTTCCAGAAATGTAGCCCTCTATTAATGGTGAAGCCTCTAACGTATTAATATCGTTAAAACACCCGGCTACACCAAAGAAGGCCGACCAAACCCAAAGGTCGTATGACGCAACAGCTTGTAATACCAAAGTTGGCCGCAAGATGGCATATACCTGGCATATACCTAAAATATAATTTAATATACAAAAGTCTTACTAGTAAAAACATTGGGTCCGTGAACCGGTGTCGCATCAAAATAGTCTCTCATCAAACGCTCGTTCGCGGCTTCATGATCTCGCAAGATATAGGTGCGCCGCAAGATGGGTCGTGGAGGGGGAGTAGGCCGAACGTGCTCAAGTGCTTGTATCATAAAAGTACACACACTCGTAACCGCTTCTTCCTCCTCCGCGTCTTCTTCGGGCGAAAAAAATCTTCGGTAAATATCGGTGAACGAGTCTTCCGACGGGGAACCCATTTTTTTGAATAAGGTAAGAGTAGCTTCAACACTTTTTAAAAAATATAGAGAGAATGAGAGTTGGAATGTATTGATTTGTAAAAAAAATGGTAAAGTTGGAATGTATTTATAGTGTGAAAATAAAAAAAAAATTGAATTTTTTTTTTTTTTTTTAAACATGACCGTTTGACAACGGTCAAAAGTCATAAACATTCATCGAATAGCGCCGCGAAAATTACAGCGCTTTGAATTTTTTTTTTGGGCATAGCGCCCTCCGTGTTGGTGTGGCCGGCGCCATCTCGGCGCTACATTTCGCGCCCCAGTACGCATGCTCTTAGAGTCGAAAAGGCCACCTAATTCGTTATATCCATCTCTTATAAATCATCGTCGTTAATTGATCTAACTCATTGTTTTTTTATCGCAACTATATTAACCCTCTAACGATTTAATAATGATCTCACGGGACCTTCTTAAGAGATCTGGATCCATGTATTCCATTCCACAAGTCTTAAGTTCACTAATCAAATATAAGTTCACTCATTTAGGTGCTGTTTGTTTTTGAAGAGGTAAAATGTCTGCAGTCTGCAAACCACATCTGCAGACATCTTTTGAAGAAGAGGTGGACCAAATGTATGCAGTCTGCAAGAAGAAGACTGTTTGTTTTTTAACATATGTAGACTTCTAAAATAAACTGCTAGAGGTGTACAGACGGTGGTGGGTGGTGGACGGTGATGGTGGTGGTGGATGGTGGACGGTAGTGGTGGTGGGTGGTGGTGGTGATGAACGGCGGTGGGTGGTGGTGGTAGACGGTGGTGGTGGTGGTGATGGTAGGTGGACGGTGGTGGTGGGTGGTGGACGGTGGTGGTGGTAGACGGTGGTGGTGGGTGGTGGACGGTGGTGGTGGGTGGTGGCCGGTGGTGGTGGGTGGTGGTGGACGGTGGTGGTAGACGGTGGTGGTGGGTGGTGGACGGTGGTGGGTGGTGACGGTGGTGGTGGTGGTGGTGATGGTAGGTAGACGGTGGTGGTGGGTGGTGGGCGGTGGACGGTGGTGGGTGGTGGCCGGTGACGGTGGGTGGTGGACGGTGGTGGTAGATGGGCGACCACACAAGGCCTACTCTTCTAAGGCCTGCATATCAGTATTTTGGCCCAGCCTGACCTATGTGCAAGATGGGCGACCGCACAAGGCCTACTCTTCTAAGGCCCAAACCTTTTTTATTTACTAAAATATATATTTTTGTATGGAATGATTTTGAAACATAAAACTACAAAATGATTATGTGGTACCATACATAAAGTGTTGGTCTATGAAGCAAGAGGTTTTGAGTTCAAATCCCAGATGTTCCTTCATGTTTTGTCTAATCTTCTTCTAGTTTTCAAGGATTAACCAAGGGATTTGACCAGAAGAATATTTACCTTCAGTTTCAAGGATTAACCTGACAGTTTTGACCCGTCTTTACGCAGTTTTGGATTCTACTTTTCGTTATTTTCAATTCAAATTTGACTTCTTTTTATGGCAGAATTTATGGAAATCGATAAATCATGGTTTGATTAGGTTTTCGGGTTTACAGGGATGTCATCAGATTTGGAACCAGAACCGACCCGAAACCGAATACAAAGAATAATAGAACCGATAACTAAACTGACAACTAGTGTTAATGCGTTTTGGGGGTCGGTCAGGGTTGGTTTCGTGGGTTTCACGGTGTCGCAACCCCCGCCCCTATCTGTCCCGGGAACGGGCGGCCGGGAGACCAGTTGTGGTGGTATCATTTTGTTTATTATTATTATCAGGACCGTAGTTAGGAAATGTTTATCAGAGTAAAACCATCATATTTTATATTAATAAACACATTGGTAAAATCCAAGTTTCTAATTACAACATGTTTAAAGGGAATATACCCTATTTTATTGAATTTAAAACATCGTCTTTTAGGTAACTTTTATAGCCACATTTTTCCAATCCGTCAGTGCTCTCCAGCTGGCTTTCTTCTAATTGGCTTTTACATTTTGTTACCTGAAACGCGTTTTAAAAACATTTGTCAGTGGGAAATACTGGTGAGTGAATCCCAGTTTAATCAAGAATATTTTTATTCTTTAACAGTATTGAGAGCAATCATATTGTTTATTTCTACACAATTACTCATTCAGTATTGTCAATCCTGACTGGTGGGTCATATTACACATTGGCAAACTCTTTGTCCAATGGTAACGTGTTCCACATTTTGTATACAAAACCCCAACATACCGACAATAATTGAAGAACTACAAAGACTCAATCACTGCTTAATCACATTGTAAAACATTTAAGGTTTTGTAAAAACAATTTACAAAAAGGAGATTACTCACATTGCTGACTTAGGTTTCTTCTAAGGTTTCCTGGTGATTATCTATAATTTACACAATGCACATATGTTAGTAAAATAACCCATTATTTACATTAGTAATACCCTCCCCGAGACGGCATTCCAACGACTACGTCGGGCAGAACCGCGACAGCCGTTACAGAACCCTGGATTAATCGGGCAACGTATCTAATACGTAACCGGGGTTATAATACTTACATCAGGGCAGTACTTCGTTAATTAGGGGGGTATTATACTTGAAAATTATGCCTATTATTCAGAGATTCGTTGAGAGAGAAAAGAAATGAGCGACGGAAAACGAAAACCCGATGCCTTCTTATATAGGGCTGTAATCCGAGTCTCTCGCGGCCCGCGTAGGCAGTAGCAAAAACATCATCAACTAAAAACGTACCAGTGATCACATCCGGGATCATCTTTGCTTCTTCTGCAGTCAGAACAAATGCTCTAGCATTTTTAGTATTCTTGGTATTCGCAGCTGGAGCTAACTTTGGACAGTTAGGCTTGATATGACCTTGTTCTTCGCAGTTGTAGCATATTCTGTTGTTAGGCTTCTTTCTGCAGTCTTCCTCCCTGTGTCCAGATATTTTGCAAAAGTTACAGTATATGGAGCATCTTCCTGAATGCTTCCTTTTGCAATACTTACAGTAGGGTGTAGAGGTAGAACCTACATTTCTCCCACGGTTAGAATTTCCAGAATGGAATTCTTGAGTAAGCTTCTGGGTCAGGTTCCTCCTTTGATCCTCTTCTCGTGTACGGACTAGTTCATCTGTCAAGGTGTTGGCTAGTTCTACTGCTTCTCCTATGGTTTGAGGTCTAGCTGCCTTGACTACATGCCTAATCTCTCCAATTAATCCCCAGATGTAACGGGAAATTAAAACTGGTTCAGGTGAAGCAAGGGTTGGTACTATTCTGGCATATTCAAAGAATAATGTAGTATAACCCTTACTATCTACTCCAATCATCCTAAGATTTAGGAATTTGTTTGCTATCTGTTCCTTCTCATTAGGAGGGCAGAATTTCCTTTCTACTATATTTTTAAATTCTTCCCATTCCATATTGTAAGTTCTATCACTTCCCCTTGACTGGAGGATAGTGTTCCACCATTCTAGTGTTGAATTCTTAAACAAATTTAAAGCAAACATTATTTTATCCTCTTCAGCACATTTACTTATCTTTAAGACTGCCCCAGTCTTTTCTATCCAGCGTAGAGATGCAAGGACTCCTTCATTGCCCGAGAATTCCATTGGTTTACAAGACCAGAATTCTTTATAAGAACAACCGTAAGACATGGTTCTCCTTCTTTTGGGAATGGGCACTTGAAGTACGGGTCCATTGTTCACGCTGTTTTCAGGTTCAGAGGGTCGCTTACTATCATGTTTACTTTTATTTTTCGCTTCCCTAACCGTTTTGATAATATATGGCATTGCATCTATTATCCCTTGTGCCACTATATGCTGCATGGCACTGTTATCCACCTGGTTTCCGTTATTGTTGTTGTTCGGGTTCTCATAACCAAGTTATTGTTACTCTGGTTATCGTTATTCTGGTTTTCCTGGTTTACCTCGTCGTCCATCTGAATTTTAAACATTTACCAATTATTAATATCACAAAATAATTAATAAATTGGGCAACAACCACACAACACACATATTGGCCAAAAACGTCGAGCATTGCGACTCTACTCTTTTCTTTTATTGTATGCTTCTAATGCAAACCAATACTAGAAATTAAAAAATTACAATACAATACTACTATGCATCGCTAACCACGGAGTGGTCTATACTACAAATATATTATTATTATTATTATTACACATATATATTAATTTTTTTTCATACAAACATATTATATGTTATTATTATTATTATTATTATTATTATTATTATTATTATTATTATTACCAACTCCACCATCTCCTTCACTGGTCTGGATTCATCCAGTAATCCATATTGCGCTTGTCGTATTTCCAGACGAGTCGCTCTCCTACCTGCCTCATCCTCTCACTACTCTCTAAAATCTCTTCTCCGAAAGTTTCGAGCTCGTGCACATTATCTGCACTCATTGGGGGTGCAGGTGCTGGTACTGGGTCTGGATACTGGGGCATGGGATTCTCCTGAGGGTACGGATTCTCTAAGATCTCCCTAATGTATTCATCGTTATCGTAGTAGTAGGGATCTAGAGGGTCCAGACCTGGATAGGCTGCTAAGTTCGGCATGGGTTCGTCATTTATGTGGTAGCGCGGCACATAATCCCTATGATCATCGAACCATGGATCATAATCCGGGTCTAAGGGATTAGGGGCTGGTATCCTAGGTATCTCCTCAGGGTTGAAATCATGCATTTATACTTGATTTTCAGGGTTATCCTCTATCTCCATCGGCTGAGTGGGGAATAAAGGTAAGGGTTGTGGGGCTACTAGTTGTTCCAGGTTTGGGTCGGCAGCAATTGTTGCTAGGATATGAAAATTGGCTAGGCTTCTATTAAGCATATCCTGTGTATGGGCATCTGACTCTCGCTTAGCGGCTGCTAGGACTCTTTGCTGTTGCAACTTTCGCATTCTTTTCCTACGCTAGAATGCTCCCTTACTGAACCATCCTCTCTTTTTCTGAGGGAATGGCTCTTCAGGCTGAGCCTTAAAGACAAACATTCCTTCTTCATTATCAGCGGCATACCCAGAGAGGACAGGCTGTGTAGAGGTACCTTCACTCCTAGGTGAATCGAACAACTGAATATACACGTCTGAGGGTCCTTGATCACTCATACTGTAAATTAACAAATAGTCAAATAACAGAGAACAGTATAATACAGATATGCACGTATTTCCATAATTAATTTCCTAACAATTTGAATAATATTGGTGTCAGCAGAACACTTCTGTGGCTGAATCCGTGGCTTAGCTCTGATACCACCTTCTGTCGTAACCCCCGCCCCCTATCTGTCCCGGGAACGGGCGGCCGCGAGACCAGTTGTGGTGGTATCATTTTGTTTATTATTATTATTTTGGCAGCGGAAATTTCATCAGGACCGTAGTTAGGAAATGTTTATCAGAGTAAAACCACCATATTTTATATTAATACACACATGGGTAAAATCCAAGTTTCTTATTACAACATGTTTATAGGGAATATACCCTATTTTATTGAATTTAAAACATCGTCTTTTAGGTAACTTTTATAGCCACATTTTTCCAAGCCGTCAGTGCTCTCCAGCTGGCTTTCTTCTAATTGGCTTTTACATTTTGTTACCTGAAACGCGTTTTAAAAACATTTGTCAGTGGGAAATACTGGTGAGTGAATCCCAGTTTAATCAAGAATATTTTTATTCTTTAACAGTATTGAGAGCAATCACATTGTTTATTTCTACACAATTACTCATTCAGTATTGTTAATCCTGACTGGTGGGTCATATTACACATTGGTGAACTCTTTGTCCAATGGTAACGTGTTCCACATTTTGTATACAAAACTCCAACATACCGGCAGTAATTGAAGAACCACAAAGACTCAATCACTGCTTAATCACATTATAAAACATTTAAGGTTTTGTAAAAACAATTTACAAAAAGGAGATTACTCACATTGCTGACTTAGTTTTCTTCTAAGGTTTCCTGGTGATTATCTGTAATTTACACAATGCACATATGTTAGTAAAATAACCCATTATTTACATTAGTAATACCCTCCCCGAGACGGCATTCCAACGACTACGTCGGGCAGAACCTCGACAGCCGTTACGGAACCCTGGATCAATCGGGCAGCGTATCTAATACGCAACAAGGGTTATAATACTTACATCGGGGCAGTACTTCGTTAATTAGGGGGGTATTATACTTGAAAATTATGCCTATTATTCAGAGATTCGTTGAGAGAGAAAAGAAATGAGCGACGGAAAACGAAAACCCGATGCCTTCTTATATAGGGCTGTAATCCGAGTCTCTCGCGGCCCGCGTAAAAGTAAGATTAGGCTTACGCGACCTGCGTCGTAGGGGGGTCTAGACCGTAGGTGATCCGGGTCACGGTATAGGTTCAACACGTATTGCCACGTGTCATCACCGGGTGAGGTCTCGTCTTTGATCACTCGCGGCCCGCGTAGGCAGTAGCCAAAGGCTACGCGCCCCGCAACAGCCTTTAATTTTTTTTTTAATGCTAGATCGTATTTTGTGCTCGATTTTTCACATACGGGGTGTATTTTAAGACATATTGGGGTATTTTAAAATATATTAGGGTGTCAAAATATTTTGGAGGGTTGTTATACACGAGCTGAACCCGAATCTTTCTCACCCTTACTATCCGGCATTAAAAATGAAAAAAGAGAAATCCCATTTAGGGGCTCAATTTTTCCACTCACACTGCACAACGCTTCCGAATTCTCAGGGTTGACCCTGTCAACATTGCCTTCATCTACTAAACTAAATCATCATGCTTCCATAAGTGTGAACGGGGTAGAGCGGGGGAGTTGTGCGGGGTGAGGGTTTGCCGCATGAGGGGTGCATCGCCAACGAGGGTTTGCCGCACGGTGAAGGTTTTTTGCGGGGACTTGTTGCCGCATGCGGGGAAGAGGAGGGAGAGGGGGTAGTGGTGGGTCCCACTCTCTTTCAACCAATCATGTATTTTTCTTTTTCTTTTTTTTAAATAATTTGGGTGAAACCACCCCTTATGTTTTTTGGGAAAGAGTGATGTATTAGAGGCGAATTGACATGACACATCATGATTGGGAGGATGGAAATTTTCCCCTATCTTATGAGAGATGCACCCCCTTCACCATAAGAATTCAGTTTTTAAAGCCCTCAATGCTTATTCATGCTCTTTGTTACTTGCAATGGAATTCATTGTGAGAGACTGTAAAAATGGTTTTAAGGTTTGTTCACCCACCATATTTTTTCACACAATCCTCCTTTCAAATCTTTAATTCTAAACATTTTTTTAAATTAAACTTCATTAAAAAAAACCTCCGACCCAAACGGGCAAAAGGTCAATACAAAACAGCACCCCCGACCCAACCGGGCAAAGGGTAAAATTACAACATATACATAGGATATTTACACCACTCATTCCAACTAATATATTTACATGACGATCTATTTTTAAACCACCCAAAACCTCTCGACTTAATCTTTATCAAAATTTCTTGCGAACTTCTCCTGATCTGATTGAATACCAACTCGTTCCTGTCTTTCCAAATACACCAACACGAAATAATAACCATCCACGGATAATCCTCTTCATTTTTCCACCCTGATTAGAATTATGTATATCCATTAAATCTTTGAATTCGTAAGCGAAGATCGGAGGAATGTTGCACCAAGCACTGATAGCCGCCCACACCCGAATAGCCACCGCACATGTTGTAAACAAATAATCCACCGTTTCCTCATACGCATCGCAGAAAGGGCACATAACCGATGAAATATCCACGTTTCTTCTTCTCAAATTGACTCTGGTATCCCGTCTATCCAAGTTACCTCTCCACGCCATAATATTACATTTGATTGGCACCCATTTGCTCCACTCAAAATTAGGGAGGTTGCTACCTCCCCTATCAGAAATTATAGCCTTTTTCACATAATTCACCGGGAAACCATCCTTTCTGTCAACGTTCCATAACCATGAGTCCTTATCATCTGACAATCTCACCATGTTGATAGTGTCTTGACATTCCAGCCATTCCTTAAGCTCTGTATCAGACTCGGGATGTCTAACCCAATTCCAAGTATAGCCACCATTTCCTTGTCCCGGCCCCATTCTCTCTGAAACCCTACAAGATTTATACGAATCCAAAACAAACAGATGTGGCCATCTTTCCACAAAAGGAAGATCACCCACCCAGGTGTCTAACAAAAACGAATATCAACCCCACTCCCCACTTTACCCTGGATCACCCGATTTATACTGTAAAACCCTTGAGGATCTTTCAATGATATCAAACAGAAACTTGTGTAAGTGCGGAAATCAAACACAAGTGGATTCAAGAACCAATATAACCGAAACACTAAAAGTAATTAAAACAAACCAAGATATCTTGCATTCACTGATTGAAGGTGACATATACAAGACACAAAACTGGTTTCGGCTACCTTCCTTGTTCTCGACAGCTGATCAACCTCAACCAATAGGTTGAGGTTTGCTTAAATACTAATCATATGGGTCGAAACCCTTAGGCCCACTCGAAACCACTTACATGACCCAACTAATACGACCCAAAAGTCTAATAAACAAAACATACTAATCAACCCCTAAACTTTGTAACCCTCTATGTATAAACCTTCAGGTTCCAACAATTGTAACACCTCGTAAAATCGCGACCAATATAATAAAGACACGTGTCATGGATTTTAAACGTGTAATGGATTGATCTGGAGGGACTAAAGTTGTCAAACAATGTAAATATGTTAGTAAAAGGATCCAAAATGTCAACATGCCATTCTTATGCCTCTGTTTGACCTCACACGACGTTCGTATTCTTTAACGAACAATTTGTCGAACATAGAAAGTCGTTTGTGCTTAAAATAAGGATTTTACAAAACATAAGGGTTAAAAGTGTCAACATGTTAAATGTTACCTCTGAGTGACCTTTTAACGATCCCAAAAACATTGTAATAATTGTATATTTCGCTCTCAAGAATATTGGATATTAATTTTGTGGAGTTTCGATGAAAACAAGACTTTTCGGGTGATCGTGCAACTAACCGGGGACTTAACGGAGTTAATATATGACCCTAGGCCCTTAAAAGTTAACTATGGGGGTCATAAATGCAATAAATGGAAGTTAAATAAACTTAATATGGACCAGGGACCGAAATTGCAAAGTTTAAAAGTTGTTTTCCGGTCATAGAGGAGCCACGCGGCCTGCGTAGACTCCTTAAGAGTCTTACGCGGCCCGTGTGAGAAGTGCCAGCGAACAAAAACAAGGACAACTGCATGTTTGTAGCTCCCCTTGATGTATGGATTTTTCACAGAATTGTCAATCTAATCAAGAGTGCGGAATCCTCGTGATCAGAATATCACAGAAACGAGTAGAAACACAGAATTCACAATCAAATGGTCTTCTATTGATTATCCAAACTATCAGTTTTACAATCAATTCAAGACCTCACAACCTCACAGCCTACCTCTGTGATCTTGCTCAAACACTAATTTCGAATTCACACACTCTCTCTCTCTCTCTACGTTTTCTCTCTCTAGCCTCCAAGAAGTCTTTCAACCCTAATCACAAAACATGTTTATATACCACATGTCTGTGAACTGGGCTTCCTACTGGGCTAGGCCATTTTCCAAGCCCATTACAACAAATAACTCACTAACCAATAAGCTAAGCCCAATACAAAATATCCAAAGACTAAATAATTAAACTATTAAGCTGTTCTCACAGAATACGCACCAACAGACTCCCCCTTGACAATAGCTTCATAGTGTAACTTTGTCTTCAAACATCTTGTGTTCTTTTGGTCTTTGGATAGCGTCAGCTACACAGCTTCTGACATCAACAGACTCCCCCTTAGCTGATGCTTCCAATCTCCAAAACTTTCATTCGTTGTAGATCAGTTAGCTAGCAATCTTTGGTTAAGTAAGTCAACTCCAACTCTTTCATATCTCTTTCTCTCTTTCAGCAATGTAGTAGAAGGATCCTACCATGCATCTTTACACATTCTTCACTTTACTCTCAATCTGCACTTGACTTGTATTATGCGCTTCATTTTGATAACTGCATCAATTTGTTTAGCAACACAAGCAAGTATCTCAAAAAACAATTAGTCTTTTTCACATTTTAAAGATAAACCAATATTTTATCTTATCATGCAAAAACAACAATCTGTCAGTTTAAAATGGAAGTCTTTTGAAAAGAAATCTTTTTGGTATTTTTGATTTTTTTTAAACAAACTAACAAACTAAACTAAAAAATATTTACAATTTCATCTTTTTGTGAGAATCATGTGTAAGAAGATCATATCAACAAAATCAAACTGTTTCACACTTATAGTTAATTCTTTATTTATTTTCGTGAAAAGCAGTCCAAGATGATTACCAGTATGTTTGTCCACTTAAACAAAATGCATGAACATTTCAAGTACCATTACCGTATGATACGTTAAGGTAATATTATTCTGATATACTAGTGTGTCCCACTTCAGAATATACCCCCGCAATCAAGGTATGCACAAAGATTCATCGTAGTAGGCGAGTATACTGAACTCATCCATTTTATTTTTCAACGTTTAGATAATTGGTGATCAGGTCAGTACTTCCGTACAGCAAAGAGACCAAAATATCTAATGAGGGCTAAGACAAATACCAATTTTTGGTACGATTTATGCATTTTGCACTTTTTGAATGACTCTCTAGGAGAGCTTCTTCATTTACGGGATTTGGCATTTTTTGCTCTTTTAAGATATCCTGGTTGTTCCTAGGTCAGCATGTATCTGGATGCAGCAGAAGGACAACCCTGATATCCCCAGATGAAATAACAGTATAAAGACCTATCAACTTCAGATTTTGGTAATCTATCAACGCAAGATTTAAGGTCATTAAACCATACACAACTGATATGTTCCCCACTCGTATTCAGTTCATTTAGGTTTATATCACATTGGTAAGTTGATTATTTCATGCTTTTTGCCTACTGGTACATCATATGATGAAGCTGCTATCACACTTAAGCATTTTAATTTCATTTTCAGTGTGACAGTCTAACTTGCTAATGTACTATCTTTTCTTCTTTTTCACACAATGAAATCTCTTTTTTCAATTTTTCAATTTTTTATGTTTTTCATTTTCAATTTTTTTTTTGTATTTTTTTAAAATTTTTTTAACTTACTAACTTACTCCCCCTAAACTCACGCACTATCTAAACTCTTTTTGGCTTAGGGAAATTTCTCCCCCTAAATTTTTGTTTTATGGAGCAAGTTTCAAAAACAAAAATTTACAAACACAAACAGACTCCCACTTTAATCTGACAACAAGTTTTTCACTTTTAAAGTTTTAGAATAATGATAATAATCACTAAAGTAAATAGTTCGTTACCAAGGTTAACCTACTATTCACCTCAGACACTTTACAGGAACAACCACTGTTGAACACATCAACAGTCCTTCTTGGTCATCCTGCATTTACTCAATAACTCAGTTAGTCTTGAGAACCCAAGCCCTGATAGTCTTGGGTTTTCCAAATTCATCCATTACAGGAACATCCATCCAATATCCATCACTCCTAACTGGAGTCTTGGATTGCTTACCCATTGTTGAACAAGAATGATAATTTCCACTAGGTCTTTGATTGCGAGAGTTCCAATAACCTCTCGGATTTTCTGACCTTTGGAAATTATTATCTTGATATCTTCTTCTCCCATTCTCATACCATGAATTTTGAAAAAAATTTGGATGTTGTTGAACATTTGAGTTACTAAAACCCCTATGTCCATTTCTTTGTTGAAAATTTCGATTACCAGCAGTCTGGTATCGATTTTGATATCCAAAATTTCTACTTTGATTTTGAAACCGATTTGATTTACCATTAAAATGACTAAATTGTGGAGAAATACTTCTTGGTCTATCAAATCTTCCTGATGTTGAAGTCTTTGATTGAAATCTAGGTTGATTATATTGACAATGTTGTTGAACATTATTATTCAAACCAACCCTATTCCCATCCTTAACCTCATCAACTTTTTGCTTATTTTTCTTTAAAGGACAACAACTCGACACATGCCCTTTAGTGTGACATTTAAAACAAGATTTTATCTTATAAATTTTCTTTTTGTTAAATCTCTTTTTAAATGTTTTCTACTTTTCCTTTTCAGTATCCTCATCCGATTTATGAGGTGTACTGTTAGACCCTACAGATTCTTTCAAAGAAACTGGACTATTTGGCAAGTTCGCAGCTATCAGATCCACTACAGCTGGTGTAGTAGGCACAAAATCAATTAACTCATTCTCATCAGGCAGAAAAGAGTAGTCTTGATCCTTAGAAGATGAAGCTTTACTAAACCCCACTCCCGTTCTATCATTACTCCTTTTCAGCCCTTTTTGAATTTGAGTCCTAACTAATGAAGAATTTCCAAATTTGTCTAACTTTCCTTTTACTTCAACAATTTGGTCTTGTGCAATGGCCAATTCCCTGCACTTATCAGAAAATTCATTAGTTTTATCTTTCACAGTTTCACGAGCCAAATCAATGACCTGTAACAGTTCATTGACTTTGCTTGTTAAACTGCTGATTTCTTGTTCATTTGATTTGAGTTCATTTAAACAATTTGACTCTCTTTTAATCAAAAGAACATTTGACTCTTTTAATTTTTCCAATTCAGCTAACAAAATTTTGTTCTGCTCCGATAGTCTGTTAACCTTACCCTGTAGTTCAGTGCAATTATGACATGTATGACTTACAAATTCTGATGATACCTTCACCTCTGCTGTAAGCCCATTCACATTATTTAAGCCCTTTGAAACTTCTGTATCCTTCTTCTCACCATTCTCCTTATCATCTTTCTTCTTCTCTTCTACCACAACATCTGCTTTTTCATCTAAAGCACGACCTCCTACACTCTTCCTTGATGAATTCTGATAACGTTTTTCTAAACCTTCCCACAGATCTCTAGAAGTCCCATAGTGCTTGATGGTATGTTTAATTCCCTCAGGCAAGGACTTCTTGAGCACTGCTAAAACTTTCTTCTCAGCATCAACCATAAGTTTCTCAGATTCATCCATCATCTCATAAGAAATCACCTTAACCCTTCCTTTAACACGACGTGTAGGAGCAACATATCCATCAATCATACAACACCACATTCTGAAATCTTCACTCTTCACAACCGATTCAAACTTCTCTTTCCAGTCAACATATTCTTTGACGTTTGTAAGCTTTGGCCAAATCTTAACAGTCTCACTGACCTTATCCATTTTGACCATCTTTAAACACGTTTTTCCGTAAGCGTACTGATAAAAACCGTACAAAATTTTTCCGAAAACTGTTTTTACCAAATTATACCATTAGAATCGTCTAGAAAAAACGAATCCAATGATATATAATGTCGAAAACCAAATTCGGGATTTTCCAGAGTTTTTTTTGTCCTAAAAATCAACCGAGTCCAACGGTGCAAACGGTTTCGGCAGATGAGCTACAGATCAAATTCTATTCACGAAAACGTTAATTCCTGTATGCGTATCTAATTACTCCACAAAAATAAATACTCCACCTTTTAATTCCTCTAGCTAATTTTGTTGGCAAACCAAGTTAATTTCGCTGGGTCACGCTAATTATGCTGGCAAACCAAGTTAAATATGTTGATAGAGTAATTATAAGTATGCTGGTAGAGTAGTTATAATTATGCCGGCTTATTAAATTCGCTGGTAAATCCGCTGGTTAATTATGCTAGCTGATCAAATTCGCTGGTTAATTATGCTGGTTGATCAAATTCGCTGAACGACGTCTAGTAACTTCGCCGATCACCGTAATAATGTCGCTGAGGACAATTACACGGTTACCAAAGTCGCCTTTGGATTTAATTTCACCGGTCACCGAGTTGCTAGGTCACAATTTCGCTGGTAAATATGCTGGATCAGATAATTCCTCTGGTTTGTCAGCGGAATTGTTAATTTTGCTAGAAAATTTTGGAAACTCAATATGTTTGAAATTTCTGAAGATTTTCCAGATTCTTTTAACAGTTTCCTGCAAAATCGAAACAGCAAAATATCAGTAAATTTCGAAAATCAATGAAGAACAGAACGAAGAACGTGAAGAACACGAAGAACAATCTTCGAATCTTCAAGCCTTTCCAGCCAAAATCCTTCAACCAATCAACCAAAACTATCCTGAAAACCTGCAAATCAGCAAAATCAAACAAACAAACTGATCAAACACAAACAAAAACGCAGAATATATCAGAAAATCAATAATTTCGAAAACCCTAGTTTTCAGATTTTAAAATTTTCGAAAATTTCTTCAGGTTTCTGCAGCCACCAATTCTGAACCGAGCTTCTTCAAGAGGCTAATGCTCTGATACCAATTGTAGGTCCCCTTGATGTATGGATTTTTCACAGAATTGTCAATCTAATCAAGAGTGCGGAATCCTCTTGATCAGAATATCACAGAAACGAGTAGAAACACATAATTCACAATCAAACGGTCTTCTATTGATTATCCAAACTATCAGTTTTACAATCAATTCAAGACCTCACAACCTCACAGCCTACCTCTGTGATCTTGCTCAAACACTAATTTCGAATTCACTCTCTCTCTCTCTAGCCTCCAAGAAGTCTTTGAACCCTAATCACAAAACATGTTTATATACCACATGTCTGTGAACTGGGCTTCCTACTGGGCTAGGCCATTTTCCAAGCCCATTACAACAAATAACTCACTAACCAATAAGCTAAGCCCAATACAAAATATTCAAAGACTAAATAATTAAACTATTAAGCTGTTGTCACATAATATGCACCAACAATGTTCAGCCAGTTCCACAGCCTTTGCATGCTAAATTTTGATACCAGGGTCTGAGCCAATGGTTTTTCATGCACTAGGGACACCTAGGAACATCTGAAGGCAACATAGGGACATATGGATTGATCTTGATGCATCAAAGTTTCTATATAAGGCTTTGTCTTGTTATTGTTCATTTGCACACTTTGAATTTTACTTCACTACTCACTCTTTGGAGCCTCCTGGAGCTCAAGGAAGTTTTCTAAAGTTCCAAATTCGTGCTAAGGACCATAGTAAGTGTTCTTAGCTTCTTAAGTTCAAGTTTTCTTAGCTTAATGACCGAAAGTCAAAGCAATCGTAATTAAGCTTTGACTTTGTGATTAATCACAAACGGTCCAGCCATTATTCGAATTAAAAGTGGCTATGAGTTGGTAATTATGTAGGTAATAAACTCTTAAAAGGGCACCTACTGATTTCCACTCTAACTTGGTCAATTGTCGGGTCAAATTTATTAATAAAAAGTCAACGGAACCAATTTTTGCAAATTAAATCATAACTGATAATGTAGAGGTTACGGAACATGTTTTAACACTAAAATAACTTGGTAAATAATATAAGAACATGTTTAACCCGACAATTCTGAGTTTAGGCTCGGTTCGGAACCGAAAGTCGCAAAAGTATACTTTTGCTTTGACTTTCGGTTCTGACCCGATTTAGCTTGTTTTAGATATGCCTTAGGGTTCCTTTAGGACCATATTATAGGTTAGTATAACCCTCTGAGGTTATACAACTTGGTTCCATAGAAATCCTAGTTCATTGCATGTTTCCGTTAAATGCTTAAAAGTTGACCATTATGCCCTTTTGATATTAAAACGAGATTTTTGAAAATGTGAGAGGAAAAAAAACCTTTATTACTGATTTATAAGCATGTCCTAAAAATTCAACATCAGTTTATGGTCTAATTAGGAGTTATGCTCAATATCGTAAATTGAAAGCTTTTTATTAATTAAACGGCATTTTCGGCATAAAAGCTATTTAAACCCAAATTTTGACACCAAACTTTCTACCCACTGATGTAATATAATATTTAGGGATTTTTGGTTTATTAAATTTTAAACTGATCATAACATAGGGTTCTTTCATTGACTCGGTAATAGACGATTATGCCCTTTTTGCTAATAAAATGAGTTTTACACATCCTTTAAATATCAAATCTTTTTTCTACTGATTTTATACATCAAATAAATTATTTTAAACAGTAGAGGCTGATCAAAATCTCAGATTTCCTTAATTAACCCGAATATCGTCAAATACCGACTTTTATGCTATTTTGGCGCATAGTATGGTTTAAAACCATATTCAACACTTAAGACTTATTACCTGCTGATATTTTAAGTAAATTTTTATATTTTAACAGTAAGTAAAAGTTTTGAAATCAGATTTCCAAATTTAACCCTTAAAGCTTATGTGAAATGACCAACATGCCCCTACGGTACATAGTTTGGCTATAAACAATAAATTTCACATATATACAATATCTTACTGATATAACTTGTAAAAATAAATATTTTTACTGATCATATTTGACCAGAACCTCAGAATTATATTTAACCTCTTTTATAGTCTTTAAAATGACAAAAATACCCCTACGGGGCTTAAATTGATTTTAAATTCGTTTTGTGCATAATGGAAAGTATCCTACTTATATCACAACATATTAAAAGCATATTAACTTGTGGAACATGTTTATGACTCATTTGGTTACCCGTTATGCATTTTTCACGTTCGGTACGGTTTATGTAACTAGTTTGCATAAATTAACCGAAACGGGTCAAACCTTATCATTTTTACTTCAAAATCCAGAATGTGTTTAGTTTACCCTTATTATACAAGTCTTCATACTTGTCGGGTCTAAATCACATTCTAATCCGGTCTTCACTTAATCTTGCGTTTTGAATCGTATACATTTCTTTAAAACTAACCAGTCTAAGTTATAGCATAAATAAGACCCGTTAGGAATCTAATAGGTTATTAAAAACCTTCGTTCCAGATTAGGGGCCCGGTAAAAGCTATCTGTACTTGCTGATTGATATACGGCTGGGATAAAATTATATTTTGCCCAGGTAAATACTTTTAACTTATTTTTCCTTATACGGGCTTGGGGTACGATATTTAATAATACCGCTTGGTCGGGTATTGAATCTTTAATCGAATAATGGTTAAATCAATGAGATAACCCGTTTAATCTATTTTGTTTGTTTTAAGCCTTTGGGGGTTAATGACCATGTCCTGGATATCCTTGGCTCATTCATTGAAATGGCCACGACTTAAGCACGGGGTGTAGGCATACACCTGCCGGTGCGTATGTAAAAAGATATACCCGCGTGTTGAGGATAACTCGCCGTGGGTTTATATTATGTGGTGTGTCTATTAATCTTGTTCCGGCTTCTATCCCGGATCCTAAACGTATAACAAACATATAAATCTTTTACAAGATTATTTTTAAATAATTATCCCAAGTTATAAAAGAATATTTGTGCCTTGTGCATTTAAATCAATTTTCTTAAAAATTTTCAAAAGTGTCGGTTAATTGTATTTACCAGTGTAAAATGACGTATTTTCCAAAAGGTTAAGTGCAGGTACTAAGCGAAATGGGCTGGCTACTCCTAGTATCAAATAAAGAGTCTTGCAAGCTTTTGATGCTTAAATCTGTTGAACAATATTTCTTTTTATCTTAGATCCGCCTGTGGATCCTTTTACAACCCGTTGTGTAAATCTTTTATGTTACTTTCAATCGGTTTGTATAATTATTACTTTTAGACTTCTGCTGTGCATTGAACTGTGATTATTTGACTATGATGATATCAACTACGTCACGATACTCCCCACCGGGCCCACCGGTAATACGTGGAAATATCGGGGTGTGACAGGTTGGTATCAGAGCCAACATTGAGTGAATTAAACACTAGCCTTTTGTGTTTAATCTCAATGACACAGTTTGCACATTCCTTGACCTCCGAGTCTAGGCTAATGACTTAGGACTAATCCTAATCTTATTGTTTTCCTTTGTTGGTTTCCTTTGTTTGTTTTGGTAGGTACAACTACAATGCCGCCATGATTCAGAGGAAGATGTGGACGAGGCAAGGCGCCAATCACTGCTCCTAATGACCACGAGGCCGGGCTATCACACCGGCGAACTCCTTCAGCAACTTTAAGCTCAAGTCCCCACTAGGATTGGAGCACTTACCTGGAGCCTGTGAGACGCCCTGTCTCGCTCAGTTCATCACCATCGTACAACGACTCATTCGGGCTCCACCAGAACAACGAGTCCGACCACTCGCGCCACTCCTACCTCCCATTGCAGCGTTCGGGTTCTCACCGTGCCTTTCAGGACCCGACCCCCTACTTCAGAGCCGGTTCAACCCGGCAAACGTGAGTGAAGAACCAATGGGCCATAACCCATTGGGACCAGTAGACCATTTTCCTGAAGTCCAGGATATGGATATGGACGAGGATCCAGATCCAGAACCTGCCGAGCCGGCAACTGGGACGCCCACGCATCCCATAGAGATTTCAGACGGATCATCTTTCCATGGTTCGCCTTATAGAGGTCCCGACTCCTTTGCCCAATGGTGGAGTAATTATCACTGGGAGTACACACCTTCCCACAACTCATCACCACACCAGCAGATCCCCTCCGAGGACCCACATTTTGAGGCGGTCACGCCACCGCCACCGCTAGAGCAGCAGCTGCCTACAGAACTGCCGAGGCGAAGAAGATTAGGTTCACGGATGTCCGTGCGAGGAGGGGATTTTCGCTTCAGCACCCCTCAACACTCCAGTGGCAGCCACTCCCCGCCACTATATGAAGACCCGCAAATGGATGGGCCTTCAAACCCAGCTTCAGAAGTCGACTCAGCTCAGGTCGCACCACCACACATGGGTTATGATAACACAATTCCTTCTTACGCCGGTGCAACGACGTATAACCCTTTTGAGCAGCCAGCTTACCCAGGTTACAACTACTACAGCGCCCCTAGTGTTGACCCATATCTCGAGGAGGCGAACTACAATGCTCTTCATCCTAAAGGGCCCTTTCAAGCTACGTATCCAACTGGATACCCAGTATATGGGTATCAATACCCACCACCTCTTTAACCTCAGTCACAGCAGCAGCCGCAGCCGCCACTAGTTCAACCACCACAGCAACAGGAGATCCTTCAGAGTTTGAACCAGGTAGAACGTGATGTTCAGGTGGAACATAGAAGCCGTTGGGGTCTACTTAAGGGTTTGGCTAATTTAATCAAGGGGAAGAAGGGAAGGGATTATTGAAATTCCTTATTTGTTTGTTTTGTAATTTTAATTTTCAATTAAGTCCCTGTGTGGACATTTATTTATATACCTAGTCCCTGCGAGGACTTGTATTTTTATTTTAGCCCCTGCGTGGGCAAGTTATTTATGTAAAAGTCCCATTTAGGGCATCTATGTACTCCTTTTAGAATTTAATGGAATGTTTTAATTTTAAAATTTCATTTGTCATCATATGCATGAATATAATATATGAAATAAATCAAAATATCATTCCTTTTTGTAATTGATCTTCCATTAATTATTAAATGAAATCTTCAAGGTAAAAACCTAGCCCATGTGTCATCCTAAGACAGGGCCATGATGGTAGTCCCTTTTTAAGATTCAAATCCTTGTTAACATCTAAAAACATGTTAACACTCCTGGAAAATGTGATTCGATAAAATCACACAAGTCATCCTTATATTGGATTCTTCCAATTTCTTTTCTCTAGTTATTATTTAAACATCCATTAGTGATGAAGTGCCTACTGTAACACCTCGAAAATTCACGTCCTATAATGTGTAGACACGTGTCAAATGTTTAAACGTGTGAAAGAAATATTATAGAAGGACTAAAGTTGACAAACATGGAAAGTATGTGAATATACGTATTCTAAGTGTCAACTGTGAATAAATATAATGTACATTAACCCTACATAGTGCTCATACCTTCAAACGAATAAATCATGGATCATACGAAGCTAAAAGTGATAGATTACAAACTACAGGGGTTAAATGTGTCAACATGTTTAAAGATAAACCTCTGAGTGACCTTTTGACAAACCCGAAGCTTTGTAACTGTTAGTTATGCTCACTAGAATGCACGATTTAAGTTTCGTAAAGTTTCGTTATCGTATGAGAAAGTTGTGATCAAATTCGTGTGCGAGGGGTTAAAGCGTTAACATTGAAAGTTAAGACTTTTCGGGTTAACCGGAAGTGTTCAGGGACTTGGCAAAGTGGGTATAAGTCCTAAAGCCCTTGTATACAACTATAAGGGGATCAAATTGCAAGTATTTAGCTAACTTGACCTTCCATGAAGCCCAGGGACAACTTGCAAAACAACAAAAATGAAAATTCTGATTTATATGGCTGAGGCGGCCCGCTTCAACATTTATGAATCCTCAGGCGGGCCGCGTGAGGCGCCCATAACCAGAAAAACGTGACAGCTGCCTGTAAACGCGGAGAACCGATCTTTAAACGATATTTCTGCATTATGGGCGACCCCTAAACTATCCTAGAGCACTAGGACACATGTGGGAATGTTGTGGGCAGTAGTAGACCTTGTTGTCAATACATTGTGGTGAGTTAATCCACTATATAAGTGCCAAGAGTTGCAACTTTGCAATCACATCTTCATCTGCATTCTTGGAGCACTTCTGGAACTCAAAGCCTTCTCTCAAGTGTTCTCTAATCAAGCTTAGGACCTTTGTAAGTTGCCTAACCTTCTCTAATTAATTTTAGCTTAGTTATTTAGCTAAAAGTCAAACCGTCGTAATTACGGTTTGACTTCAAGATTAAGTATTAATGGCTCAGTCATATCTCGAATTAAAAGTAGTTATAAGTAGGTATTTATGTGGGTAATAAACCCTTAAAAGGGTTCCCCCTGATTACCACTCTAACCAGGTCAAAAGTCGGGTCAAACTTATATTTAAAAAGTCAACAGGAAGTCTAAAATGCCATTTATGCATAATTAACATTGTAGATCATATACAACCTGTTGGATCATTATTATAACTTAGTAATAAGTGCAAGGACATGTCTAAACATGTTCAACCCGACAATTTCCTGTTTAAACCCGGTTCGGAACCGAAAGTCACATAGTTTGACTTTCACTTTGACTTTCAGTTCTGACCCATTTAGGCATGTTTTAGAAATGCCTCAGAGATTTAATTGGACTAGGTTACATGTTAGAATAACCCTCTGTGATTATGCACCTCGGTTCATTAGTTTTCCAATCAATATGCTTGTTTCCGTTAATTGCTCATATGTTGAACGTTATGCCCTTATTACCTTAAAACGTGATTTTTGGAAATGTAAAAGAGTAGAAACTTTAAATACTGATATATAAACTTGTATGAAAAGTTTGACACCAGTTTGAATTGTAGATTGAGAGTTATGCTCATTATCGCAAAATTTATGCTTTATGTTAATAAAACGGCGTAATTAGCGTATAGCCTAGTTAAGCCTATTTTTTTAATACCAAATCTTTTACCCACTGATGTAATATATTAATTTGGGATTTTTTAAGATTTTTAATTAATTTTAGGCTGAGCATAACTAGTAGTCGTAGGCTTAATCCGGTAATTGTCGGTTTTGCCCTTACGGGCCATAAAATGAGTTTTACATATCTAAACGACTCCAAACCTTTTGCTACTGATCACATATGATAAATAAATTATTTTAAGCCTTCTGGAAATATAAAAATATCAGATTTAAGTATCGAACCCGGAAATGGCCTTTAATCGCCTTATTAAGCGTTTTTAGCGCAAAGTATATATTAAAAGTATATTGGACATACCCGGGTTGATACCTACTGAGATATGAGGCAAATTATAACATTTTAACAGTAAGCTAAGGTTGATAAACTCAGACTTCAGTTTTGAGCTTTTCGGCTTATGTGAAATTACCAAAATACCCCTACGGGGCATAGTTTGGTTAAAAATGCTAAATTTCACATACATGCTTTAACCTACTGATATAACTTAGAAAATTGAGTATATTTGCTGATTACATCAGACCTGTAACTCAGGTTGTTACTTAAACTCTTTTATAAACTTTTAAATGACCAAACTACCCCTACGGGGCCTAGTTTGTGTTTAAACAAGTTTCAGGCATAATGAAAGACATCTTATTGATGTCACAACATATTTGAGGCATAATTAACTTAGGAAACCTGTATATAGCTCTCATGAATACCCGTCACGCTTATTACGCGTACGGTTCGGTTTATGTAACAAGTTTACATAAATTAGCCGAAACGGGTCAAACCTTAACGGTTTTATCTCAAAATCCAGAATGTGAATAATAAACCCATATTAAACAAGTCTTCAAACTTGTCGGGTCTAAATCACATTCTATCCGGTCTTCGCTTAATCGTGCGTACGTACCGTATCTTTGAAACTAGCCGGTCTAAGCTTAAGCTTAATTAAAGACCCGTTAGGATTCTAATAGGTTATTATAAAACCTTCGTTCCAGATTAGGAGGACCAGTAAAAGCTACGTGCATTTTGCTAATTGTGAATTATACTTTGCTCAGGTAAATACTTTTAACTTATTTTCCCTATACGGGCTTGGGTTACGGTATATAGCATACCGCTTGATCGGGCATCAAATCTCCACCGTTAGGTGGGTAGTTGAATAATTTGATCGGCTCGTTTAAACAGTCTTGTTACTTAAAGCCTTTGGGGGGTTAATGACCATGTCCTGGATATCCTTGGCATCATTTTACGAAATGGCCACGACTTAAGCGCGGGGTGTAGGCGTACACCTGTCAGTGCATAAAAGAATAATGTGGTGTGTCTATTGATCTTTAACCCGGACAAGATCCGGGCTACTGAACGCACAAGCAACATGTAATTCGTTCACAAGATTATAATATTAAATAATTCTCCCAAGTTAAATAAAATGTTTATGCCATGTGCATCCAAACCAATTTTCAATCATTTTCCAAAATGAGTCAGTTGAATGTATTTACCAGTGTAAACTGACGTATTTCCCAAAAAAGATTACATGCAGGTACTAAGCGAAATTGGCTGGGATTTCTCCTTAGCATCATTAGAAGTCTCGCAAGCTTAAGATGCCTGAAGTCTGTTGAACCATTAATGCTATTTTATTTTCGATCCGACTGTGGATAAACTTCCGGATATTGTGACTTTGATATACAATATTAAATTCGGTTGTATTATATCTTTTAAATTGCTTCCGCTGTGCATGTTAAATATTGTGTTGTTTGACTATTATGTTGCCAACCACGTCACGATACTCCCCCACCGGGCCCACTGGTGACACGTGGAAAACGGGGTGTGACAGGTTGGTATCAGAGCCAACTCTGAGTGAATTAAACACTAGCCTTTTGTGTTTAATCTCAGTTACACAATTGCACAATTCTAAACTTTCGAGTCTAGACATATAACATAGGACAAATTCCACTTTGTTTGTGTTGTCCTTTATCTTGCATATATTTTGTTTGTTATCTCACATTATGATGACAGGATTTCAAAATGCCGCCAAAATTTTTCCGAAGGAGAGGACGAGGCAAGGGGCCAGTCACCGCCCCCAATGACAATGAAGCTGGACCATCGCACGCGCGAGCTCCATCTACTACCGAGAGTGACGACCCTCGGCAGAACAGGAGAAACCTGTTTGAACCAGCAAGAAGATCGGTATCACACAGCTCTACACCGCCGGTCCAAAACCCGTATGGGCCACAACCGGACTACGGGCCGAACAACCCTCAACCGTCCTATATACCGTTGCAGCGATCTCTATCGCATCATTCGTTTGGTGACCCTACACCTGCATTTCAGGGCCGGTTTAATCCGGTAGGCTACATACAAGAACCCGTGGGCTTTAACCCACTGGGGCCAGATGATCACTTCTCTAGAGATAATGTGGACGACATGGACGAGGATACGGACCCCGTCGAGCCAGCCAGTGGTACGCCGAACCACCCGATCGAGATCTCCGACGGATCTTCGTTCCACGGATCACCCTATGTTGGTCCGGATAGCTTTCAAGCTATGTTTACTCGGCACGAATGGTACTATACACCTCCTCACCATTCGTCGCCTCCCCAGCAGCAGCAGCATCATCAAGATTCCTCTGGGGACCCCCGATTTGTGGCAGTTACGCCACCACCTCCGCCGCCACCAGTTCAGCCGGCACCTCCTCAACCGCCAAGGCGTAGGAGAACCGGTGCCCGCATGTCGGCACGAGCAGGGGACTTCCATTTCAGTTCCCCACGTCAATCCAGTGGCAGCCACTACCCGCCACATCAGGAGGACCCACAAATGGGTGGGCCTTCCAACCCAGCGATGCCGCAGCCGCCGCCAATGGGTTTTGACAACCCAATCCCAGCGTATACGGGTTACATGGCATACAACCCGTTCGAGCCGCCGGTCCACAACAACTACGGGTACGCAGAGGCCGACCCTTACATGGTGGCAGCCAACTACAATGCCCTGCACCCGGAAGGACCATACGAAGCTCCATGGGGAGTTGGGTACCCAACACACGGGTACCAGATACCACCTAGGCCTATCATACGGACTCAATCGCAGCCGCCTAGGTTCTCCCCACCTGAGCATGAAGAACTCCTTCAGAGGATGGATCAGGTTGAACGGGAAGTGCACAGGGACCGTAGGGAGAGACAGACTTTCTTTCAAGGATTAGCAAGTTTGATCAAAGGGAAGAGTAAGAAGGATCATTGAATCCTTCCACTGTTGTTTTTCCTTGTATTTGCTTTATTAGCCCCTGTGTGGGTATGCTTGTTAGTATTGACCCCTGCGAGGGTGTGCTATTTGTGTAAGTCCCTGCGTGGACAATTATGTTATTAAGCCCCTGCGTGGGCATGTGTGTTATTAAACCCCTGCGAGGGTAAGTTTGTTATTTGAAAAGACCCGTTTAGGGCAGTATGTAATATTTTGAATAAATTAATGGAATGTTTGTTTTATAAATTTCATGTTTGCCATTTTGTGCATAAATAAATTATAAATGAAATAAATAAATTAAAATCATTCCTTTTGAATTAATCTGCCTATGTAATTATTAATTAAGAATCTTAAAGTGTGAAACCTAGCCTCAGGTCAATTATAAGACCAGGCCAAGATGGTAAGACATGTTCAAAAGATTCAAATCCAAGTTAACATCTGAAAACATGTTAACACTCCTGGCAGACGTGATTCATTAAAATCACATGTCATTTTTTTATGTATAAGGATTCTTAAGAAGATTCCTAACCCAATTTAATGATCTCTGAATCATGGGTTAAGATCATCAATTAAGATGATCATATTTTACCATACGTTGGTAATATAATGCCTATGGGCCTTGCTCATTTCCATATGAGCCAAAAGACAGTGGTAGCTATGACTCCCTGCTAAATAAAGGTAATGAACTAAGTTCAAACCTCAAATGCTTTGATTTTCTGAAATCCTAGCATATAATTTATAATTGTCCTTATGACTAGGCCTATTGTGCCAGTATACCTTAATGTTTTGATTCTCTGAAATCATAGATTAAATTAAAAGTGTCCATGTGACTTGGCCTTTTGTGCCACAAATAAAACTGGTATTGTTTTATAATTAGGATAAATTATAATAGAAATCCTAAATAAATATGATTTATAAATTAACCAAATATGGTCTCTGTACCATGGTTAATGAATTGCTATAAAAGACAATTCCATAAACTCCCAAATAAACTATTGTCCTTGTTTTCTGCAACAGTTCAAGTTTAAATGGCTAACTCAGACGAGGTTAATAGCCATCCAGTGGAGGTTAATAATGAAGCCCGAATTAATCTAACGGGTGCTGAATTAAAAGCGATCATAGACGGCGCTGTTACACAGGCTCTGGAGCGGCAGTATGATGATTATAGTGGTACTCGAAGTAGGACCCAATCTGCACCACATTCAAAGCCCAAGACACATTCTGAGGCTCATAGCAAGCCTCCTCCCAAAAAGGATATTCCCAAGAAATATGGTGATGATCGCCAGTCCACCAACCATCAAAGTGTCCCATCTCAGCATATAGTGTTGAATCAAGAGCCCCGTAACAAGGGTTGCTCCTATAAGTACTTCGTGTCTTGCAAGCCCCAGGATTTTAATGGGGAGAAAGGAGCCATCGATTGTATGACATGGCTTGACGAGATGGACACGGTGGTAGATATCAGCGGATGCGCTGAAAAGGATGTGGTTAAGTTTGTGTCACAGTCCTTTAAGGGTGAAGCGTTAGCATGGTGGAGATCTCTGATTCAAGCCACCGGGAAAATCCCATTGTACAATATGTCATGGGATCAATTTGTTGCCCTTATCAGGGAAAATTACTGCCCTCAACATGAGGTGGAGAAGATAGAGTCCGATTTTCTATCATTGGTGATGACAAACCTCGACTGTCAAGCTTACCTAACGAGCTTCAACACTATGTCTCGGTTGGTTCCATATTTAGTAACCCCGGAACCAAAGCGAATAGCTCATTTTATCGGTGGTTTAGCCCCCGAGATCAAGGCAAGCGTGAAAGCTTCTCGGCCAGCTACTTTTAGATCAGTAGCTGACATTTCCTTATCCCTCACTCTGGATGCGGTCAGGCAGAGATCGCTGAGGAATAAGGAGGCTGAGAAGAGAAAGCGTGAAGATGATGGTTCACGTAGATCGAACAAGAAACACCGTGGGAACGGTGATAACAAGAAAGGATCGGAGTCAAGGAAAGAAGGGCATCACTCTGGTGAGAAGCCCAAATGCAAAATTTGCAAGAAACAGCACTATGGAAAGTGCAGACTCGAGTCGAACTCGCAGACTCAGTCAAAACCCTTTACTTGTGGTATATGCAAATCCACGGATCACAAAACCTTGGATTGCAAGAAGATAAAAGATGCAACGTGCTACCGTTGCAATGAAAAGGGGCACATTAAGACCAACTGCCCGAAATACAACAAGAAGCCTGAAGAGGCCAAGAAGACTAATGCTAGAGTCTTCAGAATGGACGCAAAAGAAGCGGTTCTAGACGACAACGTTATTACAAGTACTTTCCTTGTAAATGACGTATATGCTAGAGTACTTTTTGATTCTGGCGCTGATAAGTCATTTGTAGACAATAAGTTTTGTGAACTGTTGAAATTACCTGTCAAAACCTTAAAAGTGAACTATGAGGCGGAGTTAGCAGATGGCTCTCTAGAAACCGTCTCCACTGTGTTAGATGGATGTGTTATATCCATTAAGAACCATTCTTTTCCTCTGTCTTTACTTCCCTTTAAGTTGGCCGGTTTTGACATAGTTCTGGGTATGGACTGGTTATCTCATAACCAGGCCCAAATTGTCTGTAACAAGAAACAAGTGGTAATAAAGACTCCGTCTGGTGAATCACTTACCATTCGGGGAGATACCCAGTATGGGCTACCTGAGCAAGTGACTATGCTCAAGGCTTCCAAGTGTTTGAAGAAGGGGTGTGTCATCTACATGGCGCAAGTGATTATTGATGAGCCTAAACCAAAGATAGAAGACATCCCTGTCATTTCTGAGTACCCAGAAGTGTTTCCTGAAGACCTACCTGGTTTACCACCAGATAGGCAAGTGGAATTCAGAATCGATATCATCCCCGGAGCAGCACCAGTTGCTAGAGCACCATACAGATTGGCACCCACAGAAATGAAGGAGTTGAGGACGCAGCTAGATGAATTGCTGGCTAAAGGTTTCATTAGACCTAGTTCATCTCCTTGGGGAGCGCCAATCTTGTTTGTCAAGAAGAAGGATGGGTCGATGCGCCTGTGCATCGACTATCGCGAGCTTAATAAAGTCACGATCAAGAATAGGTATCCTTTGCCCAGGATCGACGATTTGTTCGATCAGCTTCAAGGGGCAAGTTACTTCTCGAAGATTGATTTGAGGTCAGGCTACCATCAGTTGAAGGTTAAGGATGAAGACGTGCACAAGACTGTATTTAGGACTCGTTATGGTCACTACGAGTTCCTAGTGATGCCGTTTGGGCTCACTAATGCACCAGCCGCATTCATGGATCTCATGAATCGCGTCTGCAAGCCTTACTTGGATAAATTCGTCATCGTTTTCATCGACGACATTCTCATTTATTCTAAGAATCAAGCTGACCATGAGAAACACCTTCGTTGTATTCTCAAACTTCTACATCAGGAGAAACTCTATGCCAAATTCTCTAAGTGTGAATTTTGGCTACGAGAAGTCCAATTTCTTGGACATGTGGTCAGTGAGCGTGGTATCCAAGTGGATCCCGCTAAGGTTGAAGCAGTTATGAACTGGCAAGAGCCGAAGACGCCTACAGAGATTCGTAGCTTCCTGGGATTGGCAGGATATTACAGGCGTTTCATTGAAAATTTTTCAAGGATTGCTGCACCCCTAACCTCCTTAACTAAGAAGAAGGTTAAGTTTGTTTGGGGCCCTAAGCAGCAAGAATCCTTCGATATCTTGAAGCAAAAGTTGAGCAACGCCCCAGTACTGACATTGCCAGATGGAATAGAAAAATTTGTGGTTTATTGTGATGCTTCGCACACTGGCATGGGGTGTGTGCTTATGCAGAAAGGCAAAGTTATTGCCTACGCTTCAAGACAGTTAAAGGTGCATGAAAAGAATTACACCACCCACGACTTGGAGTTGGGTGCCGTTGTGTTCGCACTAAAGCTTTGGAGGCACTATCTATATGGTGTCAAGTGTGTGATTTATTCTGATCACAAGAGCCTCCAACATCTGTTTAATCAGAAGGAACTAAACATGAGGCAACGCCGTTGGATGGAAACTTTAAATGATTATGATTGTGAAATCAAATACCATCCCGGCAAGGCAAATGTAGTCGCCGATGCCTTGAGTCGGAAGGAAAGGGTGAAACCCATCCGAATCAATGCCAAGCGCATGGAGATAAAGAACAGTCTGATGGAAAGGTTGTTAGCTGCACAGAAGGAAGCTGTGTTGGAAGCTAACTATCCTAATGAAAAGTTAGGAGTAACTGAGGAGCAGTTATCTCTTAGCAAGGACGGACTTCTGAAATTGAATGAACGAATATGGGTTCCAATTTATGGAGGACTTCGTGATGTCATCCTCCAAGAAGCCCATAGTTCCAAATACTCCGTTCATCCTGGAGCTGATAAGATGTACCAGGATCTAAAGGCAAATTATTGGTGGATAGGCTTGAAAAAGTCTGTAGCCGCTTATGTAGCGAAATGCTTGACATGTGCACAAGTCAAAGCAGAACATCAGAAACCGTCAGGTTTGCTACAACAGCCTGAACTTCCCACGTGGAAGTGGGAAATGGTGACGATGGATTTCATCACCAAGTTGCCAAAGACAAGGAAAGGCAATGATACAATATGGGTTATAGTTGACAGACTGACTAAGTCAGCTCATTTCTTACCCATCAAGGAGACTTATAGCTCCGATATGTTAGCCCAGTTATACGTTGATAAGATTGTGGCCTTGCATGGCATACCTGTGGCTATTATCTCTGATAGAGATACTAGGTACACGTCGCATTTTTGGAAAAGTTTCCAACAATCTTTGGGCACACGTTTGAATTTTAGTACGGCTTATCATCCTCAGACTGACGGTCAGAGTGAGCGTACTATTCAAACGTTAGAAGACATGCTACATACATGTGCGATCGATTTGGGTGGTAGTTGGGATAAGAACCTACCCTTAATCGAATTCTCCTACAACAATAGCTACCATACCAGCATTAAGGCTGCGCCTTTCGAGGCATTATACGGTAGAAAGTGTAGATCGCCTATTTGTTGGGCGGAAGTTGGAGATGTCCAATTATCAGGACCAGAGATCGTGTTCGAAACGACGGACAAGATTGTCCAGATTCGTGACCGTCTCAAAGCTGCCCGGGATAGGCAGAAAAGTTATGCTGATCCAAAGCGTAAGGATTTTCACTTCGAAGTAGGTGACAAAGTCCTACTTAAAGTGTCACCCTGGAAAGGAGTGATGCGGTTTGGTAAGAAAGGCAAGCTAAGCCCGAGATACATAGGACCTTTCGAGGTTATCGAACGTGTCGGGTCAGTTGCCTATAAGTTAAACTTACCAGAAGAGCTCAGTGGGATTCACAATGTGTTCCACATCTGCAATCTGAAGAAGTGCTTCGCTGATGAATCACTGGTTATACCACATACAGATGTGCATATAGATGAGAGCTTGAAGTTTGTGGAAAAACCATTGTCGATTGAAGATCGACAGGTAAAGAAGCTTCGAAGGAAGCACGTACCTATTGTAAAGGTCAAATGGGATGCCCGTAGAAGTCCCGAATACACGTGGGAGGTTGAATCCACGATGAAAGAAAAGTACCCTTACTTATTTCAGTAAATCTCGGGTCGAGATTTATTTTAAGGGGGTGAGGATGTAACACCTCGAAAATTCACGTCCTATAATGTGTAGACACGTGTCAAATGTTTAAACGTGTGAAAGAAATATTATAGAAGGACTAAAGTTGACAAACATGGAAAGTATGTGAATATACGTATTCTAAGTGTCAACTGTGAATAAATATAATGTACATTAACCCTACATGGTGCTCATACCTTCAAACGAATAAATCATGGATCATACGAAGCTAAAAGTGATAGATTACAAACTACAGGGGTTAAATGTGTCAACATGTTTAAAGATAAACCTCTGAGTGACCTTTTGACAAACCCGAAGCTTTATAACTGTTAGTTATGCTCACTAGAATGCACGATTTAAATTTCGTAAAGTTTCGTTATCGTATGAGAAAGTTGTGATCAAATTCGTGTGCGAGGGGTTAAAGCGTTAACATTGAAAGTTAAGACTTTTCGGGTTAACCGGAAGTGTTCAGGGACTTAGCAAAGTGGGTATAAGTCCTAAAGCCCTTGTATACAACTATAAGGGGGTCAAATTGCAAGTATTTAGCTAACTTGACCTTCCATGAAGCCAAGGGACAACTTGCAAAACAACAAAAATGAAAATTCTGATTTATATGGCTGAGGCGGCCCGCTTCAACATTTATGAATCCTCAGGCGGGCCGCGTGAGGCGCCCAGAACCAGAAAAACGTGACAGCTGCCTGTAAACGCGGAGAACCGATCTTTAAACGATATTTCTGCATTATGGGCGACCCCTAATCTATCCTAGAGCACTAGGGCACATGTGGGAATGTTGTGGGCAGTAGTAGACCTTGTTGTCAATACATTGTGGTGAGTTAATCCACTATATAAGTGCCAAGAGTTGCAACTTTGCAATCACATCTTCATCTGCATTCTTGGAGCACTTCTGGAACTCAAAGCCTTCTCTCAAGTGTTCTCTAATCAAGCTTAGGACCTTTGTAAGTTGCCTAACATTCTCTAATTAATTTTAGCTTAGTTATTTAGCTAAAAGTCAAACCGTCGTAATTACGGTTTGACTTCGAGATTAAGTATTAATGGCTCAGTCATATCTCAAATTAAAAGTAGTTATAAGTAGGTATTTATGTGGGTAATAAACCCTTAAAAGGGTTCCCCCTGATTACCACTCTAACCAGGTCAAAAGTCGGGTCAAACTTATATTTAAAAAGTCAACAGGAAGTCTAAAATGCCATTTATGCATAATTAACATTGTAGATCATATACAACCTGTTGGATCATTATTATAACTTAGTAATAAGTGCAAGGACATGTCTAAACATGTTCAACCCGACAATTTCCTGTTTAAACCCGGTTCGGAACCGAAAGTCACATAGTTTGACTTTCACTTTGACTTTCAGGTCTGACCCGTTTAGGCATGTTTTAGAAATGCCTCAGAGCTTTAATTGGACTAGGTTACATGTTAGAATAACCCTCTGTGATTATGCACCTCGGTTCATTAGTTATCCAATTAATATGCATGTTTCCGTTAATTGCTCATATGTTGACCGTTATGCCCTTATTACCTTAAAACATGATTTTTGGAAATGTAAAAGAGTAGAAACTTTAAATACTGATATATAAACTTGTATGAAAAGTTTGACACCAGTTTGAATTGTAGATTGAGAGTTATGCTCATTATCGCAAAATTTATGCTTTATGTTAATAAAACGGCGTAATTAGCGTATAGCCTAGTTAAGCCTATTTTTTTAATACCAAATCTTTTACCCACTGATGTAATATATTAATTTGGGATTTTTTAAGATTTTTAATTAATTTTAGGCTGAGCATAACTAGTAGTCGTAGGCTTAATCCGGTAATTGTCGGTTTTGCCCTTACGGGCCATAAAATGAGTTTTACATATCTAAACGAGTCCAAACCTTTTGCTACTGATCACATATGATAAATAAATTATTTTAAGCCTTCTGGAAATATAAAAATATCAGATTTAAGTATCGAACCCGGAAATGGCCTTTAATCGCCTTATTAAGCGTTTTTAGCGCAAAGTATATATTAAAAGTATATTGGACATACCCGGGTTGATACCTACTGAGATATGAGGCAAATTATAACATTTTAACAGTAAGCTAAGGTTGATAAACTCAGACTTCAGTTTTGAGCTTTTCGGTTTATGTGAAATTTCCAAAATACCCCTACGGGGCATAGTTTGGTTAAAAATGATAAATTTCACATACATGCTTTAACCTACTGATATAACTTAGCAAATTGAGTATATTTGCTGATTACATCAGACCTGTAACTCAGGTTGTTACTTAAACTCTTTTATAAACTTTTAAATGACCAAACTACCCCTACGGGGCCTAGTTTGTGTTTAAACAAGTTTCGGGCATAATGAAAGACATCTTACTGATGTCACAACATATTTGAGGCATAATTAACTTAGGAAACCTGTATATAGCTCTCATGAATACCCGTCACGCTTATTACGCGTACGGTTCGGTTTATGTAACAAGTTTACATAAATTAGCCGAAACGGGTCAAACCTTAACGGTTTTATCTCAAAATCCAGAATGTGAATAATAAACCCATATTAAACAAGTCTTCAAACATGTCGGGTCTAAATCACATTCTATCCGGTCTTCGCTTAATCGTGCGTATGTACCGTATCTTTGAAACTAGCCGGTCTAAGCTTAAGCTTAATTAAAGACCCGTTAGGATTCTAATTAGGTTATTATAAAACCTTCGTTCCAGATTAGGAGGACCAGTAAAAGCTACGTGCATTTTGCTAATTGTGAATTATACTTTGCTCAGGTAAATACTTTTAACTTATTTTCCCTATACGTGCTTGGGTTACGGTATATAGCATACCGCTTGATCGGGCATCAAATCTCCACCGTTAGGTGGGTAGTTGAATAATTTGATCGGCTCGTTTAAACAGTCTTGTTACTTAAAGCCTTTGGGGGGTTAATGACCATGTCCCGGATATCCTTGGCATCATTTTACGAAATGGCCACGACTTAAGCGCGCGGGGTGTAGGCGTACACCCGTCAGTGCATAAAAGAATAATGTGGTGTGTCTATTGATCTTTAACCCAGACAAGATCCGGGCTACTGAACGCACAAGCAACATGTAATTCGTTCACAAGATTATAATATTAAATAATTCTCCCAAGTTAAATAAAATGTTTATGCCATGTGCATCCAAACCAATTTTCAATCATTTTCCAAAATGAGTCAGTTGAATGTATTTACCAGTGTAAACTGACGTATTTTCCCAAAAAGATTAAATGCAGGTACTAAGCGAAATTGGCTGGGATTTCTCCTTAGCAGCATTAGAAGTCCCGCAAGCTTAAGATGCCTGAAGTCTGTTGAACCATTAATGCTATTTTATTTTCGATCCGACTGTGGATAAACTTCCGGATATTGTGACTTTGATATACAATATTAAATTCGGTTGTATTATATCTTTTAAATTGCTTCCGCTGTGCATGTTAAATATTGTGTTGTTTGACTATTATGTTGCCAACCACGTCACGATACTCCCCCACCGGGGCCAACCGGTGACACGTGGAAAACGGGGTGTGACACCTACGGGCCACAATTATTGTCCTATAAGACAAAAAGACAGTTGTAGTCTACGACTCCCTTTCAAGAAAAG
This sequence comes from Helianthus tuberosus, assembly GCA_030545235.1. Lineage (NCBI taxonomy): Eukaryota > Viridiplantae > Streptophyta > Magnoliopsida > Asterales > Asteraceae > Helianthus > Helianthus tuberosus. The sequence continues at coordinate 42,817,948 of CM060377.1, forward strand.
GTGATGAACTATGTTCAAGCCTTAATGCCTCGATCCTATAAGATCATGGCTTATAATTTAAAATTGTCTTTGTGACTAGGCTTTTGTGCCATTCTAACATTTTGATAATTTTCAATTAAGGATTAATTATAAAGAAGATCCTAGATAAATTATGCCTAACAAATTAACCGATATGGTTTAGTATTACCATGGTTAATGAATTGCCATAAATGACAATTCCATAATAGACTTCTGAATAAATCATTATTAATATTTTATGTAGCAATCAAGCTACATGGCCGGATCAGATGAGGTTAACAGTCACCGAGGGAGAATAATAATACTACCAGAGTTAATGTTGCTGGTGCGGAACTGCATGCATTAATAGATAATGTCGTTACTCGAGCTCTCGACAGACAGTTTAATGAATCAAGTGGTACTCGCGCCAAAACTCAGTCCGTACCACATACAAAACCACCCTCCAAGACCCATGTATCTCATAAGGACTAATCTCATCATTCGTCAAATCAGAGAAGTGTTCCATCCAACCGAATCGTGCTCAATCAAGAGCCACGTATTAAGACCTGTTCTTATAAGTATTTCGTCTCCTGCAAGCCCAGGGATTTCACAGGGGAGAAAGGAGCAATTGATTGCATGACGTGGCTAGATGAGATGGATACAGTGGTTGATATTAGTGGTTGTGCAAAACAGGACATTGTGAAGTTCGATTCACAATCTTTTAAAGGCGAAGCTTTAGCTTGGTGGAGGTCCCTAATCCAAGCTACATGAAAGATCCCACTTTACAACATGTCTTGGGATTAGTTTGTTGCTTTAATCAAGGAAAATTTATGTCCTCAACATAAAGTTGAGAAAATTGAGACTGACTTCTTGACCTTGGTCATGAAGAATGTAACCCCCGTCAAAATCGACCCGTTTCAAAAATACGGATCCTAAACTTTAAACCTCGGAAATTTTCTTGCGAATTAAACAGCCATCGAAAGATTTTATCCTAATTTAACTCGTTTATATATATAGTTACTTTTATAACTAGTTAAATAATAAATTAATCTAATATTCTGAGGTTTAAAATCGTTAACCAGTTAGAGTTATAAATTAAGTTATAACTTCGTTAGTACCATTAGCTTTTAACGAGTTTTAAGGATTATGTGACTTAACCGAGTTAACTAATGAAGTTAGTTTGAAGTAATATAAGTTAACCTAGTCAGTAAACCAAGTCAATTCACCTAGTTAATTAATCTTTAAACTTGAGGGACCTTTTCGGCCAAAAGCCTAAAGTCTCAAATTAAATCACAAGTAAGAAGCTTCCTATTGAAACTAAAATATTGGTGCAAATTATACAGAATCATATAACAATTAAAAATCCTTTTTGAAACTCAAATGTGCCACCAACCAGCTCACCGAGGACATCACCATCCTTTCTTTTGTTAATCGAGCTGATTATTCGGTGATTGACAAAGATTTACACGTTTCCAATTGTATGCAAATCATGAACCTGGTCGTCTTTTACAAACTCAACCATTCTTAAACTCAGAAATTCTTAACATTCCAAAATAAGTCAACGGTGTTTCCTATTGTCCGTAATCGCAAATCATTCGGGATCGAATCCCGTATACGCGTTTCCATATTTCTTGTTTCAATCAATCATCGTATCTTTGCCATAACTCACGAGGCATATGAAGACTATATAAAGGATCATCACACACCATTCTCTATCCCTCCCCACTGTTCGACACCCGCACAACACTGTAACACCTTTCGGTTAAACCCACACACCTTGTTTGACTCGTATCTCACCGGAGTCGTAATCGAAGATCTACTGGAGCTCCAACCGGTCGCCGAAACAAACTGCACGCCGTTTCCTTATCGTTTCGACGACATCGGAACATCGCCGGAATCACATAATCACGCCGGAGGAATCACTCGTCCTTTTCGTTCGGTATACATTCCTTCCCACATTTTCATTCCACTTGTTTCTTGTTGATATTATAAACTTTTGTCTGTGTTAATCAAAACAAGTCATAAAAACAGTGGGATATCTTATTACTTTACACCATGTTTCTGTTCGACTGGTTTTTTTTAATGAAGAAGATGAACCCGCGAAATAATGTTCAAATGATTTTAAAATCAGGATTTATCACAAAATCCTCAACAGCCCAGTGGTGTTGTGCTTCGGCATTTGAATCAGAGGTCCCGGGTTCGAGTCCCATCCTCCGCTTTTGTCGCTGTGTTATGTTTTTAATTCTAATACCTTAATATCATCCAACTCAGTTAGTGTATAAATGAATTAAAGTTACAATTCCAACCGGGTTAGACACGTAGCCCAGTTGGTCGGGCTACGTGCACACGAACTTTAGGTCACCGGTTCGAGTCCGGTCATGCGCAGTATTATTCTGTTGAGCCAGAGTTGGGCCAATATTTTTTTGGACTATCTTTTTCTTTGTTTCTTGGATTTTGTTAATAAACAGCTATGTTTTTCTTAAACAGTATGATAGATTTATGTTATTATTACTATTATTATCATTTTTATTATTATTATTACTATTATTATTATTATTGTTATTATTATTCATTATTATTTACATCGAGGGACGCACATTATAACATTTACGACCTCAGTCACTTCACTTCGGTGTCGAGGGACGCACATTATAACATTTACGACCTCGGTCACTTCGGTGTCGAGGGACGCACATTTACGACCTCGGTCACTTCAGTGTCGAGGGACGCACATTATAACATTTACGACCTTGGTCACTTCAGTTTCGAGGGACGCACATTTACGACCTCGGTCACTTCGGTTTCGAGGGACGCACATTTACAACCTCGGTCACTTCGGTGTCGAGGGACGCACATTATAAAATTTACGACCTCGGTCACTTCGGTGTCGAGGGACGCACATTTACGACCTCAGTCACTTCGGTGTCGAGGGACGCACATTTACGACCTCGGACACTTTGGTGTCGAGGGACGCACATTATAACATTTACGACCTCGGTCACCTTGGTGTCGAGGGACGCACATTATAACTTTACGGCCTCGTTCACTCCGGTGACGAAGGATGCACAATACTCTAGTAATTCTCCCTACATGAGCCACACATATACTTAAACATATCATACTAATCCTTTTCATACGCAATCTATATCTATGATTTCAAAATATCACCACAAAATTTACTCCACTCATGTCCCCAGAAATGGAAGTCTTATCATCAAGATAGAAGTGGCTTCCTTACCTTGAGAGACAGCTCTGTTTCATTTCTTTTACAACGACTTCACTAACGAGCTAGGGGTGACTTCCTTACCTCGAAGGTAGTTATAAACTCTTCTTTGTTTTCAATGAAACTTTATATTTTTACGTTACTTTCATTTCAAGCTTGGAGACACAAATCGCACTATCGTCGCAATCTAAAACAAGTAAATTTACGATGCTTGTTGCACTATGAGAATTTCTTGTTATGCTATGTGAAACTAATTGAACCTTTTATATGCTATGTGAAACTAATTGAACCTTTTATATGCTATGTGAAACTAATTGAACCTTTTGTATGCTATGTGAAACTATATGCCATGTGACGCGTTCATGAAAACAATTTTCCTTAAACAAAACATTGGGATCAAATCTACTCTATTCTTTCTTTTGAATCTTTAGAAGTCTTCCTCTTAGATTTCGAGGACGAAATCTCCTAAAGTAGGGGAGACTGTAACCCCCGTCAAAATCGACCCGTTTAAAAAATACGGATCCTAAACTTTAAACCTCGGAAATTTTCTTGCGAATTAAACAGCCATCGAAAGATTTTATCCTAATTTAACTCGTTTATATATATAGTTACTTTTATAACTAGCTAATTAATAAATTAATCTAACATTCTGAAGTTTAAAATCGTTAACCAGTTAGAGTTATAAATTAAGTTATAACTTCGTTAGTTCCGTTAGCTTTTAACGAGTTTTAAGGATTGTGTGACTTAACCGAGTTAACTAATGAAGTTAGTTTGAAGTAATATAAGTTAACCTAGTCAGTAAACCAAGTTAATTCACCTAGTTAATTAATCTTTAAACTTGAGGGACCTTTTCGGCCAAAAGCCTAAAGTCTCAAATTAAATCACAAGTAAGAAGCTTCCTTTTGAAACTAAAATATTGGTGCAAATTATACAGAATCATATAACAATTAAAAATCCTTTTTGAAACTCAAATGTGCCACCAACCAGCTCACCGAGTACATCACCATCCTTTCTTTTGTTCCATAGCAGCATTCCTCTCAGCATCATCCTTATCGAAAGCTCTTGCTCTATCTTCATCAGCCTTTCTTCTACTTTCCACATCTTTCGGATCAGTAAACTCTCTACCAAACTTCTTTTCCAATTTTCCACGCAGATCATAAACCATATTGAACAATAAACTGACGTCGCCTTGAAGTTGGTCAATTTGTTGATTCTTTTGCACTATGGTATCTTCAAGCTGAATCATCTTGGCGTCTTTGTGGATCGAATCTTGCTCAAACACAACTAGTCGTTTCTTCATTTCCCTCATACTTATAAACTCATCATCATCACTTGAATCATCATCAAATAACATCCTCAATGGCTCTTCAATCCTCTTACCACTTGAACTACCAGGCTCGTCATGAATAATTCCAGATGGACCTGCAGTTTCAGATGTAACAGGTGGCATTGACCCGATGACAGGATCAGAAACAACATTTGTAACTGGTATATCTGTAGTGGTGGTTTCCAAATCAATTCTTTGAGTATTAACGTTAAACTCAAAGACATCTTCAGTAGTGTTGGTGGTATCAGTGACATTCTTCTCAAAATCGAAGTCATATAAGCCATCATCATCTTCAGCATCATTCATGGGTTGATCTTTGTTCTGTTCAACATACATTCCGAGTCGAGGATCCCTCCTTTTCCGCTTCAAAGGCAATGAATCAGGATCCTTTGGGTTCTCACTTGGAGGCTCTTCATTTGATACTGAAAGATTGGAAGGAGGATTTCCCATCTTATCAGTCACAGACTTTAACAACAGAGCCAAATTCTCAGGAGAAATCACAGGTTGAACAATAGAAACAGCAATGTCAGCTTCATTTTCAGGAGGAAACTCTTCATCATCTCCTGAATCACACATTATCTCTATGCCCTCATCGTCAGAGTTAATCGTTAAAATCTCTGTCTCAGGCTCATCTTCAGTAGCACCTTAAACATCATGCTCTTCAGCAACCATAGCATTTACAGGAGCATTGATTTGTGCAACATTTACAGGAACAGGTTGCACTAACACTAGTTCAGCAGCTACATCTTCAGTCTCAGCAAACTGACCAAACTTCTCCAGAGGAATTAAACCTTCATATTTCTTTTCAGTACCCTTTTTAGGAGTGAGTGCACCAAAGCATGCAGGACCCATGGGTTTCAACTCCAAGGTGTTTCCAGATCTCACCAACTCTGGATAACGAGCATTAAGAATCATTTGCAAGAATCTTGGGTACATAAGAAATTTGTCCTTTCTAACTCCTATCAAATTTCTCTTCATGGCCTCAAATATATACTTCGAATAATTGAAAGGCTCATTTGTTATCAGACAAACAAAAGCAGCAGACTGTGTGATGTTCAATTGATCTGTGCCTCCTCGGTTTTCTGTCATGCAAAGAATGAACATGTGCACTAACAGATGCCAATAAGGATGCACAAATTTCTTCACCAAAGATGGGTACTTTCCTTCATAGCTTAATCGTGGCAAAATTGCTTCCACAGTCCTTGCTGGAAGCTCGATAGGATCAATTTCTTGATCGTTGAACTGGAGCACTTCTTGTATCATCTGCTCTATCACAGAGACAACCTTCTTCTGAATCTCAACAACTATTGCTCCTTTGCCTTCAGCTTCAAGTGCATCGAACCTTGCAGTCTTCCAGAAATCTTGAATAAGACTTTCGTAGACAACAGGGTTTTCCCGTAGTGCGTGAACTATTCTGCAACTGTTTAGGCCCTTGATTAATGACGTAAACATTCTTTTGTGCTTCTCTGGGGGTGGAGCTAGATAACCTGCTTGATTGTGTGTTGAGATAAATTTCTAAATCCATATCCTACACAAAACGGAAACATTAAGTATAGAAACATGTTAAGAAACTCTGATCAACTTGGTCAAAATGAAAAATAGGTCATTTTGAATTAACAGTCAACAACTCAGGTTGTGAGTGAAACATATGAATTGAGTCGAGACCACGAGGTTTCGAGTCGAGACCTCAGTCGAGACTGAGTAGATCTGAACCGAGGCCTCAGTTGAGACCAACAAGTTTGAGTCGAGACCTCAATCGAGACTGACAAGGTTGCGACTCGCAACTAGATGTCTCGAGTCCTCTTATGTATTCAATCACAACCCCAGTCGAGACCACATAAACAGCTCAAATCAGTTTAATTTTAGATCAAAATCCAAAAACACCCCATGATTTCCTTGAAGACCAACATAAGCTCAAAATTAGGGTTCTTCATCACATTCAAATCTTCAACAAATCTTCATATAATCTTCAAACAATCTGCAAAACTTCATACAAATCATCATAATACCTTTAAATCTTTATGAATCGAGACCAGAAAAAGCTTTGAGTCACGTGAACTTCGCCGGAATCAACAAGAACTTGCCGGAAAGATGAGAGAGAATATGAATTGTCCTTTTGTGATTTCGAGTACAAATGGGGTCTCGACTCGAGACCAACTTTTATATTAAAAAAAACAAGTGGGTCGGGATTCTGTACTGGGTTGAGACCAAGTAGTTTGGGCCGAGATCACTTAACAATTCACTCGAGACCACATTTTCTTCAGTTTAAAGATTTATTTTAATTTCTTTTACATTTTCAAAATTTCTTTAAACCAAGATAAGATCTTTATTTTATTTGATAACCCATTTAACTTCCCAAGCACGTTTTACGAGAACAAAAACCTATATACACAAAAATAAATAATACTAATAATTATTTACAAAAATTAAAATAGGAAATATCATAATTGCTCAGGGATCAAATCACAAGGTTTCGGGCCAGACTTCACTTATCAACACTGATCTACTACCGAATGATCTAAACGATTGCCAGTATATTTGTCCACTTAAACTCGTCTCCCTAGACCTTTTCCATATAACTGTCTGTAACTCATTTTATCATGTTTTGAGGTCTTAACAATGAACACCCAAACAAATACTAATCAAATCCCGGAAATATAGACATCACACTCTATCATGCAAGCAGTTTCCCTACCACATATTTCACAAGTCCGTTCCAGACTTCTGAAACCTTAACTGGGAATAGATTGAGAAGACAATAGAATAGATCATAAGCAGAGAAGGTATAATATACAGATCAAATGAGTTTTTCTCAGTTTGATATAGGTTTCTTGGGTTTCTTTTGGGCACTTGAGAGCCTCTTTCGGGTGTTTAATTGATCTATAAGACGACAAACGCTCAGCTAGGTCTTTGCTCACGCAAAACAGAAACTAAGCACTGCCTAGCACCTCTAGGTCTTTGCTCACGCAAAACAGAGGAGATACGCGACTTTTTCAGAGAAGATTTCAGAACTTGACCAAAATTGTGTGTATCGGGACAACATATAGACATTCAAATAGAAATGAGCTAATTCCAAGTGACTTTCTTTCCTGAGGTCATGTACTATTTTAGTTCTAAACAGAAACATCTAATGTTTCCAGTCTTAAGGATAGAGCCTACCAACACATCATACTAGAGTCAAACTATTTCGATACTGGTCTTACATGAGTCAGCCCTTAACCATAATGTGAAATTTCATTTCATTTCCCATGTCATGCAATGCTTTTTTTTGTATTTTTCTAATTTTTCAATGTTTTTTGTATTTTTCAAGAATTTTTCAATGTTTTTGTATTTTTCAAAACTTTTCTCCCCCTAAATTTGTGCATAAATAAAAACTGCCTAAGAATAGAAAACTTTATGAACAAATTTACCTACGAAACACCAAAAACATGATCAGTCAGTCAAACGGATCATTTTCAGAAAATCCACAAGCACTTGAAATTTCGAACTGCTGATAGGTTTTGTGAACAAATCGGCAGCATTTGCATCTGTGTCAATTTGCTCCAGTTTGATAAGACCTCTGTCAAAGCAGTCTCGTATAAAATGAACCTTAATATCAATGTGCTTGGTTTTTGAGTGGAAGACATGACTTTTCACAATTTGTATAGAAGCATCATTATCACAATAAATGGTACTATTAAGGTAAGTCAAACCGTAGTCCTGCAACTGATGCTGCATCCACACCACTTGGGAGCAAGACGCCGAAGCTGCGACATACTCTGCTTCAGCTGTTGAAATTGCCACCGTTTGCTGTTTCTTGCAATGCCAAGAAATGAGTCTGTCTCCCAAAATTGGCATCTAGCTGATGTGGATTTCCTGTCCTCGGAGGCTGAAGTCATGAAAGAAATGTTTTCTGAGGCAGTCTGATTTTCTGGAGCAGAGATGTTCAAACGTTGAATTTCAGCATTCCAATCAAAATTTGCACTTGGTTGAACTACCAGGGCTGAGCTCTGAGTGCTTTAACTAGCAACTGTTGAAGAATCATTTGTAGTGACAAGAGCTCTTTCAGGGTTTGGTGGAGCAGGTTGTGAAGGATTTTGTTCTTTATTTACACTCAACTTAGTTCAGTTTCGTTCCAAATATCCCGGTTCATGGCAATTGTAACAACGTAACTTGAACGGTACACTGGCAGAATTTGAATAAGGAGAACCCCACTTGTTTCTTCCAGTCTTGTGTGCAAACTTTTGTGCTCTGAACGCAGCCATAGCCATCTGCCACGTAATATCCATTTCTTCTACATCATCAGGATGAAACTGATATAGATCATTCATAGACCATCCAGGAGATTGTATCTTTCCTGCAACAAAGGCATTTAAACAGTTTATAACAGAAGCAGCAATCTCAATATTTTCTTTGGACTGTTGTGTGAAGAAAGCAATCAACTCGCTTTTCGCTGAAGGAACTGCAGCAGTTGACGGTACAGTAGATGAAGCAGTCGAACCAGAGTAATGAACATTTGCGGAAGCAGGAGTGGCCTTTTGAGATCCTCTTTGAGAGATCAGTGCAGCATTGTTGTTGTTTGAAGCAGTAGAAGCAACTGAGAAACCTGCAGCCAGCATACTAGACTAATGGTTATTTTCCCTTTGCTTGTCATCCAGCTCACTAGCCTTGATGTGAGAAATCATCTCAGTCAAAGAACATCTTGCAAGGTCTTTGGTTCGTTTGATCTTTGCGACGTGATTATCCTAGCTTTTAGGCAAAGCATTTAGAAGTTGTCGATTCTGAGCAGCTTTAGAAGGAAGGATTTCCTCCAAATCCATTTGAGTAACAATCTTCGTGAATCGCTGAATCTGATTCTCAAAAGTCTCTCCGTAGACATAATTGAAATTGTTAAAGTTTTGCCTCAACAAATTCCTCCGACTTTCTTTCATGTCTTAATTACCTTCATAGACATCATAAGTGCTTCCCACATTTCTTTAGCTGATTTGCAAGTGCGAAATCCCATAGCAATGTCTGATCCCAATGCCATGGTCAGATATGAGGTTGCCCTATTATCCTCCTCGATAATAGCAAAATCCTCTTCAGTATACTCTTCACGAGGCTTCTTAATTTTAACTCCTGGATCCGAAGCTCGTTCATACATAATTTCCCTAGGACCTCTCAGAATACATCTCCAGATTTTAGGATCCTTGACTTTCACATGCTGTTCAAAACGCCACTTCCATTCGGGAAATTCATTTGCATCCATCAACCTGGGAATACGCGTACTAGTTCCAATTTTAGAGTCTAATTCTTGCTGAGCATTCGTGACTGCCATGTCACCACCTAGATTACTTGTAGACATGTTTCTCAGAAAGTAATTAATCAATTAATTAATTAATTATTGTTAAGTCCAAAAGTCCAAGGTCCAAAGTCCAAGAATTTTAGATAACAGTTCAAAACATGTCGCAGAGTTTCGTTGCGACTCGAGATAGTGAGTCGAGACGCTGGTTCCAAGTCGAGACAAGAAAATTGACAACTCGAGACTGTTTTCGGTTGCGAGTCGAGACCAGATGTTGACAAGTCGAGATTGTTGCTGATTGCGAGTCGAGACCGAGAAATTGACAATTCGAGACAGCAGATTTCGAGTCGAGACCCAGCAAAAAAAAACTGTGAGATAAAAATAGCCGATATCCCTTATTATCAGCCGCTTCCAAAATTCAAAGATTTTGAAATCTTTGATTTTTTATCCTCAACAATCTTCTGAGAAATCAGCAAACGCTATTCAGAAATTACACGGACCAAAATCAGCACTATGAATCAATATTTGCTATGAACAGTTTGAGGATTGTATGATCCGTAAACAGAAAACACAACCAAAACTGTACCACTGCAAAACAAACACTAGCAAAACAAGATCAGTAAAAATAAGGCTTTCTTGAATCCGAATGATATCAAAAACCGAACCAAGATTTGGTTTCTTGGCTCTGATACCAATTGTAAAACCCTTGAGGATCTTTCAATGATATCAAACAGAAACTTGTGTAAGTGCGGAAATCAAACACAAGTGGATTCAAGAACAAATATAACCAAAACACTAAAAGTAATTAAAACAAACCAAGATATCTTACATTCACTGATTGAAGGTGACAGATACAAGACACAAAACTGGTTTCGGCTACCTTCCTTGTTCTCGACAACTGATCAACCTCAACCAATAGGTTGAGGTTTGCTTAAATACTAATCATATGGGTCGAAACCCTTAGGCCCACTCGAAACCACTTACATGACCCAACTAATACATATCGACCCAAAAGTCTAATAAACAAAACATATTAATCAACCCCTAAACTTTGTAACCCTCTATGTATAAACCTTCAGGTTCCAACGTATACCTTTCCCATTTAGTTTCATTTTGGAAATCAATTTCATAATATTATTCCTGCAACCCGCAGAATTACCGTTTAGCGGCAAAAAAGCTTCTTTGATTGATTTTACTATGACAAGCTTCCACCACTTTCCTCCACAGATTTTGATTTTCGACCCTATATCTCCAACCCCACTTAAAAAGGAGTGCCTCATTGACTTCTTTTAGTCTGTTAATACCCAACCCCCTTTTTTTCTTGGGCCAAGCGACCCAATCCCAAGCCACCCAATTCATTTTGATATTTTCACTAGAGTCCGTCCAAAGAAACTTTCTCATCTTAGCTTCAAGAATCTTAATTATACCGACCAGAGCTTTATATAAAGAAAAGTAATATATAGGGAGACTCTCGAGAACCGAATTAATCAAAGTAAGTCTCCCCCCTATAGACATAGTTTTAGCTTTCCAAACCAATAATCTTTTATCAAAAATCTCAACAATTGGATCACAATTGCTGATTCTATTCATATTGGCCCCCACCATGATACCCAAGTAAGAAAGCGGGATGTTATCAGTATTACACCCAACCACATTAGCCATATCCTTGATGTCACATTTATCCACCCCCAACCCATATAAGTTAGATTTGTGAAGGTTAATTTTAAGGCCCGAACACAAGTAAAAAATTCTGAGACATCTAGCCATATTCGTCACATTACCATATCCCAATCCCCCAATATAAGGGCGTCGTCAGCATAAAAAAGATGAGAAATAACCGGACCGTTATTAGGAGTTTGTATGCCTTTGAAAAACCCTTCAAGCGCTGCTTTACAGAAAATGCTAGACATGGCTTCCATAACCAAAAGGAACAGAAACGGAGATAACGGGTCTCCCTGTCTGATCCCTTTGGAACAACTAAATTCAAAAGTAGAAGACCCGTTCACTAACATCGCGGATCTAGCCGAGGCTAAAACCCCTTCCACTCATTTACGCCAAAGATTAGGAAAACCCATATGTCCCATTATATCCAGTAAATAACCCCAACAGACGTTGTCATAAGCCTTTTCGTAATCGATTTTTAATAGGAAAGCCTTTTTTTTTAACTTTTTTAATCCAAGAGATAAACTCATTTACCATTAACGGGTTGTTAAGAATGTACCTGTCTTTAAGAAATGCCGTTTGATACTCTGAGATGATTGAAACTATAACCTTTTTTAAACGGTTAGCAAGAACCATAGAAATAGTTTTACTAATCACCCAATAAGGTTGATCGGACGACAATCTCTCATCCCCACCGGATCTTTGTTTTTTGGGATAAGAGTTATGAATGAAGAGCTGCATCCTTTCGTGATAGTACCTTTGCTGTAAAAGTCAGCAAACAAATTATAAAAATCAAACTCAAATAAATTCCAGTACTTTTTTATGATACTGAAGTTAAAATCGTCTGACCCAGGAGCTTTGTCAGCCCCACAATCGAACACTGCTTTCTTAATCTCCTCGTTCTCAAAAGGGGCTGTCAGGAACGTCGCGTTCTCCTCCGAAAGTCTCTTGATACAATGACAAGTAAGATTTGGCATGTTATTGGATTTTTCCTTGAAAGCTGATTTAAAGAAGCCCATAATCTCTTTTTTGACTAAGGAAGGTTTAGTCGTCCAGACTTCGTCAATCATGAGTCCGGGGATATTGTTAGATGCCCGTTTACTGTTAATGTACCCGTGAAAAAAAAAAGCCGAATTTTCATCTCCATCAACATCCCATTTAATTCTGGCTCTTTGTTTGAGATCTTTATTTTGGAACTCTTCCAGCTCTTTTAAATTTTTATACATTCCGCTTTGATCCACTCCTTCTCTTCAGATATTTTCCTAATTTCTGACCATTCATCCATTTTATCAAGCTCCTCCTTTAAGACCCCTCTTTCTCCCCTTCCTTATATAAAACCTCCTATTTCCAAATTTTAATACCCTCCCTAATCCTTTCTTTATAGATTTTTTTTTGTTGTTTTATGTGGTGATTAGGAGAAAATATATATGTATAAGGGTTTGATTTTTTTATGTTTTTTTATGTTTTTTTAGTTGTTCTAGACTTGTAGTTAATGATTTTGTTGTTTTATTTTAAGATTTGTTTAATTGATTACTAATCAACATTTAAAATTAGGGCTTGAATTTTTGAAAATTATGGAGTATGGTATTGGTTGAACATGATTGTTTATTTTGTATAAGTGTTTAGTGTTGTTTTATGATCTTATAGAGTGATTATATGTGATAAGAACCATGAGTAGAGAAGTTAGGGCGCGATTTCACAAGAGGAGAAAGGTTGAACTACTTTTTTGTCGGATTCTTCTAATTAAAGACCAAACTATGTTTTAGATAAGTTTTTTTGTTGTTTTTATTTAATGATTAGGAGAAATAGAAGTAGGGAGAGTTTGAACTTTGATTTTTTTGTTGTTGTTACTTTACTTAATTATGATGATTTTTTTATGTTATTTACTATTTTACTTGAAACTTTATTTGTTAATGCGATAGGAAGTTAGGAAATAGGGTTGTTTGAAAATTGAAATTGACCCAACCCGACCCGATCTGATCCAACCCGCTCTAAAACTGTGTTTGTTTAGGTTTACTTGTTTTACATGACCCGGCCCGCTATAAACCGATTTTTCTTTATATAGTTAAGGGCCTAAAATCTTTAAAAATTTTATAAACCCCCAAAAAAAATTTCCTGCGTCCGCGAACATAATTCTAGTTTTCTTATCAATATCAATATCATCCACTATCAAAATGGTGTGTACTACCAAACCGCGCACATCAATATTCTCTCCGTGGCAATAATAAATATGTTTATATTTAAACAAAAGATTAAATAAACAGATAAATATATAAAATGTTTGTTACTACCAACTTTACCTAGTCAACTACGTTTGTGGAATCTCTCGAATGGATTGGTTATCCTATCAAAAATCAAATTCAAAAGAACAAAGCGTGATAACGAGTGTTTGATATTGATATATAGGGTAAGTTTTCAAAACTGGATCGGTTTTTCTTGTTTGTTTTATCTGGTTAAACTGGTTAGCCCGGTCATGAAAACGAATTATAATTTTATTAACTAAAAATATATATAATATCGGTTTAAATTCAACATGTACCGATTTCAATACTCGTCGACTTAAGTTATCATTTCCCCATTCAGACCATCTTAATTTATTTTATAGCATTAAAAATTTCACATTGTACAAATAATATTTATTTATTTGAGAATATATTTATATATATAATTTAAAAATGTAACCGGTATTTGAGGAAGACCTAATTAAAACAATAAACAAAGTTCGGTTGTTTAACAAGGTATGATAAATAATATAGTCCTTTTACAAACAAAACAAATAAAAGAACTTAAAAATAATAGCTTGTAGTACTTTTTGGAAAGAAAGATCTCTAAACGGTACCAAAATGTATTTTAGCATAGCTAACAAAATAGTATGTCGTAGTGTATTAAACTGGTAAAAAGTACACCAAATTTAACATAACAAATTAACAATTGATTGTGAACATCACATGTTTAACTAAACACGTTATATTTTAAACTAAGACATACATGTTTACTAAGAGGGTGTTTGGGATTACGTTTTGAAGTGATTATTTGATTATTGCGTTTGTAAAACATAAATAATCTAAAAAAATGTTTGGATGAAAAAGTGATTATCTGTCGCCTAAACGTAGTTTTGAAAACGCATAATCTATTTTGAAAACGCAACACCAAACACCCCCTAAGTGGGTTATACGAAATGACACATTTAACACAGTTAAAGGTAATAATTTCAATAACAAAAATGACACGACACGCCTTATTCAACACGATTAAATATAAACCGTCAATATTGTGACACGTTTAGCACGATTCACTAAACACGGTTAAAAAACTAAAAGACATAGATAACACGATAAATTAAAACTGTTAAAAATCACAATTACTATTTATTTATTTATAAACTATATAAACAATACCATATTGATAACTAGTTCATAAAAGTGTTATGTTACCATATTAACCTATTTAACACAATAAATTAAACATGTTCTGTGTGTCATAAGGGGTTCCGCAGATTGAATCCACTTAGACACATTTTTAATTGTATCATTAACACATCGATATTTTTATAATCCAAACCCGTTAGCAAAAACTTGTTTAGCTTCGTGTCATATTTTGCCTTGTTAATTGTTTCCATCACAAAAATCATCAACCCTATATTTGATTGACATTTTTACTTAAACTTTTAATATGGAATGCAATTATACAATTACACAACCATACGTATATGATTATCATTATAAAATATATAATTAACATATTTTATTTACAATCAAGATTATATTATTTATACAGAATACTACCTGATAATATAGTAATCATAAAATAATACACGGATGGCATCTAACAAAGAATTTAGTTTAATAAAAATCTATTTGATGGCCGTTATGAACCATTCCATTGTGACATCACCTCCAAGATTTCGTCAACTCCGGCCACCTCTTTATACCCAGCCGGCTTCATTCTGTCAGCCAGCCAATGTATATATACATACATACATACATACATACATACATACATACATACATACATACATACATACATACATACATACACACAATAACCTTAACTGTAACACAATAATACACACTCAAAACCATGTTTGATATCAAGATTTCCCTCTCTTCTCTCCGACTATGCCGCCGGAAAACCAAATCTCCGGCGACTACCCACTTCTTCTCCCCCTTTAACCCGAAAACCGTGGAGATCGCCTACCCTACCACCCCCTCACCACCCCCCACCACCCCTATCTACCCTCCCCACCTCACCAAATGCTCTAATGAACCGGGTGAACCGGGCTTTAGTTTTTCTAATGAAAGTGGTGGTGTGTGTCATGAGGTGATGAAGGAGACACTAACGGTGGTGCAGTGGTCGGAGCACCCGTTGGATGATTTCAAGGTGTCCATGTTGGAGATGATATTGGAGAAACAAATGTTTGAAGCTAAGGATTTGGAGCAGCTCTTGCAGTGCTTTCTAGGGCTGAATTCGCGAGATCATCATGCGGATATCGTTGCAGCGTTTACTGAGATTTGGGAGATTTTGTATCGTTGAGTGGTTTGTCGTCTGGTTTGGTTTGGTTTGGTTCGAAGAATTTTAGAATATGGTTGTTGACAAGGGTGTTTTTCTTGTAACGTTTTGAAATATGGGTGTGTCGCAGATAGTAATTGCGCGTAGCCATATTTCAAAACGTTTTAAAAAATACATACTTGTTACAATTGGTTTCTAAAATACATTTGCTAACAAATGGGAAACGAGAAACAAGAGACATCAAAATTCTAAGAAGGGGGATTGTGTTATTTTAAATGTTTTTTGATAATGATTTATTGGTATATATTTAGTTTAATGTTTGTGAAAATATATATTTAATTAATATGTATAGACATGTTTTTTGTTTTTTTTTTTCTATTTATAGCGACTTTAAACATGTTATATAGTTAGTTAGATGTTAGTCTTTATTGTTGTTCTGTCTATGTATAGAGAGGGAAGGTTGTACAAAATTCTTACAGTTTATGAAATACAGATCTGATTGGGCTTGATACCTCTTTACTTCCAAATAACGACCGTTCTCGATCGGAAATGAACCGGTATTTTTTTTTTTTTTTTTGAACGGCAAATTAGGATCACTGACGGACCACTGGAGTATCATCGTGCCACCAGCAGAACCACCCGATCATATCCATCTCCACTAGGCAATAATGCCTATACACCAAGTCAGGAGGAAACCCAATAAATCTGGGAAAACCCCCTTTGTGGGAATTGAACTCATGACCTAATGGTCATAAGCCTTATTCCACCACCAAGATACCACTAGGCTATAATGCCATGGGTGGAAATGAACCGGTATTAAGAGCGTGTTTGAGGCCATCTCAAGCCTTTTTGGGCCCAAAGTGTATAATGATAATACGGTCATTTCTCGTTAAAGATATTTGTTTTTAATCATGTGATTCCTACATCATCTATATGTATGCATAATTACGGACCACAAACCCTACCACCCAAATTAACTACATATAGGGTGTCTCTTTTTTTAGAATATGGGGCCTAGGGAAGTGAGGGTCCAATTATCCAAACCCATTGTTTTATTTCACTGACTCTTGACCCACCCCCCAACTTGTTCATGTTATTTAGGCGATCCAAATTTGGCTAGCCAAACTTATCTCATCATAAAACTTTCATCAGGAAGAACACAATTCCGTAAATTATTGGTTGTATACATCATACAAAATTAATTATTTGATTATAGTATTATCACGGGAAAAAGTTGTATTTTTTAACTAATTTTCTAACTCTTATATACCTCAAATCTATCTATAAACCAAGTTTTGTACACGTGTCATTCATAGAAGGTATCATCAAAATTATACTTATTTTATATTAAATAAATACATAAATAATAAATTTTATTACTATAAATAAGCAACAAAAACAAGCAATAAAGCTTGTACTTTGTGCCTTGGGAGTTTTCCAAAAAAAAAAAACCCCCAATTCCCTTTTACACGTCCCTCCTCCCTCTGTTCTCACTCACAACCCCACAAGAAGCAATCTCTCTCTTGCAAGATGGCAACGCCTCCGGTGAAAGAAGATAACAGATTTGACAAACTAGGGATCCAGGTGACCGATCTATTTATTTTTTTCTTTGATCGACAAACATCTGAGAGAGAAAGAGAGCGAGAGAGATTGAAGACGGTAGTGGTGGCTGTCCATGGTGAAGATGATGGTGGTTGTTTTGTTGAGAAGCGGCGGTGGAGACAAAAGATTCGGGTTCCGCGACCCTTATTGTCCTCCGACAATGTTCCGACTAAACTCGGGTAAGTTCCAATTCTATTGCATGTCATATTGGTTAGATCGGGTCTTGGTGTGATGAGCGCGACTAAGTTTTGGTGTTTCAGTATTCCCGGCGGTCGAGTTTTTTGAAGAATATTCCAGGTTTGAATAGATCGGTACTGTCAAAGGCATGTAGAACTAATTTCGGGGTTTTAATTATTCCGTTGAACTTCCGGCAAGCCTAAATTCACATGTATGTCCCATTTTTACTTCGCAGGGATTCGTAACATCATAATAGCAATTGTCGGCCACTAATGTATAATGTCGTCAGTGAACACTCTCTGTTTCCGGTAATCAGATTCTGCCACCGTATAGATCTGTCATGTATGCTAGGGTTTCGTTGTAAGCATCTTCTTCATTCTATGCACATTATTTTCTTACTAATCTGTGATGAAATTGAAATATGTTTGTTTCTAGCAGTAGCAAGCTCTTTACGCCTTCAATGCGAAAGTCATACTCTACTGAATTGGTATGATTCTAAACTATTTTTATCATAATGTATCAGAAAGATAACTTTTGGTATTCATTTTGAAATTATTTCACACTATTAGACCATGCATAGTGGTTTGATGAATAATGCCCCCACCCTGGGGCGTTTTCTGCCATGTGGCAGTCCAGTCAGCATGGGGGCATTATTGGGCGTTTTTGCAAAAGTGGCGTAATGGAATAATGCCCAATAACGCCCCATCCAATCATTACACAATTATTATTTTTTTTAAATTAAAAACTTAAAATACTTCATTAAATTAAAAACTTAAAAATTACAATTAGGGGTGGTGTCTTGATAGCAATGCCTTTTTATTAAGAAGTTATACTTTGGCTTTGATGTTAAATAAGTTGTTTTCAACTGCACAATTTATTTGAAGTTTAGTTTTTTTTTAGAAAACGAATTGTAAACCGTATTGAACTTGACATTTTTGGGAGAGTATATACTGTTCATTACATCTATAGACCATGAATCTTTGTATAGTTTTGGCAAGTAATTTTGTTGCAAACAGATCGACTTCCATATGATCTTGAACTCATTTTCCTTTTGTCCATGGTGAGTTATTAAGAAACTTGTGTACACAAATACCCTGCTGACAAACTTTTGTATGACTTAGTTAGCAAGATTATGGCATGTGAGTGAAAAAAAAAATCTTCATGTAACAAGCATATGGCTTCAGCTAATGTGTATGAAACTAGCACCTCGCCGCATTGCGGCGGGTAGTAATTCTAGTTAATATTAAATCTTATCATACTTTAATAAAATATTATTCTCAAATCTAAATTGTTAATTTAATATATTTTTAAAACAAATACCTCTCTTTCCTACTTATCTTATATTAAATATATAAATAATAAATTAATATTAAATGTTATCCTAATTAATTAAAAATATAACATTTTTATTAATTGGTATACAGAATTATATTTATTCAACTCGTGTAAAACGCGGGATTTTTAAAAATATAACCTTTTTATTATTTACTATACAAAGTTACATTTATATAACACGTGTAATACACGAAGTTTTTAAAGATATAACTTTTTATCATTTGCTATGTAAAATTAGATTTATTCAACACGTGTAATACACAGGGTTTTTACGGATACAATTTTTTTTATTATTTGGTAGATTTTTCAACCCGATTAACACGGGTTTTTTAAAGATACGACGTTTTTAGTATTTAATATACAAAATTACATTTATTTAATATGTGTAATACACATGGTTTTTAAAAATATAACTCTTTTTTAGATTTATTCACAATGTGTAACATACGGGGTTTTTAAGAATGTAATATTTTTATTATTTGGTAGATTTATTCAACCCGATTATACACGAGTTTTTTAAAGATACGACGTTTTTAATATTTAGTATACAAAATTACAATTATTTAATCTGTGTAATACACATGGTTTCTAAAGATATAACTA
Source organism: Helianthus tuberosus (assembly GCA_030545235.1). Taxonomy (NCBI): domain Eukaryota; kingdom Viridiplantae; phylum Streptophyta; class Magnoliopsida; order Asterales; family Asteraceae; genus Helianthus; species Helianthus tuberosus. The sequence goes on from CM060377.1 coordinate 42,837,643, forward strand.
TTTTTTATTATTTGATATATAAAATTACATTTTTTTTTTTTTTGAACGGCTGATTTTATTAAAGAAGAAAAACAAGCTAGCAAGAAGCTGGACAAAAGAAAGAAGATTACAAAATATTGAAGCTGCACCAATCTTCCCACTCTAACAAATTCATTTTTGCTCTATGTTTAACCCAAAGAAAACTAGTTGATTTGATTTCTGCCAAGAGTCTTGAGATGTCCACTCGAGTGCCGGAGAAAATGAGATCGTTGCGTGATTTCCATAAGCTCCAACAAGAGATAAGGACAATAGCTTGAACAAGTTTTTTTACTATTACCGAGCCTGCACTATGTTCATGTACCCGAAGAAGTTCTTCAATGGTGAAAGCGTAGATGGGAGGAATATTAATCCAGCTTGATACCATCTGCCATACAATGGCAGCTACTGCACATTCCGCGAAGAGATGGAAAGCAGATTCATCCTTATCGCCACAAAACGGGCAACAGATTGAAGACATGCTGATATTGCGGTGTGCTAAAGCGACCCGAGTAGGTAGCCGATCAAGGGCCATACGCCAACCGAAAATATTTACTTTGCGTGGAACCCAATTGTTCCATGAAAAGCAACACTCATCGATAGGTGGGGAGGACCGGTGGAGAAGATTTTTTACAGATTTTACTGAGAAAAAACCTTGCGGATCTGGAACCCACGACCAAGTTTCACCGGATTGAGAAAGAGGAGCGAGTGAGACAATAGTTATAAGATCGTTTAGCTCTGCAATTTCTGCCACGTCTCCCGGTACCCTACGCCAGTCCCAGGTCATGTTATTTGTCATATTCTGATCGGCTCGCTTAATCCTATCTTGTACGCTGCAAGCTTTGAATTTCTCCAGTGCATACAAAGCTGGAAAACGTGACTTAAAAGGTTATTTAACCCATACAATATACGAGGTTCATAAAGATATAACTTTTTATTATTTAATATATAAAATTACATTTATTCAACCCGTGTAATACACGGGGTTCTAATCTAGTTACGTCTATATTTTAATGTTGTAGAAAAATAATATTTTTATTCCACGTATCACAGCCAATATGAAAGGAAAATAAAATTAATAGAGATAAAACATAAGTTATAAGGAGATTGATACTTGTGTTTGTGTCTGAAAGAGTTGCCTTTAAACAAATACACTAACCTTTAAGTAGGTTCTAGTGTGAAACTTACCATTCATTTGTCTATAACTAGTAGTTGCCTCGCCCGCGTTGCGGGGCGATGGCCGAATAAGTCTCAATCAATTAAAAAAACATTACGATAATTTTACTAGGAAAAAAACTAAAATGATGATAAGACCGTAATTTTCGGCTCAGGGCAAAACTGTAATTTTTCAGGACTAATGAGCGAGTGTTAGGCAGCTCCTTGACACCGGAAAAAAATAAACTGAGTCCAACAATTAAAACAAAAATTTTTTATAGTTTGGCTGAAAAAACTAAAACGATGGGAAAACATAATTTTTAACTGAGGACGAAATCATATTTTTCATTCAGGGATAAAATCGTAAATTAAATGGACCAATGGGGGAATGTCAGGCAGCTGCTAGCATGACTGTAATTTTTACTGGGGGTAAAATTGTAATTTAACCAGGAAATCAAAGAAAAACGATGGAGAAAATGTAAATTTAAGTTGAGGGCAAAATCGTAACTTGGCAGTGAGGAAAAAAACATAATGGCAAAACTGTAATTTTAAACGGGGCAAAATCGCAAATTTGAACCGATGGCAAAATTGGAATTCTTAGCGGGGAGCAAAAGCGTAAATTTATTTTTAAGTGGGGGTAAAAACATAAATTTAAGGGGAAAAACTAATGAGAAAACTGTAAATGTAAACAGGTCAAAATCGTAAATTTGAACCGCGGGCAAATTTGAAATTTTTAGCTGGGAGCAAAAACGTAAATTTATTTTTAAGTGGGGGTAAAATCGTAAATTTGTTGGGCCAATAGGGGAGTGCCAGACAACTGCCTGGCTTGTGATATTTCGGCTTGGGACGCATTTTATTTGGCAGTTTTTTGGATGTTAAAATGTACCGCCCAAGTTGCGGGGCGATAGCTGAATAATTCTCAATCAATTAAAAAAACACTACTATAATTTTGCTAGGAGAAAAACTAAAACGATGATAAGACCGTAATTTTTGGCTGAGGGCAAAACTGTAATTTTTCAGGATTAATGAGCGTGTGTTAGGCAGCTCCTTTAGACGAAAAAAAACCGAGTCATCCAATTAAAACAAAAAACTTTTATAGTTTTGCTAGAAAAATTAAAACGATGGGGAAAACGTAACTTTGAACTGGGGGGGGGGGGGGGGTAAATCATAATTTTGTTTCAGGGATAAGATCGTAAATTAAATGGACCAATGGGGTTGAGGGCAAAATCGTAACTTAGTTGTGTGAGTAAAAAAACTAATTGCAAAACTGTAAATTTAAACGGGGCAAAATCGTAATATTGAACCGAGGGCAAAATTGAAATTTTTAGCTGGGAGCAAAAGCGTAAATTTACTTTTAAATGGGGGTAAAAAACATAATTTTGAACAGATGGCAAAATCGTTATTATAAGGAAAAAAATCTAATGGCAAAACTGTAAATTTAAACGGGGCAAAATCATAATGTTGAATCGAGGGCAAAATTGAAAATTTTTAGATGAGAGCAAAAGCGTAAATTTATTTTAAAGTGAGAGTAAAAGCATAATGTTGAACTAATGGTAAAATCTTAATTTTAAAACGGGATAAAATCGTAAATTTGTTGGACCAATAGGGAAGTATTATGCATGACTATAAATATAAAGGGAGAAAATCGTAATTTGGTTAAAAAAAAAAAAAAAAAAAAAAAAATTGTGGGTGGCATGTGGCCGCCCACCTCACCCAATCCAATCAAACTACTATTACCGCCCATGCTATTTGTTATTGTAGATAATGTGTTTGAAAGAGTTGCTTTTAAACAAATACACTAACCGTTAAGTTGATTGCAGTGTGAAACTTACCATTCATTTGTCTAAGAAATTTCGATATTTTTCATATAAAAATTTCGATATTTTTCAGTTAAAATTACACTACTAAGAAAAAAATTGTAGGCCAAGGCCCACCCTAGCCCATGAAAAGCTTCGCCTCTACTAAGACAACTCTAGAAAGGTTATTGTTATTTTTATTTAGTGTTTTCATACGGAGGATTAAGGAGAAGATTGGTGGAGAAGTATAGGAGAAGAAACGGGACCTACACATGGTGTTCATTGACCTTGAAAAGGCCTATGACAGTGTGCCACGTAGACTGATTTGGGATAGTTTGGAGAGTAGAGGGGTTTCTGGGAAGTATATAGACTTAATTAGGGATATGTATGTTAGGACCGAGACTACTGTCCGTGCGCTTGTAGGGGATACTGAGTCTTTCCCGGTGGAGGTAGGACTTCACCAAGGGTCTGCTTTGAGCCCTTTTCTATTTGCAGTTATCCTAGATGAGTTGACAAAGTCAATCCAGGAGGCTCTTCCGTGGTGCCTGCTTTTCGCAGATGATATTGTGTTAGTTGCTGATAGTAAACAAAGCCTGAATGCGAGGTTAGATGAGTGGCGAGCAGCTTTAGAGGGCAGAGGTTTAAGGATTAGTCGATCTAAGACTGAGTACCTATATTGTGACTTTAGTGGAGTAGACAACGTTGAGGACATTCAGATCACTATTGACGGTCAAGTGGTTTCGCAGGTCAATAAGTTCAAGTATCTAGGATCGTTTGTTCAGAGGGATGGGGAGATAGATAGTGACGTTGCCCACCGCATCCAAGTTGGATGGTGTAGATGGAGAGCTGCCACTGGGGTATTGTGAGATAGAAGGTTCCCAACAAAATTGAAAGGAAAATTTTATAGGGTTGCAATTAGACCTGCTATGTTATACGGAACCGACTCTTGGGCCATTAAGGAAGTACAAGCACGCAAGATGGAGGTGGCAGAGATGAGAATGCTAAGATGGATGTGTGGGCACACAAGGTTAGACCGGATAAGAAATGATGTTTTTAGGGAGAGGTTAGAAGTAGCTAGTATATCATATAAGATAAAGGAGGGAAGATTTAGATGGTTTGGGCATGTGAAGAGGAGGCAGACGATAGAGCCAGTTAGAGTAGTTGAAACTCTCGAGGTGGAGGGGAGGAGGAGTAGAGGCAGACCCAAAATCACTTGGGATGAGCGGATTAGGCAGGATTTGCAAAAATTGCACCTCTCTGAGAACATGGTCCATGATAGGAGCTCGTGGAGACGTATGATTAAGGTTAAAGATTTCTAGGAGAGGGTTCAATTGTGTTTTTAGGGGTAGTGTATAGTCGTAGATATGTATCTATTTGTAATTTTGTATAGGCTGTTTGTGTTGTTATATTTGTCTTGTTTACCATGCACTCTTTCACTACTCATGTTATATTGGTAGCTTCATACACACACATACACCTCATGTTCTATTTTTTTTTCTTTCCTGGGTGTTTTGGAGCCGAGGGTCTCACTGGAAGCAGCCTCTCTATCCCTAGGGATAGGGGTAAGGTGTGCCTACATCCCACCCTCCCCAGACCCTACCAATAGCTGCTATTTGTGGGATTTTATTGGGTATGATTGATTGATTGATTAGGGTTGTTCACGAGCCGAGTCGAACTAGGGCAAAACTCGGGCTCGGCTCGATTATAAACTGAGCTGGCTTGGCTCGTCTCGGATTTGAAACCGAGCTGGAAATCTAAGCTCGGGCTTGGCTTGGTTTGGCTCGATTTTGAAAAGAAAAATTAATACATGGCTATCAAAATTAAGTACTTTAAAATATTATTCAATAATTCAAAAGAAAATATCCAGAAAAAGCTCAACCTAATACATTACAAGCAAAAATCAAGTTTAACAATACAAAATACGTTCTTAATTTTAATTAAATACAATATAAGTTCATTAGCATGGTAATCAACCTTTAAATGTGGCATAGATACTAAATTACACTCCTAATCACATGTAAATAATAATAAGTTTTTGTGATATATTATAATGTATATAAAATAAAATATATTAAAAGTAAAATAATCCGAGCTAAGCCGAGTCAAGCTACACTCACTATCCAACCGAGCCGAGCCGGCTCGGCTCACTTTCAAACCGAACCACATCGAGCGAGCTTTATCCGAGCTAACTCTGAGCAAGCTCCGATAGGGATGAGCTCGGTACCGACCGGTACCGGAACCAAAAGTACCGGTACCGAAAATCCTTAAAAGTGGGTACCGGTACCGAATATACCCGGTACGGTTCGGTACCGGGTACCGGTTCGGTACCGAACGACCGGTATCGAACCGGTACCGAAAATGTCAAAAGTCGGTACCAAATCGGTACCGAAAAGTTACCCGGTTCGTTAAATTCGGTACCGGTACCGGGTCCATTTTGCTCATCCTTAAGCTCTGAGCCGCGAGCTTTTTAGATAGTCGTATGGAGCATGTTATCACAATTTATATGGAAAAAAACAATCCTCTAATAACTTTAAATAAGAATCGTATTTATTACATCATTAGATTTACAATATTGGATTTGTCTAATGCATTACAACTAACTAACCACTTAAACGAGATCATCATCGTTGATGAGGTTTATCTTTGTGATTTGAAATGACGAACGAGTGTTTTTGGCATCATTTGTAGTATCGTGCCCCTTCATATTGTGTATGGGAAGAAATAGCTTTACAAGGTCTTGTTCAGGGGCGGCTCTTATGGTGTGCGGAGAGGACTTCCGCACAAGGCCCGTGATTTCGAATGGCTAGGGATTTTTAAAAAGAATTCGATATATATATATATATATATATATATATATATATATATCTATATAGGCTAAAGATAAATAGAAAACCCACTTTAATTTAGAAAACCCGGGAAACTCTAACCTCCCGATGTTTTTTTTTTTAAAAAAAATATACACATGTTATATACATGTTTTTAAGGTATTTGGGCCAAAAAAATCAAAAAAGCGCCGAGTAGATATTTTTAAAAAAAATAAACAAGTTTTGGTGTAACACGTGTTACAAATATGTCAGATGAATGTAACACGTGTTACACCAAAACTTGTTTATTTTTTTTAAAAATATCTACTCGGCGCTTTTTTGATTTTTTTGGCCCAAATACCTTAAAAACATGTATATAACATGTGTATATTTTTTTTTTTTTAAAAAACATCGGGAGGTTAGAGTTTCCCGGGTTTTCTAAATTAAAGTGGGTTTTCTATAGATACTAACCCTATATATATATATATATATATATATATATATATATATATATATATATATATATATATATATATATTATTAAAAAAAGTGTAAACACGTACAAATCCAATATAGAGGCCCATTATTAAATATTTTTTTATGCTTTATAATTATCCAACTTAACATTGGGTTTATTGGGCCCAACCCAATACTTATATGATTTTAAAAAAAAATTAAAAAAAAAAACAATTTTCATTAAAGCATATGGGCACATTTTTCGAGCTCAAACAGGGTACATGAATTCTTAGAGACGCCACTGATCTTGTTATTAACTTCTTGGTTGATTTGGAAATGGAGGAACCCTATTATCCCACACAACAATGGAAAAGGGAGACCAAAGACCAAAAAATGAAAGTTGCCTCACATTCAATCTTTTATAGCTTTGTTAGATCTCATAAACAAAAGACGAGTTCTTTCACGTTGGTAAATCTTGATAACATACACGTAAATAATGATTCAAATCAAACAATGTAACACGTTTAATAATTATGTCGTGTTTGGGTTAAACTTATCTAACCAATTTCATAATTGAATCATGCTCAGATGATACTAAAACAAAGCATGTCAACCTCTAACTCATATAAATTAGAATAACAAAAATCACAAAAGATATCAGTTACAACTAACAATTTATTAGATTCAATTAAAACAGTTAACATGTCTATAGCAAGTTTAACCTGTTTACAACCATACAACCCACTCACAAGTTGTCACTTCGTTTTAACGTGCTAACACGTCTGATCAGTTTAGATAAACATAATACACAGGCAATGTTTGAATTATACGATTTTAACATATGTTACAAATAAAGTACTTGATACACATGTTTATAGATTGTATTTTTGATGAGAATCTGATCCAAGAGTTAGCGGACTATTACATGGAGCAACTTGATAAGGGTGTAGAGAGTGGTTAAACACTTTGGAGTGGCAAACCAAAAAACCGACCAATCAGAGCGCGCCATGTCAATCAGTCAAAAGTGTTTAAACTTTGGTGAAAAGTGTTGGCAATGGTTTAGACACTTGGTGAAGTGGTAAACTATTTTTTTTTTAAAAAGGAAAAAGATGTGATTGGTTGAGATAGGAATGGACCCCACCCCACCACACACACACACAAACTCACTTCACCGCATCGGCATTCAACCACCGAATTGGTAAACTTGAGAGTGGTAAACTATGTTGGCGGTGGTGTTTACCAATCGGTAAACTCACTTTGCCGAGGTTTACCGCGTCCACTCCGCACACCCTAAGAGGAAACAATGCATAAAAAAGACCAAAATTTCAAACGCGCATTAACTTGAGCTACGATTGGAGTTACGGGTCTCATAAACAACAGGCAGAAAGATCTTGACGAGCCAGATCATGTGACATAACTTCTCCAAATTTCGGCAATCTTCAGTACTTTCCTTCTATAGCTAATAACGCTTGAATCATTAATAATTAACATAAATTACGTATTTATTTATCGTGTAATTTTTTTCCTAATTAATATATAATTTGCATAGAGGTGTTGTAACCCCTTTTTTTTTGTGGGGGGGGGGGGGGGGGGGGGGGTTAAAAATATTTGACATTACACTTTTAACCTATAATTCTTTGATTTTTTTTTTTTTTTACTTTTAACCAAAAGTTTTTATCCTTTTCAATTTAACCTCACAACTTTTTTACTTTCAACTTTGGTCCCCTATACTTTATATATTCCTCAAAACTTTCGTTTTATGTTTCATTCTAATTTTTACGAGTTAACACGGCGCAACGTATATGTGGTCAGTGGCGAAGCTTGAGATTTTCAACCGGAGGGTCGAAAATGTGTATACAAAAAAATTCTATAAAACTGGGGGTCAAAAACGTATATACCAAAAAATTTCTAACCAAAAGTTTCTCCACTACTGAGCGAAAAGTTTGGTGGGTCGGCTGCCCCCACAAAGCTACGCCCTTGTATGTGGTTCAACGTTTTTACGTTTTGTTTTACACTACGCTCTAAATTTTGCGAGTGAACATGGTGCAACAGTGCATGTGTGGTTCAACGTTTTTACATCCTCTATTTTGTTCATGTTTGATAGGTTTTGTCGCAACATGCGGGTCCTAAATCGACGTAGTTATTTTTTTCCATGTTTTACGTTTCGGTCTAATTTCTTCGCATTAACACAACGCAACTTCAATGTCGGTGATCACTGGTGGTGGTGTAACATTAATGTTATTTGTCACGCTTTTACACCCCCACCGCAACGCGGGGAGAGTTAATACTAGTTTAAAAAAGAGTAAAGTCCTATTTGAGTCCTTGTGGTTTGTGCAGTTTAACCATTTGAATCCAAAAACCAAAACTTTCTTGATTTGAGTCCCTGTGGTTTCTAATTTTAACCATTTGAATCCAAAAGTAAACAACATCCAAATCAGAAACATTTGGTTTTTTGATTCAAACGGTTAAAATTAGAGACCACAGGGACTCAAGTGGTTAAAATTAGAGACCACATGGACTCAAATCAAGACAGTTTTGGTTTTTGGATTCAAATTGTTAAACTGCACAAACCACAAGGACTCAAATAGCACTTTACTCTTTAAAAAAATTGGCAAACCTATCAACTTTTTACTAAAAAAAATATAATATATATATTATAAATAAAGCATATATAATAATAATAACATTAAAATGAGTTAATTGTCATTTTAGTCCCTGAGGTTTGTCCAAATTTGTCATTTTAGTCCAAATAGTTCCTCTGGGTCCCTGACTTTCCTTTTTATTGCCATTTTGATCACATAATCTAACTCCATTCAAAAACCTCATTTTTAATCAGGGGTATTTTGAGGATTTTTATTTTAAATCTTTTCAATTGCCATTTTGATCCAATTCTAAAAAATAAAAAAAAAATGTAAAAAATAAAAAAAAATTATAAAAAAAAAAATCAAAACAATCAAAAAAATTCTAAAAATAAAAAAATTCTTAAAAATCTATAAATTATAAAAATAAAAAAAATCACAAAAATCACAAAAAAAATATAAAAAATCCAAAAAATAAAAAAATTCTAAAAAAATCATAAAAAAATCATAAAAATAAAAAAATTCTAAAAAACAAAAAAAATTAAATCTCAAACAAATATATTTTCAAGTTTTATCTATTTTGTTGAGTGAATGAATGGTTATGATGAGATAGAACCACCAACTAACGAACATGCATGTTATGTTTTAGTTTATAAAATTTATATTTCTTGATATTTATATTTAGTAAATTATATTAATTGATACAAAACTAAAGATGAAAATATTATTGTAATAAATAGTTTTGCTATGAAAACATATATAAAAAGGCCTAAATGGTGATAATTAATGTGAAAATGTAAGAATGTTTGTGAAAGATGTTAACTTAAAATGAAATTTGTTTTTTTAAATGGATAAATGGTTCTATCTCATCATGACCACTCATTCACTCAACAAAATAGATAAAACTTGAAAATATATTCGTCTGGACGAGGAATATATCGTCATTTTTTGAATTTGAAACTTTAAAATATGTTTGTTTGAGTTTTTAGATTTTTTTATTTTTTAGATTTTTTTGGTTTTTTAGATTTTTTATAATTTTTAGATTTTTTATAATTTTTTTGATTTTTTATAATTTTTATGATTTTTTTTATTTTTAGATTTTTTGGATTTTTTTTATTTTTTAGAATATTATTATTTTTTATAATTTTTTAAATTTTTTTTTAATTTTTATGATTTTTTTTTATTTTTTGAATTTTTTGGATTTTTTAGATTTTTTTTTTTGATATTTTAGAATTTTTTTGATTTTTTTAGAATTGGATCAAAATTGCAATTGAAAATATTTAAAATGAAAATCCCTAAGATACCCCTGAATAAAAATGGGGTTTTTTGATGGAGTTAGAGTATGTGATCAAAATAGCAACAAAAGGGAAAAGTCAGGGACCCAAAAATGAAAAAAAAACTATTTGAACTAAAATGACAAATTTGGACAAAACTCAGAGACTAAAATGACAATTAACTCCATTAAAATATACAAAAAAATGTTTACCTTTGTAGTTAGTAGAGGTAACATCCCCACGGGCGGCCACCGCCGAATAACCCTCTCTCTTTCCACCACCCCACCCCCTGAAAAATCTAATTTCTGCCCTAATTTCCTATATTCACTCCTTCTCTTCAATCTTCTAGATTCAACCACACTAAATCAGCTATATGCTGCTGCCAATCAACCACCCCTAACATCATCCTTCATCGTCTCTCTTCTATATGGCTTCCACAGGCAAGTATTCCCTCATCTATATCCTCCTCTTATTCTTCCACTTTTCATACATTAAAGCATCCACAGATCCCCAAGATTCACCCGATCTAACTCAAATCCTTACCCTTTTGAATACACACATACATCAGTTAACTAAGCTCGATGAGCTTGTCAAAAACCTAACCGAATTGGTTACTAGATTAGAACAACAACAACAACAATCTCGTATCCCCAGAGATCAAAACTCTGTTTCCTTAAACGACGCACCAATAATATCCGATTTGAAAGAAGGTGATCAAAACGACGCCGTTAGGGAGGTGGGTTTAGTTACAGAAGCTACAGAAACTAGAGTTGAACGGTTAGGTGCTGTTTCTGTTACTAAACATAGTTTGTTTTGGTCTGAACGGTTTCAATTTGTTTCTGCTGTGAAACTCGATACGAAACCGACTTCGTTGAATGTTTTGCCGTTTAAGGATGCTGAGAGGTTGAGTAAGTACATTGCTGTTGGTGATGATGTTGGGAATTTGTATGTGTTTACTCGATACGGTGAGGTTATGGTCCGGTTTGATACGGGGACGGGTTGTTCTGTTACGTCGATGGTGTCGTACCTTTCGGTTGTTAGGAATGAGAGTATTGTGGTTACAGGGCATGAGAATGGGGTGATTTTGGTTCATAAGGTTTGGGAGGTTCCGAATGGGGATGAGTTGTATTCGGTTCAGAGGGAAACGGTTCGGAAACTTGAGCAAACGAGCGGGTTGGCGATTAGTATTTTGGAAGTTCATCATGTTGGGAGAACGAGGTACATTGTGTCGACGGATGTTAGTGGGACGATTAAGGTGTTTAAAGAGGGAGGGTCGGTTATTGGTACGATTGTTCCTGATAATCGTCCGCTTGTGTTCTTGAAGCAAAAGTTGTTGTTTTTGACGGAAACCGGTGCAGGGTCGTTAGATTTGAGGTCTATGAAGCTTAGAGAAGCGCCGTGTGAAGGGTTAAACGGATCGTATGCTTTGAATTATGTTTTTGATGCGACGGATCGGGGGAAAGCGTACGGGTTTACTTCAGCGGGTGAGTTAGTGCATCTGTTGATTTATGGTGACTCGATGAATTTCAAGTGTCGGGTTAGATCAAAGAAGAAGTTTGATGTTGATCATGGACCGTTAGCGTTTGAGGCGATTAAAGGTTATTTTCTTATTGTTAGTCAAGAAAAGGTGTTTGTATACAACGTTTCGTCTCAGCTTTATGTGCGAGCGGGTTTACCACGTCTCGTGTTTTCAGCTGGACTTGATGAAATTGTAGCTTCGTTCTTGAACTATCGAGCAATGGGGCGATTAGATTCAAGAAAATCCGAAGCTAGACCGTTAATCGCTAGTGACCATGAAAAGTTAGTGATCTTAAGTCTAGGAAACGGGTATATCGGGATGTATCATTCTAATCTTCCCGTTACGAAAGGCGAATTCAACACAATGTTATGGAGTACTCCTGTTTTGTTCTTTATACTCTTTCTTTTTGTAGCATGGCACTTCTTTGCAAACAAGAAGGAAGCTTTGACTTCATGGGGCCCGGATGACCCGTTCACAAACGGGCATCCAACGGTTCCTAACGAGAGATCTTTCGGCGATCCCACTTCGAGAACCCACGATATCATGGATATGAGAAGTGGTAGTGGAAGTGCAGGTGGCGGTAGCAATGGCGGTGATGGTGGTATAAGAGGGCTGCCAAGAAGGTATGGTTCGCCAACACGGTACACGGGTGCTAGTTCAAACTCGTTTAGACCGACCACTATTGACCCGAATCCGCGACCTGGTACTGTGGACCCGGATTTTATAGGCTCGGAATTGAAGTATAGAGGGCCGAGTATCGAATCTAGCGGTTTTGGTAAAAGAAGAGAGGGTTTGTTTGTAAACAGTCAAGTTGTGGATGATCATGGCAGTTAAGTGGTTAGATTTTGGTGATTGTAAGTTGTTTAAGAACGCATATTAATGGTTTTACTATGTATTTGATCGGTAATTTCAGGAAGAAAGTAATAATCACAAGTTCTTAAGCATATATTTCTAAGATTCGCAGGTCTTTTTTCGGCTTCGGCTTTTCACGGTGATAAATTTAGGGGTGTAAACGAGTTGAGTTCGAGATCGTTTAGGTTGAGCTCGGCAAGTTTAACTCGATAGAGCTCGAGCTCGACTTGTTTAGAACTCTATATACAAAGCTAGCTTGTTTATTTTTTTACTATCTATTTAGTTAATTTTTATATATTTTATAATTGTATTAATATATATATATGTATTTTTATTATTTTTTTATATATAACATAATATATATTTTTAATTACCTTTATCATATGTATATATATATGCGTGGGCGCTCGGGGGGCAAAAGTGAAAGTGCACTAATTTTAACGTTATTTTACTAATTTCGTGAAAATAACGTTAAAAGAGGGGGACGGTTAATCATGCATCATGTGGTGGCGTTGATAGCCAAAAGACAAGGGGGTGCATGCACTAATCGGCGTTTGTCTCAATTGCTGAGTGTTATGTGCCTTATGTCCAAGGCTTGATGCAAAACCACAATCGAGCCGGGGGTCTCATTGGAAGCAGCCTCTCTATTCCTACGGGGTAGAGGTAAGGCTGTCTACATCTCACCCTCCTCAGACCCTACCTTAGCTTTGCTATTGGTGGGATATACTGAGTATGATGATGATGATGATGATGATGATATGTATATATATAATAATAATGTGTTCCAAATAGATGTGTAATTAATATATCAAAAAAATAAAAAGGTTTGTTTAGGCTAGTGAGTTGACTCGAGTTCGTTTAAGTTTGGCTCAATTTGAGTTTTTAGCATTTTGATTCCCAGTGACTTACGAGCAGCTTGCTTATTAACACCCCTGGCTACTTGTAAATGAGTCAAATTTTAAGTGATATTTTGAAATTTGTACTTATAAGTGAGTAGATTCTTATCTATTAATCTATGTTTGCGTTATCTTCTATGGGTTAATTAGAGAACATGTTATGTTTTCTTTAAAATCACATTATTATTATGTTTGCTTCATCTTTTATGGGTTAATCTGAGAACATGTTATGTTTTTCGTAACGATATTAACATGTTAGTTTGTTTGAGATTTTTTTAGATAAAATGCATTTCTAGATGATTTCAGATTTTCAGTTCAGCCCTTTTCATATAAAATTACTCATTTTAACTTGGTTTGTCCAATTTTTTTAGATAATAGGCATTTCTAGTTAATCTCGGTCCTTTCGATATAAAATTACTCATTTTAACTTGTTCTTAACTTAGATAGAAGATGTGATATAAAATTATGGGATTCAGCCAAGCCAATTGTATTGATCGTGAAATATCATTAAGAAATAGGCATTCGTGTTATCAAAAGATTTTCTGCGATTATTTGTAGTATGGAATGAGTCGATCATCAACGTTGGTATCTTATTAAACAAAGATGGTGACATTGTTATTTACGTAGGAGCCATAGATTTTTTCAATCATTTTTGTTGTGATGTTCATAAATGGTTCAGAATATTCCAAAGACTTTGGACCGTTGGAGATGTAGTAACTTCCGTGGTCTATACTAGTCTTTTTGTTTCATTAATTACTACTATTCCAGATACGTTATGGTACGGGATTATTTGGACTACAAAAGCAAACCAGATTATAGAGCAAGATCTTGGTTAAGGGGGCGTAAGATTTGCACAATAAGCACAAGGTCGCGGGTTCGATTCCGATCCTAAGCGTCAATCGCCTTGCCGCTGAGTTAGGCTGATTTACCTCTCACATATTAGGCCTGGGGCAGCCTGGTGTGGGCCGGTTAGCATGTCCGGACATACACGTTTTTTGCACAATAGAGTAAGATCTGATAAGAAATAGTCAACAAATTGGGATTCGTTTATCAACATATTTTTTTATTCCTTTTGAATTCGTTTCAATAATTCTTTTAGTTGCGTCGGCACAATTGCTATAGCTCGTCAATAATAACTCTCTAGAACTGGAAACCCTTGTTAGGAGCTATCACATGTATTTCCTTTTTTTTTTTTTTTCTTTTAGACTTTGTATATAAAATCTAAATTCTTTAGTAGCTCGATCTATTCCCAATATATTCCTTTATTCCATTACTCGTTATATTCTAGTCAATCCGATTAGTTAAATTGTTGTTCATATTGAAATGAATCGAGATTGATAGGGAGTTGGTTAATGATGCTCGAGCATGTACTTGTTTTGAGTGCCTATTTATTTTCCGTCAATCTATATAGATTGATTAAGTCGAAATATGGTTAGGGCTCTTATGTGTCTTGAACGGATACTAATTCTAAAACAATAATGCATTGAACTAAGCATCACTAATCAAATAATCAAATGAAATAAAGCATTGCGATAAGACCCCATACCTAGAGCTAACATCATATAACCCAATTGTGATATTGTGAAATAGGCTAAATCTGTTGGAAATTTGTGAAAATAGAATTTTTCACAAATATAGGAAAATGATTTTTTTCTATTTTGGACGAGAAATAAATATAATAAAATGAGCGTGTTTTATATATTTATTTGTGGGTTTGTGTTCTATGTTGGAAGAGCTTCGCAACGAACTAAACCACGTCCAAAACGGAGCTAAGATGAATGAGATATCGATGCTCAAAGTTTGGTGTTTTAAAACTTGAATGCTGAAAAAGTGGGAAAGTGTCACATTGTCCCACATAGGAGGAGAGATGAAACTTAAAGGGGTATTTAAGTGGGAACTCTCCAACCCATGGCATTATAGCCTAATGGTATCTTGTTGGTGGGATAAGGCTTATGACCATTAGGTCATGGGTTCAATTCCCACAAAGGGGGTTTTCCTAGATTTATTGGGTTTCCTCCTGAATTGGTGTATAGGCATTATTGCCTAGTGGAGATAGATATGATCGGGTGGTTCTGATGGTGGCACGATGATACTCCAGTGGTCCGTCAGTAATCCTAATATGCCGTTAAAAAAAATGTGGGAACTCTCCATCCTTATTGTTTCATGGAAGCACTCACTAAGTGTACTCGCGAATGATACTCCAGTGGTCCGTCAGTGATCCTAATTTGCCGTTCAAAAAAAAAGTGGGAACTCTCCATCCTTATTGTTTCATGGAAGCACTCACTAAGTGTACTCGCGAAGGGTGCGGAGCACCCTAACTGGCACTCGCACTCGCGTGCGCGCGCGTGGCGTGGGCGATGAGGCGCAATGTGCACTGAGGTGACGTGTGCGGCGCACCAAAGTGAGCCAAAACGGCGCGACTGTGTGGCGTGCTCGTAGAGGCTTACAGGTGACGTGGCGCACGCGCGCAGGTGCACATAGGACTGAGCCAGTATGGCGCATGCGAGCAGGGGCGTGCAGACTTGCCAGTGCAGTTACACTGGGCAGTTACACTTCAGCATTCGAAACTGACGAAGTCAATGCTTTTGACTGTGAATTAAGTGACGAATTAAAGTGCATTGAAGACGTTCAATGCAACTTAATTCGCCATTTAATTCATTTTTCAGTTTCAAACTTAACACCTGCAGTATAAATAGAGGAGTCTGCTGCAGAACCAAACACACCGAAAAATCACCAGCTGATTACAATCTTCTCTCTGAAATCTTCATCTTCTTCAAGCGTTCGAGGCACACCTTCGGGTTGGAGTCAAGACCGGCAGTGCAACTGCTTGCGGCTATTGTATCCTGGAAACAAACGTGTTCTCCCGTGAGACACGAAATTTGTTTTAAGGGACCCGTGTCTAACACGATCCTCAGCCAAGAACAGTTTTCTGTTCTTGTTTTTCCATTTTTCAGTTGTAATTGTACTGTATTTTATTTTGTTTCTGATTTGTTCCTGTAATTCAAGTTAATGAATAATTTTATTTAATTTTACACGAACGGATTCCTACAAAACCTCTCTTAATGTCTTTTCGAGCAAAAGCTAAAGCATTGATTTGTTCTCAATCTAGAACGAAGTTGCATGTGATGGCGAAATACAAAACTTGCCAAAGTGTACATCTAGCAAAATAAGGTGGTTGAGTCGGCATGGTAACATATCATGACGGATTATAGTCATAACATATCGTTTTAAATACGATACTTTTGTTAGGGTTAGAACGAGATTAATAAAAAATGGTACCGATCAAAATGAGTTTTCCTTTTTAAATAGTCAAATTACTTACTTTAAATCATATAACTTCCGTTGAGAATAATACAATTCATAACTTTGTATTTAAACTTTAAAGTCCAATTGGTCTAAATTTAACCACTTAAGTTAAGATTGTCAGGACTATTGATATGTCATATAACATTAGGGTAGGGTATGGTTAATCACTCTAGGGTGTTTGAGTGATTCTCTACCTAATAATATTATGTCATGTCAACTCCTAATTCTACTCCCTATTTTACACTCAATCACTAGGTATGGTCAAACACCTCTCAATTAAATAAAAAACCTTGATTGGTTGAGTGATCCTCTCTCCTCTCTCTGTCCTCTCAATCAACCCACTCAATCATCGATGACTATACACCGATTCTCTCATCCCTAGGGTTGTAAACGAACCGAACGTTCAGCGAACAGTTCGTGAACCGTTCATTGGGAAGTTCGTTTATGTTCGTTCGATTAGCTTAACGAACGAACACGAACAAAAAAATTCGTTCGGTTAGCTTAGCGAACGAACACGAACACAGGTCTCGTTCGTTCGACTACGTTCGTGAACGTTCGGTAATATGTTCGTTTACGTTCGTTCGTGTTTGTTTGATTATATCAAAAAAATAATAAATAATAAACATTTTATCTAAACATATTGAAAACTTGAAATCATATTTTTTCTAAGTTAGCTAAAATTTGGACATTCTAAGACATTTTTTTGGGATAATTATGTCTAAATTAGTTAAACTTGATTCATCTTTGGTGGTCTAGTAGACTTCTTGTATTTTGATTTATCATTTGATGGTTGTATTTAACTACTTATATCCAATGTTTAAGGATAACAATGTTTTTATTTTTTTTATTTTCAAGTTAAACGTTCGTTTGCATTCGAGACCAGTGTTCACGAACTGTTCTTGAACAACTGAATTTCTTTAACGAACGAACACGAACATAAACTTATGTTTGGTATGCGTTCGTGAACAGTTCGCGAACATGTTATTTTTCTTAACGAACGAACACGAACATGGCCTTGTTCGTGTTCGTTCGGTTCGTTTACAACCCTACTCATCCCCACGGTGAATCACCGAACACCTTCATCACCACGGTGTGGTTCACCGATCGGTGACTCCACTCACCGATACCATACCGCCTACCCTTATTAGGCTACTCGGAATGGGAAATGGAGAATGGGCCTCCAAGTCAGCGCCACGTAGGATGGGTGTGAGGTTGGGGCAAAAAAGATGGACCTAAGGCTATGTTCATTAGTGATCTAGTGTTAGGTTGGTCACCAATAAGACAAAAGTTTGAGTAATTAAAAAAAATGAGTTAAATGCTATTTTAAGCCCTATGGTTTGAGCCATTTTGTCAGTTTAGTCCACATGTTTCATTTTTCTCATTTGGGTCCAAAAATGTTTCATCGTTGCCATTTTAGTCCACTGGGTTAACTTCATCTATTTTTTCTGTTAACCAAAAGGGAAATTTGGTCATATTATATGTAATTCTGTTAACTAGAAACGCAATTCGGCCATGTAAAATGACCGAATTGCCCTTCTCATTAACAGAAATAATGGATGAAGTTAACCCAGTGGACTAAAATGGTAACAGTGAAACCTTTTTGGACCCACAGGCGAAAAATGAAACCTTTGGACTAAACTTGCAAAATGACCAAACCACAGGGACTAAAATGACATTTAACTCTAAAAAAAATAAAAAAGAAACTAATACTAGGAGTAGGATCAAATACAAACCACATTTCGTATACAAACTGTAAGAACCATTTAAAAAGTGTCATGTTGCATCAAACCAATTATAGAGAAATGATAACCTAAATAATATCAATTATCTTGAATTCCTTATAATTATGCTAACAAACAATTAATTCTTTATTTGGATCTTCCTTTTGTTTTCAATGTGTTGATAAAAAAAAAGGTGTTGATATCATTTCACATATGTGCTAAAATCAATTATCTTAATTAATTTTCATGTGCTAATATAATTCAAAAGTGCTACTTTTATGTATTTATTGTTTTAGTATGTGCTAATTTAACTTTTTTAAATGTTATGATCTGTTCTTACGGTTTGTAGGACAAATATTGTTTGTATTGGAACCAACCCCACTAATACCGACCAAAGTTGACAACCAGGTTGGTTGGTGGAGCAACCTTGGTTGCAACCCAAACTAATACCCCTAATAATATAATTAATCATATAACTTATAATATTTAAACTTTAAAAAAAACCTAAATATACGGTATTTCTTATATTTTTTTGTGAATATGGCGATATAATTTTTTTTAAAACCCGAGTTCGTTCAAAAACATATATTTTTAGATCAGGATTGGTTGCGAATGTTTGTTAAAAATTGAGTAGGGTTGGGCTGGGTTGGGTCACCAATGGGCATAGTCTAAGTAAATGAAGGATGGACCTAAAATATATATATGTGTTGTATATATATGTGTGTGAGAGAGGGGTTTTGTCGTTTTTGTGCCCGTCTTCATCGTCTCCCCTCGACGTTCACGACGACGAGCCACCCGAAATGATGTTTGAGGGCGTTGTCAGGAGTCGCCGGGCCTGGACGACCCCACACCGAGTGGGCTTATAGACGGTTGCGGTTAAACTAACAAATTAGTAAAACACAAACATTTCTTAGACACGTGATTGATGCCAATCTTATCAAAATTGTACATGCATCATGTGAACTTTTTCTTGAAGCTCACTTTGCGCTCATTCTAGAAAAAAGGAGCCCCTCCCTTTCAATTTATTTAAATTAAAATAAATTTCTGTATATAATATGAAGCTACTTTTGTTTTTAAAAATAACAAAAATTTAGATGCCGATAACAGTCGTCGTCTTTTATTGACTTTTCTGTATATAATATGAAACTACTTTTGTTTTTAAAATTAACAAAAATTTAGATGCCGATAACAGTCGTCGTCTTTTATTGACTTTATCAGCGAAAACGCCATTGTTGTACTTCGTGCAAAACAAGTTCTCGCTAGCTAGCTAGCGTGTTACGACCGGATGTTGATTATGGACGTTTTAGTCGTTGTACTGGATGTAAAAACGCCTATTAAAAATATTCTTTTCTTGTTGCTTTATCACCCTGAAACAAATCATATTTCAGCGTGTATATCTATGAGCTTAAATTTTAAACACATTAAATAATTTAAACGATATACATGAACTAAATATAATTATTAAAATTACTAATCTATCATTACCCTTGATCTCCACAAAGTCACCTCGTGAGAACAAGTGAATCAACCAACATCATTGTAAACTGTTATGAATGCAACCATTTTATGGCCCAACCCAATGTTTATGGGCTTTAGGTTTTTAGAGATTCTATTGTACTAGTTTATATATACTATGTATATGTCAGATGAATGAAGTGATTGAATCAATTTTCTCCCTATATTTCTCTCTTGTTCATAACACGTTATCAGCACATTGCTCTAACCATTTCCATTAATTCTTCTGTAAAGACTCTCCACTCCCTTCTAGTTTGTTATGTTTTCGATAACATATCTATTCAAAACATGTCAACCTCTTTATCCATCTATTGGTACGAGTAAGATGAAGATATCAAGGGATATTCAGAAAATTACCATGCATGTTATTGAAAAACTAGATCATGTGTTGTATTTTCCTTTTGATTTTGCCTCTACCCAACAAGCAGAGGTCGGCTGTATCCATCAATTGAGGTAACAATTCGAACCTTCTTCCGTGATTAAATGCGTAATATGTATATCCTACATATATGGATATACATGATATAAATTTACCGTTATAGTTCTGCGACTTAATTTTTGGTTTCCGGCCATGAAGAGTATGCAAATTAGAAACTAAAAGTCAAGAAGATAGAATCATAGAATACAAATCTAAGATATCCAGAAATCAAATCTATGAAATCCCCACATGAATTTTTTTAGAGGTTGAACATACATGTAAAACTATAGTGGTATGATTAAAAAAATGATTTTGGAACGAGTCGGTTTCGATGAATTCGTTGGCAAAACCGTTGGTGACGTTACCAGGAAATTCTATTTTCCAGGAAATAACTTTGACCTAGTCTTGCATGATATATTTTACTTTATTGTGAAATTAATTATTAAATGCTCCATTAGTTATTATTTCTTTTAAAACGTTTTTAATGGTGTGTGTAAGGTAGAAATAATGATAAGATATAACTACGATTTCTGTGTTCCGTTACAAGTTTTAAGAATATGCTTAGAATTAATAGCACCCTATCATATAAAAAAATTATCTTAGCATTGAATAGAATAATTGTCCATAATGAGTTTGTTTATTCATAAAGTATATCAGATTTGTTTTGAATAATAATAAAAAAAAAATCATCGTTTAGATAGTTATATAAAACATACATACCTTAATGATTTCACGGAGAAAACCGGTTACGAACGGGAAAATAGGACTGGCGGTTACGATCATGACAAAGGTATTCATTTATCAATTAATACTATCATTAATAAAAAGTCAAGTCAACAAAGGTGAGCCCATGAAACTAAGCGGTATGGGGGCCGGCTTAGGCCCGGCGCCGGTCCCCCACACTGCCACCCTCCCTTCCGTTACGTCGTCCCCGGCTCCCCACAGCCGAAGTCGTCGGGCCTCTCTCCTCTCTCCTTCTCTCATATATACCTATACATACATACATGGCGGTGACGTGGCGATGACGTGGCGGCCCATCCTCCACCCCCTAGGTCCATCACCCTCAAGCCATTCCTACGTGGCGGTGACGTGGCGGCCCATCCTCTTGAGGATGGGGCTCTCCATACCCTCTAGTCTGAGATAATTCGTAACTGCATACATCTCTTTGTTTTTATATCATTAATAATTAATAATTAATTAACATGGCATAACCATAAATTAATACTATCATTTATTAACCTCTTATAATTTAATTATATATTAAATTTCTAATTTCTTTTATTAAACATCCATTTTCTTTCAAGAGTTTTCTAACCCTCTATTTTTAAAGATAACATAGGCTATGTTAAAGAAATCTCATGTAAGCTAATAATTTGCTTTAAAGCTGGGTTTTGGATATTGTGTTGGCTGGTTATACCACCATTCATTTATAATACATTTATAGCCTACGCATGATGCCATATAGAGTTATTTTTTTTTAAAGATTATCTGTATGATTAAGTTGCGTTTTATTATAATAGGATATGTACCTCGAAAGTTTTATATTTGTGATGACCAGATCCAATTCATAAACACTGACTTTCTTGAAGTTTAGTTTTAGGATATAAATTGTAAGGGCAATAGATGTAGTTGTTTGATGACTAGTTACCTATGAGATTTGTCTTTATTTTAATATAATAGAATTAAAGGTAGATTGAGACGTTGTTAAGCATTTTAGTATACGTTATTATTAAACATAAATTTACAAAACTCTTGCATATCATATGTGACAATAGTACATAAGTTTGAGCCCACAACTCTTATGCCCATACACTTCTACATATAAAGATGTTTAGTTATTTGAATCCCAAATGACGTGATGTGGTCAATCTACCAATGATTATAAGTATTCAAAATATTTGAAAGACAGACAACCACAAAATGGGAAGAAATGTCAATCATAAAAACTTGACTTCTACCAAATTTATACAAATTCACACTTCCAAACTTGAGTTTGTCGCACTCGACGTCTCCGGACACTACTACCTTCCCTAGACTCTAGATACTAAAATATAGCAAATAACCTAGAAGAAACAATCCATGGCGGGAATGAAACTTCTATACAAGCAAGAGTTAAAGCCAAGATCTTTCTTTATAACAAGTCTTATAAATATCTAGAAAGATAATCTCTTTCCATTGAGAACCTCAAAGATATGCATGACCACCAGAAGTTGGTTGTCCTCCAAAAGGTCGACATAAGTTTTATCTATTTGCAATTGTAAATTTTTCTTTCAACTCTTAGATTACATCAGAATTGAAATTACGTCTCACAAATCACATGCTCTCTCGAAACAATATAGAGAATTTTTTTTCTCATAATACTCGAAAGTCATATCACATCTTCTAAACCGCATAGCAAAATTGAAAGCTCATACTTAAATACTATACAAGTTGATTTAGCGGTGCTAGTCATTCCCTGAAGCGAATGTGGCAATTTTTTTATGCTAATAAAGGAGAAAAATAGTTATTCAGCCCCAGTAGCGGCCATATGCGTGGAAGATCATGATCAAACCGGAAATCAATGAGTCAAACATACAAAATATAAGTCAGTCGCTAAGGGGGAGGTCCGTTAAAATGGGAAAATAAACACCCATTTAGCTACCACAAATATGGGTGACACGTGTCCGGTATACGCCAACACTAAAGAAATATTGTTATTAGTTGTCTCTAGCCATGACAATTATTGATACTATTTCACTGTTAGTAGCATATCAAATGCTCCGGAAGAGCATCAA
This sequence comes from Helianthus tuberosus, assembly GCA_030545235.1. Taxonomy (NCBI): domain Eukaryota; kingdom Viridiplantae; phylum Streptophyta; class Magnoliopsida; order Asterales; family Asteraceae; genus Helianthus; species Helianthus tuberosus. Next base: position 42,860,723 of record CM060377.1, read on the forward strand.
CATCTTATTCCCAAATATCAAATTTTATAATTAAATATGCCTCATATTCTAGTATATCCTGAAGAAAGTTACTAAGTTTTCAAATATGTTTGAATAAACAATCATCACATTGGAATGATGACAAAGAAAAATGATATTGAATATCTCCAAAATTGCATATGTCAATATAGCCAGAAGATCATATTAGAAAACCAAAGGTTTACCAACTAAAATATGTTGCAAGAAGAAAAAAAATTCACACAAAGTCAAAAAAAAATGGTGAGCAACCAGAAACTACCAGAAAAATACACGTTCACCATACGACATGGCCATATAGCATCATGATAAGCTAAACAATCAAACGTGCTAACTAGCACCTCTAAATAATCTAAAAGCATTGCTCCCAAAATGCCTTATCATATGTGTTGTTAGTTTTTTTTTTGGCAAATAATTTTTTTTATACACTTCCCAAAAAAAAAAAAAACCTCCTACAAACAATCCCTCTTATATGGGACCTTTGAAATATACGGATGTCTAAACTAAGGCATTCATACATGGTTACATGTGAGTTTTCAGCTACCCGTATGTAGCATACGCCCAACACTATGGAACGTTGGTCTTTGACATGGTTTAACGTTGCTCTTTGACAACGCAGTTGTAGGGACCATTGTTGGGCACAATGTGAAGTATAGTTGTAACACCCTTGCTATTATTTAACAATTTTCGTATAATTTAAGTCCATAATCATGTAATTACGGTTACAATTACAATGAAAAATACGGGTTTATTAAAAACTTTTACAATTTAAAGTAATACAACATAATGTGATTTAATTCATCGTTTTAGAATAACGACGGAACAACTTGCGGAAGCTTCATTTTTCGTGTGTTCGGTCCTTTGCCATCGCTTGATCTCCACCCGGGTACACTTGATATCACCTATGATCAAAACCAACTTAAAAGTTAGTTTTGATAGCTTATAAACATGTATAAACAAGTTTCATAAACAAACAAATAAAATATAAATAGAATTTCGGAATTTTGCCTCTCGCGCCACGCGAGAGGCTCCTTCTTTTCCTTCGCGTGCCGCGACAGCACCCGCGTGTAGCGCCCGGTGCCCGGTTCTACTTTGCGTGCCGCGGGGGAGATCGTTTCCCAGCAGGGCCGCATCTGGGACCTGCATTTCTTCCAGCTATGTTTATTTATCAAAAATCAAACTTTCAAAGGCCATAACTTTTGATCTAGAAGTCTGTTTTACTTGATTCTTTTTCCTACGCGTTCGAAATTTAATTCTCCATCTTATGGAGTTAAAAACTGATATTCAACTACTTCAAAAATTCAGATTTCAAGCTCTCGGCTTGAAATTCCTTTTTAACACTTTTGACCCGTTTCATGATTCATTAAACCACTTTTGTTTAAATCATTGCAAATTTTTGAAATATTTATTATCTCAAAACTATCAACTCGTAAGTCTAAAACTTTCATACATTATACCACTAAAGGTTGAGTTATGCGTAAAACTTCATTTTGACCCGTTAGAGGGATTTACCATCTTACTTTAAATTTTACACTCCTTTCACCCCTCATTTTACTACATTAAGGTATCTACCTATATTTCGTAATCTTAATGCAAATTCCTAAACAACCTCTAAGGGTCGTTTGCCCGGTTTTCCCATCAAGGGCTTTTTGGTCAATTTTAGTCCTTCATTTTACGACGAAGGATTTTCGCTAATATTTGACCAAAAATATCGCCTTTAACAATAATTTCTAAATATGCGTACCTGGCTCGAGTCATAGGATTGACTCGTTTAAATATCTCTCACTATTAATTTCTAATTAATACCAACGCGAACCGTATGATATTTCCTGTAATCACAAAACTCAACAAGCGATCATCAATTAATATTGTCAAATGACCTTGCCAATGTCATTTGACCCGTTTAGTCCGAACGACCATTTTTCATTATGAGATGATATCTAGTTACCATCTCGCCCTTTTACCCATTCTGGTTTACACCATAACGTAATGTTTCAAAATTTCTTATTAGTTCATCGTCACATGACTAATTTACCAATTTACCCTTTTTTTTGCCATTGTTTATGATTTCTCACCATTGCACTAGTCCCGACTCATATTATTTGCGTCGGAACATTATAACTCTATTACTAACTTTTCCTTATTCATTTTCAATACACACAACTGATGTATACTAAAAAGGGTGTAAGCTTTTACTTACCTCGCATCCAAATTACGTTTTCCTTTTCGTACTTGCTCCGTTTGACCCGCTTCATTCCCAAGCCTCCATCTAGCTTGTCAAGAGTCAAACTATCATCATAATTCACAAGGTGGTTAGATTAGTCATTATAACCACGACTATTCCACCTTACGTATTTTCTATGTCAAAACTACTATTCGACTCCGTCCATGGTTAGTTTAACTTTTCAAAAGTTAACTACCCTTAATTATATGATATGTGCATATAAGCTAAATCGACTTTATAATTAAAATTTGTATTATCCCACATTGCACATAATTAGTCGAACTAGGAAATTACGCGTTTGATTCATAATTTCAACATATGAACATTGTGGGCATAATTTATAACATCAACAATCAAGTTTCGTATCACTGAAAATAGGCTGTTTTTGGTGACCTGTTTAACCTGTTTACAAGTCTTAAAAAATTATGATTTTTTTATGTGGCGTACCTCTCGGAGGGTTAGACCTTGTGTTAAAATTTCAAGATCTAACTCTTTACCAAAAATTCGTAAAAATTCATCTACTAAGCTGCAATCAGATTCGTCACTTCTGACTGCAGCTTACGGAAAAATTCATTAAAAATTCCTCGTTTATCCGATTGACGAAATTCCAATTGGCGATTCTTTTAATCACTTAAAACTTTCTACAGTAAGAATTTGAGATCATAACTCAATTCCTAAATTGAGTTATGACATTCGTAATGGGCTGCAAATTCTGCCAGAAAACGCAGCTTGAACCTTTGATACGGAAAAATTCATAAAACGCTCAATTTTCGTCGAAACAATGCGATTCCAGTGGGGTTTTAAAGATATTTCCTGGAATTACACTTTAGACTTTAGAAACACATGTTTTTGTCACGTTTTGTATAGGTTACAGCCAATACAAGTCGGCTGTAAATTCTGATAAAGAGCCGTTTGAATTCAGCTTTCAATTTAAGCATGTTCTTGGCATCATAACACTATTTTTTTAGCAATCAAAACCCTAAACGCATCTCATACATGAATTTAGTATCAACAAAATCTGAATTTACTTGAGCTAGGCATGATTTCAATATATACTTGTGTAGGGTTTACTCCTAAACACTACAATGTTCCTATTTCATCCATATAACAAGCATGTATCAACAATTTTTGAATTCTCTAGGTTTACTCAGAAATTCAACTAGAGATTTCTCATGAAATTTACATACCTTGTGACTCCTTTTTCAGTGGAGATCACTAATTCGTGCTCGGATTTTGATTTGGGATTGATTTGGACCTTCAATTTGGACAATTTGCATGAACTAGGGTTTGGTGGAGGATGTTTGGTCGCCCCTGTGTTTTTGATCGAACCAGACATGTGTGTTTGGTGTTTTTTTTTTGTTTTAATAATATTAGTTTCAAACTTAACACCTTTGGTCCCCAAACTATTATTGGGTTCTTATTTTAGGTGTTTTTTTTTTTACCTTCTAACATATTACTACAAGGCTTCTTTCTAACTAGGTTATTTTTATTCCTAGTTATTTTAATGGGTTCGGGAAATTATAACCCGTTTTATTTTAAGTCCCGTTAACTCGGTCCTTATAAACTTTGTCTTCTCAAGTCGTTTGCTCTCTTTTTATTTATTATTAGGCTTATTTATTTGAATCCTAATAATTTCCGGGTTAATCTTTTCTGCTAACGGTATTCTACCCGCTCTTTAGTATTAACGGGGTTTAATTACCAAACCAGTTTTAGGGGTGTTACAATAGTGAGTGGCATGCTTAGTCGAGACAGAATTCGTCTATTAATGACTATAGAATCAATTCAAAACCAACTGTTTATCACAAATACTCCCCATTATAACTTGTCTCCTGAAGTGAACCAAGTTTCCATTCTTTATACTAGGTTGTGAAGCCTATGTACCAATAACACCATCATAACATGTGAAATGGGACGTGTACACAGTATTCTCAGTCTTAGGGGGAGACAAGAAAATGAAAGACTAGCAACACAAGAAAATGCATCATCATTATTGAATTTAGACCCCTGAAGTGGTCAATATAAATCTGAAGTCCAGAGGAGCGTGAATTTGCAAATAATAGCAAATGAAATACAAGATGCATTCACAAACAGAGTGACAAGGTCACATATACCAGCACTTAACTCACCTACTCAAATTTAAGTAATCACAAAATGATTACCATATTAGAAAAAAAAGTGGGAAGTAAACTCGATTCCAATATATAAATCCCACAAATACGAAAAGAGTAAGGCAACGCAGTTGGTGTAATCCCAGAAGAGGTTGCTCATAAAATCCTAAAAAAGATTAACGAAATCCTGGAAGATATTAACGAAGCCCCAGAAGAGGATAAGGGAGTTCTTGAAGAACCTCAGTTATCAAACAAGTATGAGATCTCAATGACTTGTGTACAAAATAGTACAATATGGAACCGTAATGAAACACGCATGAAATGATATATTTGCATATGCTATAGAAATAAATGTAATCGATGAAAAGGGTTACAAACATGAAACTGTGTAAGAGTGCACACACAGAAATAGACAAAACGGCTCAATGACTTAATGGTTGAATTAAATTCGCTCAACAAACAAAACGTTTTCGAACCTGTCGTTCGAACACCTTTAGACGTCAAACCAGTAGGTTATAAATGGGTGTCTTTAAATAAAAAGAAACGTAAAGATTGAGATTTTGTGATGAAAGGTACGACTTTTAACATAAAGATTTTTCTCAAATCCCAGTAGTTGATTATGAGGAAACGCCCCTGTAGTGGATACGATAATCTTTAGATGTTTAAGCGACCTCGTAATCTCAGAATTGACTTCAGATAAAATTTATGGACGTCGTCACCATATACATGTACGAGACAATTGTAAATGACATCTGCATGAAAATCCCCAAAGGATTAAAATGCCCAAAGCATTGTTAAACAATAACCCCATATGTGTTATATTGTTGGACCGATCTATGACCTGAACACGTCAGTTAAGGCAGTTCATCATCACGTATAAAGGCGGAATCAGAATACGTAATGTAACAACAGCTTTCCTATTCAATTCCTTCACGTTTATTGCTTTCTGAGATCGATTTGACAGAGTTCGGTTACAAATGCAATGACATGATTTTGCTCCAATCTCACAACCTAATGACACATGTGAGGTATTTATAGTAAGGCTGATTTCGTTTATATGGCATGACCATATGAGCGAAATCACTTGTAACTGATTTCGCTTATATGTCATGACCATAAAAGCGAAATCACCATGTGACATATGAACGAAATTACCAGGTGACTAATGAGCGAAATCACAAAGTCCCTAAAAACGAAATCACCTATAAACTATGTTCACATAAGCGAAATTAATTATATAAACCCTAATCTTGACTTTCAAGCTTCTATCTTGCTATATCTTGACTTAAGACTTGATGTAGATGAAGTCAACAGACATTCTGTGCATTAACAGACTCCCCCTTGGATGTTGACGAAATCTTCAGCTCCGAGTCTTCAGTCTTAGTCTTTTCTCTAACTCTCTGTCTTCTCATCATAAGCACTCTATCTTCACAGACTTCAGAATCACAACCTGACTCTAACTTCCATCTTCCCTTTGACTGTTGATCCAGACTCCCCCTTACACATACTCCCCCTCTCGATATGCTAGAATCTGAGGTATCTGGTTCAAGCTTTGACAAATAGCTTCCTTTGGGAATAATGAAGTTCAAACCTGTTACTCAAACATCATTCATTACAAACTTATCTTTTCAACAATAAATCATAAACTCAATTAGTTTTAGAAATCCACTCAAGTATTCATGTCCAAGTTAATGACCCTGATTACTTAATTAATCTACCAAGTCCAATTTAATGACCTTGGTTGATCATTTGACGAATCAAACTGATTTAAAACAACAATTTCAAACATTTTCTGAAAATAACAAGTATCAAGTTAATGAACTTGTTTTTGACTTTTCAATAAATCAAACTCCATCAAGATAAGCTTTCCTCATTCTTCAGTCCAGAATTTCCTGCATCTGCTTCAAACATCTGAGAATCCAACAATCAACTCTCCACTTTGGTTTGTCGGAAAATAAAGCAGAAATAAAATCTTTTTGGATTTTATAAAGTGTTCTAAACTAAGAAATGAAATATAGAAAACTTAAATTTCAGAAAGTAAACAAAGTAAACTATTTACAAACATATTTTTGATGAGCGTGTCAGGGAATCATATCAGCTGTCAAACAAATTACAAGTACCGTTAAGCTTCAATTACATACTCAGAATTAAACAATTCACCTCGATTGTCGATATACTGATCCATCTTAAATTCTCACACAAATTTCAATTTACTCAGGATACGAATTAGATGTCTTAAGAACTTAGCTCATTCATGTGTCCCACCTCTTGAATATACTCCCGTATCCAGAATCCCAATAATCAGTCTTACAGGTGAGTATACTACAATGATATATGTATATAAATTAGGTATGCGAGGGCCGAGGGATCTCAGGTCGATACTTCCGTATACGCAGAGAGATATCAGCTTCGACTTTACTGTATGTCCCCTTTAGAGGATCTTTTAGCTACAACAGCAGCGACTATCAATTTTATTGTTTCATCGGCATGCTGAGGGTTTAATGCTATATTTCAAGCATTGCAGCAAGCATTATCCAAGGACTAGGTCAGAACCACCGTTCAGCAGAAGTCCCGGAATAATACCCCAGACATCATTGAGTATAAAGACCTAGTATATCAGATTATGAGACCTTTCAAACGAGATTTCAGGGGTTACCTATATATCCAAGTAGTGTTCCCCACGAATTTCGCAAGTTTGAATTTAGGTTTATATCCCGAATAAATCTACTAAATGTGCGAAAACCTATCGACACATCATCAGTGAGACTGTTTAACTCATTTATACTTTACAAATCTTTAGCATACTGTAATCGTCTAGCCGATGTACTATCATTTTCCCCATATACACAAGCTCTTTTTCATTTTATCATGTTTTTGTACTTTTTCATTTTTTTACTGTTTTTGTATTTTCTGAAAAAATAACTATGTACAAACATCTACTCCCCCTAAATACCAAAACAAGTAAAAATTCGACAAACCATTGCAGATTGTTTCTCGTCTTCATCTGCAACGGTACTCTCATCAACGCCAATTATGCCATCCGACACTGAAAGAAGCTTCATACCATTCAGTTTTAACAAATATTTAAACCGATTTTTATCAAAAGCTTTGGTATGTAAATCAGCTTTCTGTTCGTCAGTGTGGATTTTCTCAATTCGTATCAACTTTTTCTCAAAACAATCACGAATAAAGTGATGACGAATTTCTATGTGTTTAGTTTTAGCATGATGTACTGGATTCTTTGTTATATTAATTGCGGCCTCGTTATCAACAAAAAGAGGTGTGTTAAGAAACTGCAAACCGTAGTCGCGCATCTGTTGTTGTATCCACAAGATCTGAGAGCAGCAACTGCTAGCAGAAACATACTCCGCTTCACAAGTAGATAACGCCACAGACGTTTGTTTCTTACACTGCCAGGTAACCAATCTAGGACCAAAGAACTGGCATCCTGCAGTTGTTGATTTTGAATTGACTTTGCAGCATCCGAAATCCGAATCGGAATACCCTTCGAGCGTAAAGTCGCCTTTTCTAGGATACCACAACCCCAATGAAGGAGTTCCTTTCAGGTAGCGCAATATCCTCTTCACAATGATCATATGCGATGCTCTCGGGTTAGACTGAAATCTTACTGCGAGGCACGTTGGGTACATGATATCAGGACGTGAAGCAGTTAGGTACATTAAAGAACCTATCATGGAACGATAAAACGTTTCATCAGCCCTGTCTCCGGTGAGATCTGGGTGAATCCCATGATTTGTTGCAAGTGGGGTAGCAGCTGGAGTAGAACTTGACATCCCAAATTTCTCTAGAATATCATGAACGTACTTTGTCTGATGAATGAAAATTCCCTCAGGAAGTTGTTCAACTTGTAAACCCAGAAAGAATTTCATCTCCCCCATTGATGACATTTCAAACTTTTGCTTCATCACTGATTCAAAATCTTTGCATAGATTTTCATTTGTCGACCCAAAGATTATATCGTCCACATAAATCTGAACTATCAGAAGATGACCGTCGACCTCTTTAGTGAAGAGAGTGGCATCCACTTTTCCACGAATGAACTTGTTGGCCAGTAGGTGTTGAGACAAAGTCTCGTACCAAGCTCTCGGGGCCTGGTGTAAACCATACAGCGCTTTGTCCAATAAGTAGACCTTATTTTTGTGGATTGGATCGGTGAAGCCCGGCGGCTGACCGACATAAACCTCCTCTTTAACCTTCCCATAAAGAAACGCCGATTTAACATCCAACTGATAAACTTTGAAGTTCTTCCAAGACGCAAATGCTAGGAAAATTCTGATTGCCTCTAGTCGTGCTACAGGAGCATAGACTTCAGTAAAATCAATCCCCTCCTGTTGACTAAATCCCTGAACAACGAGTCGAGCTTTATTTCTTATAACAACTCCTCTATCGTCCCTCTTGCACTTGAACACCCACTTGGTGTTAATCTTCCTCTGACCATCCGGCAAATCAACTAATTTCCACACTCCTAATTTCTCGAATTGACTAAGTTCCTCCTGCATTGCATTGACCCAAGAGTCTTCAGTAAGCGCCTCTTTGTAAGTTCTTGGCTCAACCTGCGAGATAAAACAACTTAATGAGAATTCAGTTTGCAAAGGAGCAACTTTTGTATAAAAACATGTAAGCCCTTTATCAATCTGATTTCGAGTGCGAACGCCTGTCTGCAATTCTCCTATGATCAACTCCTCTGGATGATATGAAAAAGTTCGCGGCATCACTTCGCTTGGAACATCTACATTTCCCTCCAGATTAGTAACATTCTGCTCTGCATCTTGTTCACCAACTTGGTTTGTTTGACTTGAAATCTGAATTTGCTCCCCCTCAGAATCTGAATCACCATGATCAAATACTGGCATGTTTTCAGCTTCTAGATTATCATTCTGAGCCGACTGATTATCCTGAGCAACTTCATTCTGTTGGACATCATCATGTTCACCAGCATTACTTGGACCTGCTTCATCGTCATTTGAAGTTTCCCGTGGTCTCCTTGAATACTCAGCTGGGAACCTTAGCTGCGACTCATATTCACGCAAAATATCCAACTCATCAAAGAAATCTTCATCATCCTCTGATTCTTCTCTCATGTCAAACGAATCCCAAAGTTTGTCATAATGATAACGCCATGAATCACCAGGATTCTGTGGCGGCATAGTATAACCTTGACATTCAACATTTGCAGCTTCAATAATCCGCTTCTCACTTGGAACGAAGACACGTCGCATCGGATTTGCATAACCAACAAAAATTCCCTCAATGCTCTTCGGACCAAACTTTCCATGAGGCTCTATAACCGTACAGGGTGACCCAAACGGTTCTAGATACTTAAAATTCGGTTTGCGATTATTGATTAGCTCAAAGCATGTTTTGTTGAACTTCTTGACAGTGAGAACCCTGTTGAGTGTATAGCATGCGGCGGAAACAGCTTCAGCCCAAAAATTTATCGGTAACTTTGAATCTGCAAGCATAGTTCTAGCCGTCTCGATTAGTGTCCGGTTTTTACGTTCTGCGACTCCATTCTGCTGCGGAGTGTACGGAGCACTAAACTCATGCAAAATACCTCTTTCATCACAAAATTCTTCCATCTTAGTGTTCTTGAATTCAGTACCATTATCACTTCGAATTCTCTTGATACGCCTTTGGTACAAATTCTCAATCTTCCTGAACAGCCCCATCTTTCGGTGCCACAATCTCGATTCTTTCTCAGTTGCTCTAGAAACAAAACAATGTGCTTGACCAGTTGTTGTAGTCGCTACACTCATGTCTAACACATATAAATCATTCACTCTAGGTGCCCGCATGATAATCCATTCTTCAGGAACAACAAATCCTGGTTTCAAAATCAAACATTCTTTATCAGTGAAGTGAGTAGTATACATATTGTCACAAATCTGCGATATACTAAGCAGATTGTTCTCCAGCTCAGTGATGTAGTTAACTCTCTCAAACGTCACAATCTCATTGGATAACGTTCCTTCACCAACAATTCGACCACCTTCATGACCAGCAAATCCCACATAACCACCATTGATATTTCTCACATCATATAGCAACGCGGTCTTCCCTGTCACATGTCGAGATGCTCCACTATCCATGATCCATCTGGATACAAGTTGTGGAAGATCCTGCACAAAACAAACTTCAATTTAACCAACTACAACAAAGATGCCGATTCATGCTTCGCGAACAAGGAAGCTCCGGCAATTCAAACTACTTAGTTGAACATGGTGTCCACCCAGGCCTCATCAGCCTTAGGTGTAACCTTGACTCTCGCAATTTGAATTTTGAAATTTTCAGCCTTCAAAGGTGGAAAATTTGCATCATAATCAACCGAAATTGATTCTTCAGCCTTTTTCACTTCAGAAGTTGAAATTTTCATTTCAGTTTTTGGTTTCCAAACTTGTTGAGATAAAGCAACCCTTTTATAAAACTTGTCACTTTTAGTTACCACTTTCTTTACGGGTTCAATTTTCATTTTGATGTTGTCATTTTTCTCATTCTTTTTCTCAACAATGATTGGTGCTTTACCCTTCATATCAACTTTCTTCTGTTGAATCTTCACAGTTTCAGTCCTAGGCTTCACATTGGTACACTTTCGTGCAATGTGACCAACTTGGTTACATCTGAAACATGTTCGAGTATCAATAACTCGACTAGTGCCTTCAGACTGATACTGTGAAGCTCTTTTCTCAAAAAACTCTTCATTCGATTTTGAAAAAATCTCATTTTCCTCATCCGAAAGTGAACTTGAACTATTCACAAACACCTTCTTTTCAGCAAACCTTTTGTTTTGAAATCTTCTTTGCTGATAACTCTTACCACCCTGATAACCACCCGACCAATTGTTTCGATTATTATTATAAAACCGTGGTGGAACAACAGGCTTTTTGTAATAAGCTTTATCTTTCTCAAAATTCATTTGCCTTTTTGTTTGACTCAAACTGTTCACTTCTGACAACTCAACTTCAACCAATTTGAAAACATTTGTCAGCTTTTTCACATTAACATTCTCAATTGGAAACTCAGAATCCGAATACAACTTATCAGATCCAGCCATCTTGTACATCACAAGACCCGGTTCATCACTTAAGTTGTTTTTGGACTTTGGTTTCTGAATGTATTTGTCCAAGAAACACCCATCATCTTCAGTTGAATCAGACATTAAAACACTTTCAACTGTGCTCTTAACAATCTCTGTCTGAACACTATCATCAGATGATGTAAAAGTAGCATCAATGTTTTCCGGAAGTTTAACTTCTTTTTCTTCCTCAATTTCAACCAACCCAGATTGCTTTTTCGTGTAGTTATCAAGAACAGGTGGTGGAACTTGATGAAACCCCACCCCAGTTCCATCACAATACACATCTTCGCCCGCTTTGTCTTTCCCGATGGGTTTGGGAATAATGTGTTGCAACACAAAGCTTGCTGAGCTGTAACTGTTAAGCTTCAACTGGATTCGCTCGTTTTCGATTACAGCCTCTTGAACTTTAAGTTTCAATTTAGCAATTTCATCCAGTTGTTGGTTGATTGATTCTTCTTTGACTCTAAGCACTGCTTTTAAATGTTCATTTTCTTTAAAAGTTTTACCATTTCGATCATCACAATCTTTCATTGTGCTTTTGAGTTTTTCAAATTTTTCAGAAATCTGACGGTTTTCAAGAATCAACTTTTCATTTTCATTTTTAACGTTATCATGATCAATTTTATCATTTTCAATTTGTCTAGTTAATTCTCTTATCCGTTCAGTTGAAGCTTTAACTGTTTTGTCACGATCAAGAATCTGATTCTCAACGTTTCTGACCTTTGCTGTCAGATCATCAACTTTCTTCCCGTTGAGATACGTGACTGTGCTACAAAATTTGCATTCTTTGTTGCAATTTTTGCAATCAGCATTTCCATCAATTTTCTTACCTGACACATTTGTTGACACATCTGAACTGACCTGGCTTTTTGACTCAGACACGGAGTTAGAGTCTACCTCAGGTGCCTTAGCAGCTAGCACTTTGTCAGCCATTCTTCCAAGATTTTCAGCAGTCAACTCCTGCGTTGTGTCAATAACTCCAGTATCAACTTTCTTTGCTTTCTCGATCTCTTCTTTCTCTTTTCTCTCTTTCTCTTCTTCTTTCATTTTCTCGGTTGGAGTTCCCCACCATTTGTGTTGCCAATACTCATCATCTTCTTTGTATTGCTGGATTATGGCTTCGATATCAAGTGTACTATCATCAATTGCAATATTTCCATACTCATCAAGATAACACTCTCTATCTGGATCCCATCTATTGGCTATCCTTGCTTCCAGAAAAATACGAGATATTCTAATGATTTTGTTTTCAGCTATCATTTTTCTGTATCTATACTTTTGCTCTTCAGTTCGATCATCTTTCCACGGAATAGGTTCATCGTTTTTCGCCATGAATGCGTAACCAACCGCATCTTCTTCTGGTAGAACCTCTTGACTCCAATCATAACCCTCATCATCATAAATCACTGCAAGAGCTCTAGATTTCTCTCTGTTGTCTTCAACCTGCTTCAATCTAGGCGGCTCGGATTTATTCTGATGATAGATTGCCTTCTTGTAGTAATCATCTCTGAAAGGGTTCTCCGACTCATCAGCATAAGCGTTTCGGCATTCTCGTTTGAAGTGACCTTTCTGCTTACACTTGAAGCATGTCACCTTAGACTTATCGAACCCCAACTTGGTAGATGCACCACCAATTGTCTTTCTGCCGGTAATTTCCATGAATCTTTGTGCTCGACGAACAACACTTGCCATAGCCCAACGAATATCGATCAGTTCCATTTCCTCCGGATCAATCTGATCGTAATCTTCTTTCGTCAGATTGGTGTTGCCTATCTTCCCAGCTACTAGCCCTTCATATGATTCCAACACCGATGCTAGGAAGATCATTTGCTGCTTGGCCGACTGCTCATCAAAATTCTGAGCATTCTTCAAATCTATCGCAATGTTACATTGAAAACGATTCTTTACATCTGGATGATTTCCAGAAGATGAAGATCCACTGTGATAACCACTGTGACTTTTACTGCTTTGACTGCTTTGACTTTCTTTGCAAGCTGTTGACACATTTTCAGCAGAAAACGCAGTTTTTGGAGAAGTTGCTTTTGGCATCATGCTTTTTGGATAATACAAATCCAAATTCTGCTGGTAAGATGAGTGATTGACTTTGTATGTCTTTTTCAACTCCAACTCGTGACTCTCGAGTTTCTCAATCAGCACATCTAATGTCAACTTTTCTGGTTCTTTGATAGTATTCTTCAGCATCAGCGCATAATATCTCCAATCCATTTCATCAGGTAACGAATCGAACAATTTGTCGATAAGATCTTCTTCAGGAATTTTGATATCATGTCTTACTAATTCCAGCTTCAGATGACCAAACCTTTCTATCATTTTACAAACTGACTCGTTCTTTAAATATCCAAACAGATCAAACTCTTTTCTAAGAAGTTTCTTTTTGTTTTTCACAATTTCAGTACTACCTAAACATTTCTTTTCTAACTTTTCCCAAAGATCTTTTGCATTTGAATAATCGATCAATGAGATTATGTCTTCCCGGACTGACTGAAATAACAATGCCACACACTTTTGTTCAGCTACAAACGATTCAATCTCCTCAGCTGCTCTTAAAGTTTCACCATATTTCTTTCCATGTTCATAACCGTTTTTCAAACTCTTCCAGCTAGGAAATGCGAATGCCATCAACCAGTCCTCAAACTTTCTTGACCACCGACTGTATTCCTCAATAGCCATTAGCTTTGGAGGTTTATTGAACGTTCCGAAGGCACTTTCTGATTCCCAAGCTTCCTTTTTCTTTTCCTTCGGCGGATTATCATTGTTATTACTTGTTGATGAATCGTCTCCCGAGTTTCCATCAAAAGCATACATATCGCTAAACGGGTTCAAGAATATGTCATCCATCTTGAGTGTACCTGAAAATCAACCAACACTTAGTAAAATTTTCGAAGTTTTGAAAACTGTGACAAATGAGCGAAATAGCACTATTGTCAAATAAGTGGAATAACAATGTACGAATAAGTGGAATCACAATTGTACAAATAAGTGGAATCACACTTGTACGAATAAGTGGAATCACAAATGACAGATAAGTGGAATCAGACTATGTGTCACAAAAGCGAAATCACTTTTGACAAATAAGCGAAATAAGCTTGTCCAAATAAGCGAAATCACTCAACTAACTCAATGTCCGAAAAAGCGAAATTAGATTGTATGTATGAGCGAAATCAGACTTTTAACATTCGATGTTCACAAAAACGGAATCACGTTTTTTACCCACTTTTAAACCAAATTTTAACCTGAAACTTTCAAGGGTTGTTCTACACACAAATCCGATCACAATGATATGTAAAATTTTCAATTTCGACCACTAATTTGTTCCAGATCTGAGATTGAAGTTCCTGTTCGTGAACTGATCGAGATTTTGTTAAAATTGATTGAGTTTTACTTTGTTTTAAGATCTGATACTATTACAGATTGTTTAAAATATAGTTTCACACAATATATTTGAAATTCAAATCATTTTGTCCGTAGAAACTAGTTTAATCCGAAAAAGTAAAAGAGAAAGTGAGTAGAAATGAGATAATAATGTCGAATCAGTTGTAGTAATATGAACTCCTCGTCCTGAAGCTCTGATACCACTTGTTGGACCGATCTATGACCTGAACACGTCAGTTAAGGCAGTTCATCATCACATATAAAGGCGGAATCAGAATACGTAACGTAACAACAGCTTTCCTATTCAATTCCTTCACGTTTATTGCTTTCTGAGATCGATTTGACAGAGTTCGGTTACAAATGCAATGACATGATTTTGCTCCAATCTCACAACCTAATGACACATGTGAGGTATTTATAGTAAGGCTGATTTCGTTTATATAGCATGACCATATGAGCGAAATCACTTGTAACTGATTTCGCTTATATGTCATGACCATAAAAGCGAAATCACCATGTGACATATGAACGAAATTACCAGGTGACTAATGAGCGAAATCACAAAGTCCCTAAAAACGAAATCACCTATAAACTATGTTCACATAAGCGAAATTAACTATATAAACCCTAATCTTGACTTTCAAGCTCCTATCTTGCTATATCTTGACTTAAGACTTGATGTAGATGAAGTCAACAGACATTCTGTGCATTAACATATATAAATCTTAAAGGGAACATTGGTCCTACGTGATATAGTTAACTTAGCTGATTTTGAAATGAGGCGCTCATATCTACTAATTAAGATTTCACTCTTAATGTTCAATTTAATTGCATTTTACAGTGATGATGTAAACATCATCGTGAGAAACTGTCAAACTAAAGAGGGAAAATTTTGAAGGACTTTTACACTGTGTAGTTCTCGACCCGTAATTCGAGTATATATATGTACTACTTTTTCTTATCAATCAGACTACATCCAGAAGAGGTTATATAGATAAAATTCAATTACGAGTACGCTAATGGTTGTCGGATTGCTTGAAATATGGAAATGATTTTTATCGTCCCTAAGAAGAGGATGGATAAATAATTGGTCTAGAAGTACCTTATTTAATTATGATCGGAACATTGATGTATCTTGCAAACAAGACGACACATGGTATTGCGTTCTTGATAGCTGTATTGGCAAGATTACAGTTCTAATTTAACATGTTGCGCTATTTTTCCCTTCACTAGGTTTTTCCCATTTGGGTTTTTTCCTAATAAGATTTTTAACGAAGAAACTAACTGATCCAGTAGCATCAGTTTATCTTTATCTTGTAGGTCCCGAAGTGCCGACTTAACATCATTCTGAAGCATGTTGTTAATAATGTATAATGCGCTATACTCTTTTTCCTTAGCTACGGTTTTGTCCCACTGGGTTTTCCTAGCAAGGCTTTTAACGATTCATAATTATAAAGCGCATTAATTGATAAGTTGATATTTCTACATGACTCAAAACACCGATTGATCCTTAAGAAGAATCCGAAGTCCCGTTATGCATATACAATTTTATATATGAAGGTAGAAGATTTCAACATACTCAAGGAGAATGTAGATTAGAGATGATCAAGGTATAACAACTCTCATCAAAAGTCATATTTATTAATTTAATTGTCCAATAGGAAACCCTAATTGAGACAACCAAGTGATTCTGCACAAACCCTAAAATTTTCAGAACAATCGGAATCAGGATCAGGGCCCCTAAAACTCAGGGGGGGTAAACCCTAGTCACGATTATCTAAATAAAACGTTGTCAAAATTTCAATTTCGAATTCTGTCAAGTCAGCAAGGCTAGTCCCAGACGTGGCAACTCTATAATGATTTGGTGTCCCTTACGGACCGTAAGGGTTGAGTCTTACGGTCCGTAAGCTTGGCAAAATTCGTGTATAAATAGCAGGGTTTGGCAATTGATTTCTGGAATTAAAACGACGAAGAAATTCGTTTCATAGACTGAGTTATAGCAGAAACACTTCTAAAAACACACACGATTCACTAATCGCCGCCGCAATACAGGGTAATAACTCGATCGCTATTACGATTCATTGTCCGATCGATCAATATATCCAATGGATGTTTAAGTGCTGCCCACATTAGGGTTATGCTTTGTCATTCGTCGTTAATTCGATGGATGTTTAAGTATCGCACTTTGTCATTCGTTGTGAGGGTTTGATCTCGTGAGTTATCGTAAATCCTGTATTAAGTTACTAACCGAATTGTGTGTCTGTTATTAAATTTAGGTTAAAAGGCTAATCAGTAGGCTAGGCTCTGCTCAATTAAATCTACAATGTGAGTCATTCTCTTTTTATCAAATTTAATTTCAAAAGCATGTTTATTTCCAAAATTATAATTACAGGGATTAAGTCTTTGTAATCACCATATTACAGCCGGTATGTGGGGTTTTGTATACATTACTTGATAATCTTCACCATTGGACAACGAGTTAGCCAATGGGTGATATGACCATAGTCACAGAAACGAGTCGAGTGACAAGTACCGAGGGTAGTTGGTTGATATAAAAACATTGTAATCGCTCTTAATACTGTATATTATAACAAATAAATCGTTTTAGCAAAAAGAATGATTCACTCAGTATTTCCCGTTGACAAAACCTTTTTCAAACATGTTTCAGGTAATCTGTTGTGATCCAGGAAAAAGTGCCGCGTAGCTCTACAAGCTTAAGGAAGTGGCTCAGTATAAAATAAAGAAACATGTTTTGTAAAATAAAGGATTTCTTCGTGAAATCTTATGATTGTAAATTACCGGGGTTTTATCCCGAGTTGTGAAATAAAATAATCGGGAAATATTTCAGTTTTAAAAAGATCCTGAAGAAACTTCCGCTGTTAATTAAATACCACGGGATTTCTGTTTCGCGGCTCCTGAAACGGGTCAAACCGGGTCGAGGGTCGTGACAGAAAAAAGTGGTATCAGAGCCACTGATTTAAGCCAATTAAGTATTTAGAAAATACTTAATTTTTATTAATTACTATTTTGTGATTATGTGTTTGATTATCTGAATAATTGTGTACAGTATGGGCAGATCTCTATATGCTAGCCACTATAGCAATAAATACAAATCTTTAAAATAATCTGACTCAAAGTTTTAGCAACCGGATTACCAACAATCTAGAAACCTTATTCAGTAAATAAATAAATTTACAAATAAAAACCTAGTGTGTTTTTCAGTTGTTTTGTAGTTACACAGTCTGGAATAATATTTAAAAAGTTTTTCTATAAAATTTTGTTATGATTATTAACTTAGTAATTGTGTGTACAGCATGAGTGACTTGTCTAACGCCCTTCAGAATTTAAATCTCTATCAAGTAAGAATAGAGGTTTCCATAGATTTCAATAGGTATATACCAGACATAGAAGAACCTATAGAATTCAACGCTTTACCTCTCGAGAAACCCAAGCCTAAGAAAATAGAAATTGGGGAAAGCTCTAGACAAATTGAGGGGTTACCATCTCAGGAAGAGATAGATTTTATAATGGCAAGCTATAATACTATTAAGCCTGTTAATGAAAATGTTTTTATTCACTCTCTTGAAACACAACTACCAATGAACTTAGAACCAGCTATTCCAAACCCATCAATCCACTCGCAACCTTTAGGAATAGACGAATGGTTGACTAATGAAATACAGCTCCAAAACAATCCCTATAAGCTTTTTCTTCAGTTCAATCCAGAACCTTTACCAAATTCACCAATGAGTAACGAGAATATGGATGAACTCCGCCACTTTGGCGAATAGGATCCAAGAGATTGGGGGACAGATCTCCTGGAAATACGATGAGAGAGAACACCGTTATTAGAATATCATCTGACAAAGGATAGGGGATTTATGGGACTGTGGTTGTGTAATAGTAATAGTAAAAAAAAATCAGTCTGTAAAATAACCTAAAATAAAACTTTGTAAGATAATGGTGTGTATTGATGCGTAATATTAAATATAAATGGAAATTGAGAAATCGATAGTTTTGGCTATATTGGTGTTATGAACTTTGTATAATTGTGTTGTGCAATTATTATTTATTTGATACTAATAAATTATATATATTATCAGATGGAAAACGCTAATAATGAACCAGTTAATGAGGTTAATCAATCTGAGCAACAACCGGGGGATCGATATATGACTAGGCAGGATATAGAAAATATCATTGCTCAAGGGATAGCTAATGCTATTCCAGCAATCGTTGCTGCAGTTAAAAATCCAATCGAACCGTAACAAATTGTTCCTAGCAAATGTATTTCTGAAGATAACTTCAGTAATAGCGTAAACGGAGGCAATGATCATGTTAATCATGATAATGAACCACGACAAGCTCCTCCCCCTAAGAAAATGAAAGCTGCAACGCCTGGTTGCACTTACAAATAATTTCTTGCTTGTAAACCCACTGAGTTTGCAGGTAATGAAGGAGCGACTGCGGCACTGCGTTGGTTAGAGAAAACCGAGGCAGTAATTGCTATAAGTAAATGTGACAAAGATGATCAGGTCATGTACGCGTCAAATCTTTTCAAATGCCAATGAGTCTTTGGTGGAGTGGTGGAAAAGACTTAGACCTTGTGAGAGGTCTCAAGTTCGATCCCCACTTCAAGCAAAGAGGAGGTGGGAAGGTTTTACTCCTTCGGAGGTTCCTGCCCGGGTGCTCAGGTTCGATCCTCAAGGCCTGAGTAAGGTGCTGCATTTCCTTAAGCAATGCGGAGAATTATACAAGAGTGGGTTTCCATAGGGTTGTATACGCCTCGCTGTTCAAAAAAAAAAAATGTACGCGTCAAATCTTTTCAAAGAAGGGGCGCTAGAATGGTGGAACACGGTGCTACAGGCTAAAGGAAGAAATAGGGCTTATGCCATGAAATGGGAAGAATTTAAGAGTCTTGTAGAAAGAAAATTCTGTCCCGAATATGAAAAAGATCAAATGGCAAATAAGTTTTTAAACCATCGAATGATGGGTGTAGATTGTCGCAGTTATACCTCGACATTCTTTGAATATGCTAGAGTGGTACCAACACTGGCTTTGCCAGAACCGGTACTCATTTCTCGTTATATTTGGGGATTAATTAGTGAAATCCGTAACATCGTTAAAGCTACGAGACCTCGTACGATTGACGATGCTGTGGAATTAGCTAACACCCTAACTGACGAACTGGTACGCACGCAAGATGAAAACAGGAAGAAGGAACTGGCTCAGAAAATTACCCAAGGATTTCGTACGGGTAATAATAACAGCTTCAAAAGAAAAGGAACAGGGCAATCTTCAACTTTGCCATTCTGCAAGAATTGCAAAAGGAAACATTATGGAAGATGTAGTATAACCTGCAATTTTTGTAAAATGGTAGGACATCGTGAAGAAGACTGCAGAAAGAAAACAACGATCTGTTATAACTGTGGTGAAAAGGGACATTTTAGACCAGAATGTCCTAAATTGGTCAAATCAGCAGACAACAAAGCCAAGACAGCCGACGGAGCTAGTAAGAAGAATGTTCGAGCCTTTCAGTTAACTACTCAGGAAGCCGAGATGATTCCTGACGTAATAGCTGGTACGTTCTTAGTTCACAACATTTACGCCAAAGTATTATTTGACTCTGGTGCAAACCAAAGTTTTATCAATACTTCATTCTGCCAAGCTCTTAAGTTACCTTTAAACAACATTAGGCAAATTTTTACAGTCGAAATAGCTGATGGGAATTCAGTTAAAATAGATAAAGTTATGCAAAATGTAGAAATAGAACTTTTAAGTCATAAATTTTCTGCAACCCTATTGCCTATGAAATTAGCTGAATTTGATGTTGTGTTAGGAATGGATTGGTTAGGAACCAACCATGCTCGAATTCTTTGTGATAAGAATTCCATAGAAATTCAGGCATCCACTGGAGAAGTCATTATGATTACAGGAGATAAACCACGTAAACCCATGAAGTTCATATCAGTAATGACAGTTGCTAGTTATGAATGAAAGCAAGGAATAGTATATATGATTTCGGTAATCATTAGCACTAAGGGTAAAGAACTTAAGGAAATTCCTGTAGTCTCAGAATACCCAGAGGTATTCCCAGAAGAATTACCAGGATTACCACCAGATAGGGATGTAGAGTTTAGGATTCATCTAATTCCAGGAACTATACCGATAGCTAAGGCACCTTATCGGTTAGCACCCACAGAAATGTTAGAATTGAAAAAGCAATTAGATGAATTACTAAGCAAAGGATTCATACAACCTAGCTCATCCCCTTGGGGAGCGCCAGTGTTGTTTGTAAAGAAGAAGGATGGTTCGATGAGAATGTGTATTGATTATAGAGAATTGAATAAGGTTACAATTAAGAATGGATACCCATTACCTAGGATTGATGCTCTTTTTGATCAACTTCAAGGGGCTATATATTTTTCTAAGATAGATTTACGCTCCGGATATCATCAATTGAAGGTACAAGAAGAAGACATACCTAAAACTGCTTTCAGAACTAGGTATGGTCATTACAAGTTTACAGTCATGCCCTTTGGGTTAACGAATGCACCCGCAGCATTCATGGACATGATGAATAGGATATGTAAACCGTATTTGGATAAATTTGTAATTGTCTTCATAGATGATATACTTATTTATTCCAAAAGTCAAGACGAACATTGCCAGCACTTGCATGCTCTCTTAACTTTGTTAAGAAAAGAAAAGCTTTACGCCAAATTCTCGAAATGTGAATTTTGGTTACAAGAAGTGCAATTCTTAGGACACATGGTGAATCACGAAGGTATTCATGTATATCCTGCTAAGATAGAGGCAATTACCAATTGGAAGGTTCCACAAACTGCAATGGAAATTAGAAGTTTTATAGGTTTAGCTGGATATTATAGACGGTTTATTAAGGATTTTTCCAAAATAGCTGTACCACTAACTAAGCTAACCTGTAAAGCAGTTAAGTTTGATTGGGGACCTAAACAAGAAGAAGCTTTTAGAATCTTGAAACAGAAATTAACCAATGCTCCAATCTTAGCCTTACCAGAAGGAACTGAAGATTTTGAAGTATATTGTGATGCTTCAAAACTAGGATTTGGATGTGTGCTAATGCAACGCAAGAAGGTAATTGCGTATGCCTCAAGACAATTGAAAAAGCATGAAGAAAACTATACGACTCATGATCTAGAATTAGGAGCCGTAATATTTGCCCTGAAAATTTGGAGACATTATCTGTACGGAAGTAAGTTTACTATCTATACAGATCATAAAAGTTTAAGATATATATTTGGGCAAAAAGAGTTAAATATGAGGCAAAGGAGATGGATGGAAATCCTAAGTGACTACGACTGTGATATTCAAAATCATGAAGGAAAGGCAAATGTAGTTGCAGATGCCTTAAGTCGTAAGTATCATGAAAAACAACGACGAGTTCGTGCTCTTAGGTTAAATCTACAATTAGATTTAATGGAACAATTGAAAAATGTTCAAGAAACAGCAATAGAGGATGCTGCTGAAGAAATGAAAGGACGAATAAAAGAATTAGAACAGGGAGATGATGGAATTTGGAGATTCTATAAGAAAAGGATTTGGGTACCGAAGCAGGGAGAATTAAGAAATAAGATTTTAGAAGAAGCTCATAAATCTAGGTATACCATACACCCAGGAAACAATAAGATGTACCAAGATTTAAGAAATAATTTCTGGTGGATAGGCATGAAAAAGGATATAGCTAGTTATGTTTCTAAGTGTCTTACTTGTTCACAAGTTAAGGCAGAACATCAGAAACCGTCAGGTCTATTACAACAGTTAGAAATGCCAGTATGGAAATGGGAACTCATAACAATGGATTTTGTTACTAAGTTACCCAAAACCAGAAAAGGTAATGATGCGATTTGGGTAATTGTGGATCGATTAACCAAATTTGCTCACTTTCTACCTATGAAAGAAACCTTTAGCATGGAAAAACTGGCAAAGTTGTATGTAGATAAAGTCGTATCTTTACATGGAGTTCCACTCTCCATTGTATCAGATAGGGATAGTCGTTTCACTTCTCATTTCTGGAAAAGTTTCCAAGAAGCAATGAGAACTCGACTAAACTTAAGCACTGCATATCATCCTCAAACAGACGAGCAAAGTGAAAGGACGATCCAAACTCTAGAAGACATGCTCCGAGCATGTGTAATAGATTTTGGTGGAAATTGGGACGATCACTTACCTCTGATCGAATTCTCCTATAACAATAGTAATCATTCAAGTATTGAAACTGTCCCATTTGAAGCACTATATGGAAGAAAGTGTAGAACTCCAGTTGTTGGGCAGAAATAGGAGAAGGTCAATTGTCAGGTCCTGAAATAGTGCAAGAGACGACCGACAAGATTACTCAAATCAAGGAAAGGCTGAAGACGGCTCGAGATCGCCAGAAGAGTTATGCAGACAATAGATGCAAGCCGTTAGAATTCCAAGTTGGAGACAGAGTACTGTTGAAAGTTTCTCCTTGGAAAGGAGTAGTTAGATTTGGTAAGAAAGGAAAGTTAAGTCCAAGATACGTAGGACCATTTTCTGTGATCCAACGTATAGGACCAGTTGCTTATCGTTTACAACTACCAGGAGAGTTAGCTGGAGTACATGATGTATTTCATGTATCCAATCTCAAGAAATGTCTATCAGACGAATCTTTGGTAGTACCTCTCCAAGATATAGAGGTAAACGAAAAGTTAAAATTTGTTGAGAAACCTCTTAAGATAGAAGACAGAAAAGTGAAGTTTCTCAAGCACAAACGACTAGTGCTAGTTAAAGTCAAGTGGGATTCGAAACGAGGACCCGAATACACTTGGGAACTGGAATCAGAAATAAAGCAAATGTATCCTCAATTATTCCAGTAAATCTCTAGGACGAGATTTTTATTAAGGTGGGGAGAATGTAACAACTCTCATCAAAAGTCATATTTATTATTTTAATTGTCCAATAGGAAACCCTAATTGAGACACCCAAGTGATTCTGCACAAACCCTAAAATTTTCAGAACAATCGGAATCAGGATAGAGGCCCCTAAAACTCAGGGGGGGAAACCCTAGTCACGATTATCTAAATAAAACGTTGTCAAAATTTCAATTTCGAATTCTGTCAAGTCAGCAAGGCTAGTCCCAGACGTGGCAACTCTATAATGATTTGGTGTCCCTTACGGACCGTAAGGGTTGAGTCTTACGGTCCGTAAGCTTGGAAAAATTCGTGTATAAATAGCAGGGTTTGGCAATTGATTTCTGGAATTAAAACGACGAAGAAATTCGTTTCGTAGACTGAGTTATAGCAGAAACACTTCTAAAAGCACACACGATTCACTAATCGCCGCCGCAATACAGGGTAATAACTCGATCGCTATTACGATTCATTGTCCGATCGATCAATATATCCAATGGATGTTTAAGTGCTGCCCACATTAGGGTTATGCTTTGTCATTCGTCGTTAATTCGATGGATATTTAAGTATCGCACTTTGTTATTCGTTGTGAGGGTTTGATCTCGTGAGTTATCGTAAATGCTGTATTAAGTTACTAACCGAATTGTGTACCTGTTATTAAATTTAGGTTAAAAGGCTAATCAGTAGGCTAGGCTCTGCTCAATTAAATCTACAATGTGAGTCATTCTCTTTTTATCAAATTTAATTTCAAAAGGATTTTTATTTTCAAAATTATAATTACAGGGATTAAGTCTTTGTAATCACCATATTACAGCCGGTATGTGGGGTTTTGTATACATTACTTGATAATCTTCACCATTGGACAACGAGTTAGCCAATGGGTGATATGACCATAGTCACAGAAACGAGTCGAGTGACAAGTACCGAGGGTAGTTGGTTGATATAAAAACATTGTAATCGCTCTTAATACTGTATATTATAACAAATAAATCGTTTTAGCAAAAAGAATGATTCACTCAGTATTTCCCGCTGACAAAACCTTTTCAAACATGTTTCAGGTAATCTGTTGTGATCCAGGAAAAAGTGTCGCGTAGCACTACAAGCTTAAGGAAGTGGCTCAGTATAAAATAAAGAAACATGTTTTGTAAAATAAAAGATTTCTTCGTGAAATCTTATGATTGTAAATTACCGGGGTTTTATCCCGAGTTGTGAAATAAAATAATCGGTAAATATTTCAGTTTTAAAAAGAACCTGAAGAAACTTCCGCTGTTAATTAAATACCACGGGATTTCTGTTTCGCGGCTCCTGAAACGGGTCAAACCGGGTCGAGGGCCGTGACACAAGGGAAGTCCAAGTTATACCGTATGAAGACGATGCAAACTGCACCACTCA
Source organism: Helianthus tuberosus (assembly GCA_030545235.1). Taxonomy (NCBI): domain Eukaryota; kingdom Viridiplantae; phylum Streptophyta; class Magnoliopsida; order Asterales; family Asteraceae; genus Helianthus; species Helianthus tuberosus. The sequence continues at coordinate 42,885,860 of CM060377.1, forward strand.
AATTCAAAGAAGACTACATCAAATATCAAGTTAAGCACTTGATAAAAAAGGATTGGATTCCACATCATCAAGATATAAATGCAAAAATGAGGGGGAGTAATATACACACTGTACTCTTTTTCCTTGACTATTTTTTTGTCACACTGGGTTTTCTTAACAAGGTTTTAATGAGGCAGTATAACTGATCCTGAAGTGTCAGTTAATATCGGTCCTGAAGAATCGAGCCAATATCTTCCAATGTATAATGTTGATAGTGTATAATATAATGTTTGAGGGTGAGTGTTATGAATGCAACCATTTTATGGCCCAACCCAATGTTTATGGGCTTTAGGTTTTTATGGATTCTATTGTACTAGTTTATATATAATATGTATATGTCAGATGAATGAAGTGATTGAATCAATTTTCTCCTTATATTTCTCTCTTGTTCATAACATAAACATATTTTTCAAATCTAATCAATATTAACTTCATACTAATATTGACTTATTTTATTAAAATGAAATAAAACATTATAAATAACAAAATGTACCATTTTTCTGCTAGTGTATGTATAGAGGTGGAAAGATATTTACAGTGGAGTGAAAGGTCTTGTTGGATATTATGTCCGGTTCGATTAGTCAACGCTGCCGACCGAGTCTTGACCCGTAAGAGTTACACCTTGGGTAACGAACTAAAAATCCACTTAACCCGTTTAACTGGTAATTACGAACAATATACGAGACAGATGATAATTATATTTATGATTATAAGCGGGTATTAACGGAGAGACGGGTACATGGACCGGGTGACACGGGTATTCTCACCCACCGCCACTTGTCATGCACCACCCTTTTGCCCAATCAGAATACATGCAATTTTGCATGTCTTGACACTTGGCAATCATGCAAAAGAGGTCCATGTCTATTTAAATGGTGGGTCTTGCAATTTGAGAGATTAGAGTTAGATGACCAAAATTAGTTGTTGCAACTAAAGCTCTCAAGAACACCCACAAAGCAATCGGCCAAGGCCGCCTGCCGCCGCTGCCAGCAGCCAGCCGCCACTGCCGGCCACCACCTGCAGCCGCTGCTGCTGCCGCTGGATGCCGTCGTCACCTCCGTCTCCGCCACCTGCCACCGCGGGTGACTATCGCCGGCTGCCGCCGCGCTGCTGACTGCCGCCGCTTGGCGCCGTCTCGTTCGACGCGTTTCGTTGGTTCGTTTACTAGCACTTGTTCGTTGAACCTCGGTGTCTCGACCGGTTAGTCATTAACCGAGGTATATCTTTCTCATCGGTAGTTAAATATATTTTACTATGCTCGTATTTGCATGTAACTGGATCCTGTCGGGTTTCGTTTGTTGATCATTAGTTTTTTTCCGCTGCGTTTTATTAATTAACTCGTTTAATTAATTAACCTTTATTTATTGAACCGGGTTTTTGATAAATAAAATTTTGACCGATCACCACGGAAACCCAATAGTGGTATCAGAGCCTTGGTTACAACATACGAGTCGGTACCGGTCCTTTTAACCGGAATTAGAACACAAACTTTATTTATTTAAAGTTTATGATCTAAGTATTTTTAAGGGCACTTTATTTTTTTGGTCAATATTTTATTTGTTTTTCTTGACCAAAACATTGTCCGGTTTATTATGTGATTGTTGTGCGATGTGTAAATCCGGCCCGACCTTATTTTGGTTGTTGTATATTTTATTCAGTTTTGTAATTATTATTTTTTGCCACCGAGATGGTTCAAAGTTGTAATAGATTAGTTTATGGTTTTGGCCCGTCTTGAGGTTAAAAGTTGTAATAGATAGGCCTTTTGTCTTTGTTGTATTTACTTGTTAAATATTGTTGATACGAAGACCCGAAGCAAAACCGAATGCCAAGAGGAGTCTTGGAGTTAGTGGGAGTTGCTCAAGACAACAAGATGCACTCAAGTCCATCCTTGTGGTTGTTTGTGTGTTGTGACCCCGTGACCCGTTTGATCTTGCTATTAGGCTCTAGCAAGATCGGACAATTTTGGCCATGTGGATTTATATATTTATCTTGCTATTGTGGTTGCTTTTATCTTATAAATTGTTATAATGTAACCAACCTAAATACCAACATGATTTTAAAAGGAGTTTTAAAATATTAAAAACAATCACATTAAAACAAGTTCTAAATTGTTTTTACAACTTGTTAAAGTTTTTGTTATAAAACAAATGTTGTTTTTGAAACAAATAATAACCAATTAAGTTTTGCAAATTAAACTAGTTTTTATTTTCAAAACTAATTAACTTAATAGTTTTCTATTAACTTAAAATTGGTTATTTCAAGTCGCGACAAACTTAGTTTTATAGGTTATCTAAAACTAATTGTCCCGAGAGGTGAAAGGGTCTTTTAGTTATGTCGCAAATTTAATATCTAAATTAAAACCGACTATAACGACCCTATTTGGTAAAATTAAAATCAATAGTCTATGCCATCCTACTACTAGTAACACTTGGGGCATAATGCGAACCATCAGTGTTGGAGCCACAACACGACACTTGGTGTCTAGTTTATCCTTCCAAGGTGCAAGGGCTTCGTCGACACATCCGACCCTTCCACATGTGACCGTTTTAGGATGACTATTACTTTTCTTCTCGTGTTTACGTGCCCCAGCTGTCTCGAGAACATAAGTGGCATAGATGAGGCCAAACGTATCAATGCAAGGACAATAGGTTATCCTCGAAGCCTCATAAAACCCGAGAGTTGTGCTTTTCTCACAATTGACAATCGTTGTCAGTCCGCTTGAACCTCTTGCTAATGTTGCGTGCCCCAGCCGCCTTTAGAAAGAGCTTCTAACCGGATTCTCACTCCTTATCGTCTCAAAGCGTAACAAAGCCGGTATGAATGAAACGCATTTATGGCGCTGCTGACTTTGCCACATAAGTAAGGCATGCATAAAATGGCTCCAGTCCAAGGGGATTCTTGAATCCACTTGATAGGACTCCTTTGATGATTGTGAATCTTACTTAACTGGCAAACTCATAAAGCACCCCTTCACCGAAGTTGGCGAATGGATCAATGGTTTTCTAGAACTCATTCACATGATGTATATGGCCCTTTCAGAACCATGACTAGAAACCATGACTAAAAACCAGCTTGATGAAAGATAAAAGTACTTCGATCAGATCAAGGTGGTGAATACCTCAGCTTTGATTTTCTCAATCATCTGAGAGAGTGTGGAATAGTTTCACAACCCTCTCCACCTGGCACACCCCAACTTAATGGCGTGAGTGAAAGGTGAAATCGAACTCTACCTGATATGGTTCGATCGATGATGTATAGCACTAACTTGTCTCACTCCTTTTGGATCAAGCTCTTATGATCGCTTCCCGCATTGTCAATTTGACTCTGACTAAAAGGTAAACAAAACCGCCATATGAGATATGGCATGGGCGTAAACCCAATTTGGAATACCTTAGAGTATGGGGATATGATGCATGCATCACAAATGATTCTGATGATAAGCTCGATCCTCAAGGCGAAAAGGTTGTTTTCATCGGATACTATAAAGAAGCGGGTATTATTTCTACCATCCTGATGCAAATGTGATTTCCATCAAACAGAAGGGACACTTTCTCGAGGAAGAACTTCTTAATCGAGAAACTGGAAATAATGTGGTTAATCTTGAAGAAATTCGAGAACCACAAACAACCGCTAATGTAGTCGGACTGTCTGATCAACAAGTAGTTGTTGCCAATGAATCAGACATAAAACACAAGCGTTTGCAGAAGTAGTAGAATTCGCAAGAATCTGATAGATATCTATGGTATCCAAAGGGTCCCGAATTCTTATTAGTAGCTAAGTCTAATGACGAACCTGCTAAATCTGCAATCTTAGATTCGGAATCTGAGAAATGGCAAGAAGCCAAGAACGTCGAGATGAAATCTATGCATGTCAATCAAGTATGGGACTTGGTTGAGCTACCCCCCGAATCTCGGGCAGTAGGGAGCAAATGGATTTTCAAGAGAAAAACGATATGCATGGAAATGTACACACCTATAAAGCACGGCTAGTTGCGAAGGGTTTCACTCAAACTCAAAGTATTGACTATGATGAGACCTTCTCGCCCGTTGCTATGATTAAATCAATCAGGATATTGCTTGCCATAATTCCGTATTGTGATTACGAAATATGGCAAATGGATGTCAAAACCACCCTTCTTAATAGACATCTCTATGAAGATGTCTATATGATTCGGCCTGAAGGTTTCGTCGATCCTAAATATCCAACTAAGGTGTGCAAACTAAATAAGTCCATTTATGGACTCAAGCAAGCATCTCGTAGCTGGAATATTCATTTTGACCAGAAGATCAAAAGTTCGGTTTTGTCAAAGAATGAAGATGAGGCTTGTGTTTACAGAAAGGTTAGTGGGAGCACCATATCATTCCTCATCCTGTATGTAGATGATATACTAATCATTGGAAATAACATCCCTATGCTTAACGAAGTTAAACACTATTTGGGATCTTGCTTCGCAATGAAAGATCTTGGAGAAGCTACTAACATTCTAGTAATGAAGATCTACAGGGATAGATCTAAGCGCCTTCTAGGGCTAAGTCAAAGAACGTACATACACAAAATGATGACACGCTTCAAGATGGAAAACTCCAAGAATGGAGGTGTTCCTTTGACTTAAGAAACCGTGTTGAACAAATCGCAATCTCCTTCAACGGACATTAAAACCAAGCAAATGGAAGCAGTTCCATATGCTTTAGCGGTTGGTTCAATCATGTATGATATGTACTAGACTTAACGTCTCGAATGCTTTAAGCATGACCAGTCGTTTTCAGTATAGTCCTAGCATTGCCCATTGGACTGCAATAAAGAACATTCTGATGTACTTGAGAAGAACTAAAGATATGTTCTTGGCGTTTGGAGGAGTGGAAGAGGAGCTCACTGTAAGGTGTTACACTGATGCTGGCTTCCAAAGTGACCGAGAGGATCCTCGCTCACAATTAGGATTCGTATTCACTCTCTATGGAGGATCTTTCTATTGGAAAAGCTCCAAACAGAGTGTAGTGGCAGATTCAGCCACCGAATCCGAATGTATAGTTGCATTAGATGCTATGAAAGAATCTGCTTGGATGAAGTAATTCATCAACGACCTCGATGTGGTTTCAAGTATTTATAAACCAATCTAGGTGTTCTGTGATAATACATGAACCATTGCTCAAACCAAGGAGCTAGATCACAGGGTTAAGCACATTCTAAGAAATTTCCACTATATACGGGAAATATTGGAACAAGAAGACATCTTAATAAGTGTCACACCCCAATATTTCCACATATTACCGGTGGGCCCGGCGGGGAGTATCGTGACGTAGTTGATATCATCATAGTCAATACACACAATAAAATAGCACAGCGGAAGGCTTGGTGAATAAACTATTACAAACCATATTGTCTGAGTGTTCGAGTTTATGAATGTACAGACTGGAATGTAATAAGATCCACAGGCGGATCATAAACAAATACAAAGAAACAAAATAACAGACAGCAGGCATCTTATGGATTTGCAAGATCCTCTAGAGATACCCTATAGCTCTAGCCTATTTCGAGAGGTACCTGTCAAATCAGTCTTTAAGAAAATACGTCAGTTTACACTGGTAAATACAATTAACTGACTCTTTTGAAAATATTTAAGAAAATTGATTTAGGTGCACATGGCGTAAATCTTTTATAACTTGGGACAATTATTTAAATATAATCTTGTATACAGATTTATATGTTTGTCATACAATTGGGGCCGGTTGGAAGCCGGTCGTGATTAACCGACTCACCACTTATAGAACCCACAAAGGAGTTATCCCCAACATGTGGGTTTATATTTAGCATTTGCATCTGTCAGGTGTATGCCTACACCCCGTGCATAGGTCATGACCATTTTCAAATAAAATGAGCCGAGGATATCCAGGACACGGTCGTTAACCCCCAATGCTTATGTTATCAAACAAGACAGATTAAAACGGGTTATGCAATTTATTAATCACAATCCGATTAAATGATTTCATACCCGACCAAGTGGTATTATTATAATACCATATCCCAAGCCCGTATAGGGAAAATAAGTTAAAGGTATTTACCTGATGCTAGCAGTAAAATCCTAAGGCTTTTTGAAGGCACCTTCTACTGGAAGCTATTTAATCTGTATAGAAGGTTTATTAACCTATTAGGATGCTAACGGGTCTTTAAATTAGTCAAGGACTTGGACCGGTTAGCTAGAAAGAAACCTTATGGTTCTAAACGCTCGATTAAGCGGAGAACGGAATAGAATGTGATTTAGACCCGACAAGCTTGGATACTTGTATAATATGGGTAAACCAAACACATTCTGGAAAAATGAGGATTTAATGATAAGGTTTGACCCGTTTCGACTATTTTATGTAAACTAGTCACAAAAGCCGATCCGAACGCGTAAACGCGTAACGGGTCTCCAAATAAATTATATACAGGTCTTAATCATTATTATGCTCAAATTATGTTAATACATCAGTAAGATGTTAACATATATGCCCAAAAAGTAATTTAAACCAAAATAAGTCCCATAAGGGCATTTTGGTAATTTTAATGCCCATAAAAGAGTTTAATTGTACAACTGAGTTTCAGGTCTGATTTAATCAGTAAAAATATGTATTTTTTATAAGTTATAACAGTAGGACACTTTATATATGTGAAAATTATCTTATATAGCCAAACTATGTCCCGTAGGGGCATTTTGGTAATTTTACATAGGCTTTAAAGGTAAAAAATAGACTTCTGAATTTAAAAACTTTAGCACACTGTATAATTATATAAATTAACTTAAAACATCAGTGGGTAATAAGTTTTATATGTCAAGTATAGTTTTGACCCATACTATGTACTAAAAACACTTAAAAGTCGGTTTAAAGGGTTACCCGGGTTAAAATAGTAAATCTGAGTTTTTGATCAGTTTATAAAGTTCAAAATACTTTATTTATTATATAAATTCAGTAGCAAAAGGTTTGGCACTAAAAAGTTAAGTAAAACTCATTTTATGCATGAAAAGGGTAAAACCGACATTTCCCGAAATCAAGCTATAATCCTATGTTATGTTCAGCCTAAAAATAATTAAAAATCTTTAAAAATCCTAAAATATTATTTTACATCAGTAGGTATGAAGCTTGGTGTCAAAAATCGGGTTTAGATAGGCTTCATACTAATTACGCCATTTAAATAACAAAAAGTTCCTTAATTACGCTATTGAGCATAACTTCAATTCTAGACCTCAAATTGATGTCAAATTTTTAGGACATGTCTAAATATCAGTAGCAAAGGTGTTAGTCCAATCACATTGTTAAAAATCTCAGTTGTATGTAAAAAGGGCGTTTATGGCATTATTAAGCATAATTACGATCAAGTGCATATAATTCAAACCACTAGTCACCATGCAATATAAATCCAGGGGGTTATACTAATGGAAGCTTAAAACATGGATGAATTAAGCTTAAATGGGTCAGAACTGAAAGTCAAAGCAAAAGTCAAGCTTTTGCGACTTTCGGTTATAAACTGACCTTAGACTATTAATTGTCGGGTTAGGACTGATAAAACATGTTTTAATATTAATTACCAAGTCATTAGAATGTTAAAATATAATTTAGAACCCTTGGTTTATTAATTAGAATCATTTTTGTAATTTCTGTCCAGTTTGACTTTTTGTCAAACTACTTTGACCCGACAATTGACCAGTCAAACGAGATAATTAGGAGGTGCCCTCTTAAGGGTTAATCACCTACACTAATGTGGTTCTATAACCACTTTCAATTTGATCAGTGGTTAAGCCACATGTAATTAAAACGAAAGTCAAACTAATTTTACGATAAGTTTGACTTTAGAGTAATTAAGCTAAATTAAACGACTAAACAAGAAATTAGAGGCTTACTTGTAACACCTTTGTCATTATTTAATGGTTTTTGTAAAGTATACGACAAACAACATGTAATTATGACTACATATACTTTGTAAAAATACGGGTTTGTTTAATCTTTACAATTTTAAAATAATACAACATAACATAATTGAGTACGTCGTTTAAACATTTCAAAAGTTGTTTAGCAAACAGTTTACATCATAAACATTGTTTAAATCGAGTTGATTTATGCGGAAGCTTCAAGAGTATGTGTTCGGTCCTTCAAAAGTTGCTTGATCGTCACCCATAATCCTTGAGTACCTAAGACTGAAATGTTTACATAAACATTTATATTAGAATGCTTAGAAATGATACTTGATCGAAAATACGATCGAAATGAATTTGAAAATTTACAATTATATAAAATTTATAAACATTCAGGCCCTACCGTAACTTACGGTTTCACCGTAAGTTACGGTCGTAAGTTACGGTGGTCAATTTCCAATAATGGTCCACCGTAAACCAGTAGACTCACACCGTAAGCTCCTGACCTCTACCGTAACTTACGGTACTACCGTAACTTACGTAGTCTCTGTAAATCCATCTTTTGATTGCTTTGTTCATTATACTCAAGCCTAAATCTCGGATTTCGCTCTTTCTAACATACCAATACATTAGTTTCTCGAAATTCTAATATGTTACATATGAACCAATATCAAAGATCAATCAATCATATTCAAAATATCATGCATATCACGTTATATCAATTTACTAATGTGCAAGGTTCAAATTACGGGTTTCTTATGAATTCTTAACCCGTTTTACCTATCTACTCCTTTTAACCCGTGAAGGGAAGTTAAACACTTTTAACTATAAATCTATATATAAGCGTACCTGGCTCGGGTCAACATATTGACCCGTTTTAAGACCTTGTCTCTATAATATGCTAATTCATAGCCTCGCTAATTCATAAACCAATTACCCTACGAGCATGAGACTCGACATACACTTATTAGTCGTTAATTGTCAAATGGTATAAATATTACCATTTGACCCGTTTGGTCTAGACCACCAAATATTTTGTGCTTAATATTAAATGGTGTTGTTTTAAACTTCAACTCTTTTTCGTCTACACATGACTAATTCGTCGTTTTACTCTTTTTATTCGTTTAGGCTTACCTTAATAAGTAGCCATTCAAAAACTCATTTTATATATATGTCATCTCGTGACCAATTACCATTTCGCCCATTTTACCATTAAACATGGTTTATCATTATTTTATATGTCCCGACCCGTTTCATTTCGTGTCGGAACCATATCTCAAATATAGCTTTTGTCGTATTTACAACCTATGAATAAACACATAACTTACAAAAGAGGGCGTAAGCTTTACTTACCTCGCATCCAAATTACGCTTTCCTTTTCGTACTTGCTCCGTTTGACCCGCTTCATTCCAAGCCTCCATCTAGCTTGTCAAGAGTCAAACTATCATCATAATTCACAAGGTGGTTAGATTAGTCATTATAACCACGACTATTCCACCTTACGTGTTTTCTATGTCAAAACTACTATTCGACTCCGTCCATGGTTAGTTTAACTCTTCAAAAGTTAACTACCCTTAATTATATGATATGTGCATATAAGCTAAATCGACTTCATAATTAAAATTTGTATTACCCCACATCACACATAATTAGTCGAACTAGGAAATTACGCGTTTGATTCATAATTTCAACATATGAACATTGTGGGCATAATTTATAATATCAACAATCAAGTTTCGTATCACTGAAAATAGGCTGTTTTTGGTGACCTGTTTAACCTGTTTACAAGTCTTCAAAAATTATGATTTTTTTATGTGGCGTACCTCTCGGAGGGTTAGACCTTGTGTTAAAATTTCAAGATCTAACTCTTTACCAAAAACTTGTAAAAAATCATTTACTAAGCTACAATCAGATTCGTCACTTCTGACTGCAGCTTACGGAAAAATTCATTTAAAATTCCTCGTTTATGCGATTGACGAAATTCCAATTGGAGATTCTTTTAATCACTTAAAACTTTCTACAGTAAGAATTTGAGATCATAACTCAATTCCTAAATTGAGTTATGACATTCGTAATGGGCTGCAAATTCTGCCAGAAAACGCAGCTTGAACCTTTGATACGGAAAAATTCATAAAACGCTCAATTCTCGTCAAAAAAATGCGATTCCAGTGGGGTTTTAAAGATATTTCCTGGAATTACATTTTAGACTCAAGAAACACATGTTTTTATCACGTTTTGTCCAGGTTACAGCCGATACAAGTCGGCTGTAAATTCTGATCAAGAGCCGTTTGAATTCAGCTTTCAATTTAAGCAAGTTCTTGACATCATAACACCATTTTAGCAATCAAAAACCCTAACAACAATCACCTTCAATGGTGTTCATGGATTTTTTACTAAAATTAGGCACGATTTCAACATATCTTGTCTAGGGTTTACTCCTAAACACTACAATGTTCCTATTTCATCCATATAACAAGCATGCATCAACAAATTTCGAATACCCTAAATTCATGAGAATTTCAAGTAGAGAATTAACATCAAATTTTACATACCTTACAACCCCCTTGCAATGGGGATCAGTAATATATGCTCGATTTTCGTTTTGGACCAGATTTGCACCTCCAATTTGAGAGTTTTAGTAAGGATTTTAGGGTTTGAAGAAACCCAGATCGCCTCCTGCTTCTTTGTACGACCAGACATCCCCAAATGGGGTGTTTGGTTTTTGTTTTAATTAAATTAGAAACATAAGTTTCGATTTTAACATCTTTGGCCCCTCCATTTTCCTTAGTTCATAATTTAAGTGTTTTAACCCACTCATAAGTCACTATCTAACTAGGTTAGAATTATTCCTAGTTAGCTTAGTAGGTTCGGGAAGTCGTAAGCCGTTTTACTTTAAGTCCCGTTAAATCGGGCCTTTTATAAACTTAATTACTTAAAACTTTGATTCGTTTTTATTTAATATTAGGATTTCTTATTTAAATCCAAATATTTGCCGGGTTATTTTTACTAATAACGGTACGTTACCCGTCTTTTAGTATTAACAGAGTTTAATTACCAAGCCCGTTTTCGGGGTGTTACAAGTCTACCCCCCCTTAAAGAGGTTTCGTCCTCGAAACCTTGCTTACATAGTTCATTGAGTTCTAAACTCAATGCGTTTGACCTGGGTAATCTCTTAAGCATTATTCATATTTTAACCAATTGTTAGTATTACCAGAAAAATTTTGGTAATATCTTTTTGGTTACAGAACCTCTACGTACCTCATACGACATAATGTAACTTGAAATAACGTAATTCCGTTATTTCTACTAGTTTAGTTAACTTAGCGATTTCCATCGCTTTTATATATTATCGAACTCTTGGTGAATCCGTTACCTTGACCCGTTTAAAGGTCTTTAGTGAAATATTTCACTTTTAGCAATAATTTCTTTTGTTTTCAGATTTATTTATTCGGTTCAGTTATACCGAATCCACCGCTTACAAGCAAACCAATTTTTTTTATTGATTTGAATTACTGGCCTTAACCGGTCTTACTAACTAGACTTATTAGTCCCGTTACTTTTCACCGCTCGCTTGGTTATAACGTGATTTTACTTCACATTACATTTCCTAACCGTGATCGTGTCACATCGTGTTTAGTTTGTATCAACCTTTCATTTTCGAAAATATCACTTTTTGAATATATCGTCTTGCGCCTATCAGTGTCAAGACTTGTATCTTTCATGCTTACTATTTAAATTCCTATCAGAATTTATGTTTGTAAAAACGCTATTTCTTACTAAAACCGAAGTTTTAGTTTTAGGATCTTCTCTTTAACTTTTGTCAATTATCCATACCAGGATATTGACAGTCCATAATTTATTCTTTTACAGTCTTAGTTTTATGCAGGGATTCTCAACCGATTCCCTCGCTTTATCTAATTAACCCGTAGGTTTTTATCACTTAGCCTTATGGGCTATTTTGATTAGCCTTTCACCTCGTTAGGGCGAAGTCCTTATAACTTCTTTCTAATCATGACCCGTGGGTCGTTTTAGTCCCGTAGATCTTTCATTTGTTTATAACCCTAAAGGTTATGTTGATCCCGTAGATCACTCCTTACTCATGTCATTCTTAAAATACATGTTTGGTGTCAAGGCACCCTGTTTTTGTTCGAAGAATTATTTGGTTTCAAGCTTAGGTCCCGTTAACCTTAATTGTAGTTTCATGGCTATAATTGTTTTCTTTCGGACGATTTTCCGATTTTATGACTTCTCACGTCATTTATGCGTCAGTTCTTCTTATGCTTACTGTTATTTGATTTGCATATATTCTTATTTGGTTATATCCCATTACTGGGCTCATTATTCTCTTGCATTTAACGCTACCTTTATCTGGCTAGCGCTCACTTGTGCCATTCGGCGTTATATTGTATTCAACCTGTTTGACCTATTAATGTGAAATCCATCACTTATAAACAATCAACTTTATTCTTTATTCAACCCATTCGACTTCGAATAGTTGAACATATTTACTCACAATTTCTATATACGAGATTTTATAGTCATAACTCGTAATCCGAGTCTTTTGACTTTAAATTCGTGTTCCCGTTTCTCGGTTTACGCATGTGTTTAAATCCTTACCCATCAACCGGGTACTTTACCGAAGTCATTATTAGTGCAAGCATTCCGGTATACATTAAGATTTCGTTTTAATTTGTTTGGTTGTCTTAGCGAAATCCATCGCTTTTATTCAACCAAACCTTTATTCTTTATTTGACCATCCTTGACAGTCTTATAAACTATGAATGGTGATTATCATCATCATTATTTCTTTACTACGACCAAAGTCAACGACTTTGATCGTTTTTCTCATGTGGGCAATACCTTTGTTTCTATGACCCCGCGGGTCATTTATACTTTGGTTTTACAATGCCCTTTTTGTCTACCATGGTTGTTTCGTCCAAAATGACTTATGTCACGAATTTCCTTGGGTCTTTTGTTTCTATGTGCGTCATACATCGTTTTTATGGTTCCCGCGAAAACCATTTATACGAGTATGCCCATAAGATTTCTTGACCCTAAGGATCCTTTAAATTTTCATTCATCTTGACCTTACTACATCGGACATAACTGCGCTCATTATAAGAAGCTCATGCTATCATGTGTTCACTACTTACTTGGCCAGAGTAAGCGATCAACACATGGTACGCGTGACCTTATTATAATTACCACATCACGTCCCATGTAAGTAACTCCTCAAATTATCTCCATATTTATGATTTCATTTGGTAAAACTTTATTTAATTGTTAGTTAACAATTATTAGTTTTAGTCGTTTATCCTTGAACATTTAAAATGTCCCTTTTTATAAACATTTATTCACATTCGTTGATGTGATCATTACTTTTCTCAATAGGATTTATATTGAGAATACTTACTTGGATGATCACTCTCGTCCAAGTTTCTATATAAACTGAATTCTGTTATTGTCTTGTTATTCACAATTTGTGAATAATACATATTCTCTACTGAATTTCTCTTGGAAACGTCATCCTGGATAGGTAACCTATCCAGGTTTTCCAAGTTTCATATTCTATATGCAACTGTCATTCACTATGTATTTGTTGCATATTACTGTTTGTACTATAAGTTTAAAATGTGCACCTGGTAATGCTTGCCCCAACGGGCATTCCTTGACATTACTTATTTGCGATCGTTACGCGATTTAGGTCCTTGATGAGTATGCTCTTCTTGTCACATCTCGGACCGTTCCATCATCATATCCGCAATTTGTTAAACTCTCGCTATCTTCAGATGCGAGTGTCCTTCAATTAAAACATTTACAAGAATTAGTAATATCAACTTCAATAATCGCCCGTATTATAATACAAGGCTTTTCTACTATACGCGTCAACGCGCGCAATTTTGTCAACTATATTTATCATTTAATTGAGGCAACGTGTATCACACGATAACCCTATGTGTTGTTCACAACATTTCAACACATACCAAACCATTAATATACATGTACTTACCGGATTTGCGATCAAGCCTCGAACCGAACACAATTTACTCTTTAACCATGAGCTCTGATACCAACTTGTAACACCCTTGTCATTATTTAATGGTTTTTGTAAAGTATACGACAAACAACATGTAATTATGACTACATATACTTTGTAAAAATACGGGTTTGTTTAAACTTTACAATTTTAAAATAATACAACATAACATAATTGAGTACGTCGTTTAAACATTTCAAAAGTTGTTTAGCAAACAGTTTACATCATAAACATTGTTTAAACCGAGTTGATTTATGCGGAAGCTTCAAGAGTATGTGTTCGGTCCTTCAAAAGTTGCTTGATCGTCACCCATAATCCTTGAGTACCTAAGACTGAAATGTTTACATAAACATTTATATTAGAATGCTTAGAAATGATACTTGATCGAAACTACGATCGAAATGAATTTGAAAATTTACAATTATATAAAATTTATAAACATTCAGGCCCTACCGTAACTTACGGTTTCACCGTAAGTTACGGTCGTAAGTTACGGTGGTCAATTTCCAATAATGGTCCACCGTAAACCAGTAGACTCACACCGTAAGCTCCTGACCTCTACCGTAACTTACGGTACTACCGTAACTTACGGTAGTCTCTGTAAATCCATCTTTTGATTGCTTTGTTCATTATACTCAAGCCTAAATCTCGGATTTCGCTCTTTCTAACATACCAATACATTAGTTTCTCGAAATTCTAATATGTTACATATGAACCAATATCAAAGATCAATCAATCATATTCAAAATATCATGCATATCACGTTATATCAATTTACTAATGTGCAAGGTTCAAATTACGGGTTTCTTATGAATTCTTAACCCGTTTTACCTATCTACTCCTTTTAACCCATGAAGGGAAGTTAAACACTTTTAACTATAAATCTATATATAAGCGTACCTGGCTCGGGTCAACATATTGACCCGTTTTAAGACCTTGTCTCTATAATATGCTAATTCATAGCCTCGCTAATTCATAAACCAATTACCCTACGAGCATGAGACTCGACATACACTTATTAGTCGTTAATTGTCAAATGGTATAAATAATACCATTTGACCCGTTTGGTCTAGACCACCAAATATTTTGTGCTTAATATTAAATGGTGTTGTTTTAAACTTCAACTCTTTTTCGTCTACACATGACTAATTCGTCGTTTTACTCTTTTTATTCGTTTAGGCTTACCTTAATAAGTAGCCATTCAAAAACTCATTTTATATATATGTCATCTCGTGACCAATTACCATTTCGCCCATTTTACCATTAAACATGGTTTATCATTATTTTATATGTCCCGACCCGTTTCATTTCGTGTCGGAACCATATCTCAAATATAGCTTTTGTCGTATTTACAACCTATGAATAAACACATAACTTACAAAAGAGGGCGTAAGCTTTACTTACCTCGCATCCAAATTACGCTTTCCTTTTCGTACTTGCTCCGTTTGACCCGCTTCATTCCAAGCCTCCATCTAGCTTGTCAAGAGTCAAACTATCATCATAATTCACAAGGTGGTTAGATTAGTCATTATAACCACGACTATTCCACCTTACGTGTTTTCTATGTCAAAACTACTATTCGACTCCGTCCATGGTTAGTTTAACTCTTCAAAAGTTAACTACCCTTAATTATATGATATGTGCATATAAGCTAAATCGACTTCATAATTAAAATTTGTATTACCCCACATCACACATAATTAGTCGAACTAGGAAATTACGCGTTTGATTCATAATTTCAACATATGAACATTGTGGGCATAATTTATAATATCAACAATCAAGTTTCGTATCACTGAAAATAGGCTGTTTTTGGTGACCTGTTTAACCTGTTTACAAGTCTTCAAAAATTATGATTTTTTTATGTGGCGTACCTCTCGGAGGGTTAGACCTTGTGTTAAAATTTTAAGATCTAACTCCTTACCAAAAACTTGTAAAAAATCATTTACTAAGCTACAATCAGATTCGTCACTTCTGACTGCAGCTTACGGAAAAATTCATTTAAAATTCCTCGTTTATGCGATTGACGAAATTCCAATTGGAGATTCTTTTAATCACTTAAAACTTTCTACAGTAAGAATTTGAGATCATAACTCAATTCCTAAATTGAGTTATGACATTCGTAATGGGCTGCAAATTCTGCCAGAAAACGCAGCTTGAACCTTTGATACGGAAAAATTCATAAAACGCTCAATTCTCGTCAAAAAAATGCGATTCCAGTGGGGTTTTAAAGATATTTCCTGGAATTACATTTTAGACTCAAGAAACACATGTTTTTATCACGTTTTGTCCAGGTTACAGCCGATACAAGTCGGCTGTAAATTCTGATCAAGAGCCGTTTGAATTCAGCTTTCAATTTAAGCAAGTTCTTGACATCATAACACCATTTTAGCAATCAAAAACCCTAACAACAATCACCTTCAATGGTGTTCATGGATTTTTTACTAAAATTAGGCACGATTTCAACATATCTTGTCTAGGGTTTACTCCTAAACACTACAATGTTCCTATTTCATCCATATAACAAGCATGCATCAACAAATTTCGAATACCCTAAATTCATGAGAATTTCAAGTAGAGAATTAACATCAAATTTTACATACCTTACAACCCCCTTGCAATGGGGATCAGTAATATATGCTCGATTTTCGTTTTGGACCAGATTTGCACCTCCAATTTGAGAGTTTTAGTAAGGATTTTAGGGTTTGAAGAAACCCAGATCGCCTCCTGCTTCTTTGTACGACCAGACATCCCCAAATGGGGTGTTTGGTTTTTGTTTTAATTAAATTAGCAACATAAGTTTCGATTTTAACATCTTTGGCCCCTCCATTTTCCTTAGTTCATAATTTAAGTGTTTTAACCCACTCATAAGTCACTATCTAACTAGGTTAGAATTATTCCTATTTAGCTTAGTAGGTTCGGGAAGTCGTAAGCCGTTTTACTTTAAGTCCCGTTAAATCGGGCCTTTTATAAACTTAATTACTTAAAACTTTGATTCGTTTTTATTTAAGATTAGGATTTCTTATTTAAATCCAAATATTTGCCGGGTTATTTTTACTAAAACGGTACGTTACCCGTCTTTTAGTATTAACAGAGTTTAATTACCAAGCCCGTTTTCGGGGTGTTACATTACTACAGGTCCTAGCAAACTTTTCTACACTTCAAAGTCTTCTCCTTGTCCTTAGCAAGCTCCAGATGTTGTTGAGTAACAATTGTTGCAAATGTGTGTCAAGAACACATGAACTAAGCTCTCTTATATAGTAAATTCCTTGAAGCTAGATCACTTCCAGGTGTAATTGGAGGCCCTGGGATCACCCCAGGTGTCCTATCTACTGATATAAACCGACTTACAGCTCCCTAGGTCGTTACAAACTAGGTTAAGGCGGTGGAACAGCCAAAACCCGCACCTGGCAACAGTTTTCTGATCTGGGCATGCTGAGGCGGGCCGCGTAAGACTTAAGGGTGTCTTACGCGGGCCGCGTGGATCTGTTAAACCGGGAAAACAAGTTGAAAGCTGGCAGTTTCAGTCCCTGATCGTTTTTAATCCTTTTTAACATGATTTTTGGCAATAGAGACCCTTGTAGTAATTTCTTGATGCCCAAGTATGTACAAACAAACTTCGTTAGGCTCGGGTTCGTTAAATATCACTATGAAAGCAAGTTTCATCAAGTTGACACTTTTGGCCCAAAGTCTTGAAAACATACTTAACGATATCGAAACCACGTGAAATTTATACCACTTATTCTTAAGTGTATATTTGAATGTTTCGAAGCCTCGGTTTCGTTAAAAGGTCACTCAGAGGTCAGAATCGACATGTTGACACGTATAACCCTTATAATTAATAATATTTCGATTATTTTCATAAACGGCTTCTCATATCAATCCACTCACTCGTTTAAGAATATATTCATCATGTAAGGTCATTCAGAGGCACAAGTTTGTCATGTTGACACTTTGAGTCCCTGTGGTTTCATAGTTTCACTGTTCGACAACCTTGGTCCTTCAAACTCAATCTTTCGCACCTTTAGAGTTTAGGACACGTGTCTATATATAATTGAACGCGTTTTTACGTGGTGTTACAATAAGCAAAATAGACACAGATCAAAACTTAGAAGACCCCTTCACTAAACCGATGTCTTAGGACAAGCATGAGAAGCTATCGGTCTTAGATTGGATAACCATTTGTTTTTGATTTAGTATTTGGATGTACGAACATTCAAACAGTTGTACCTTTTGAATTCACCTTTGATTTACTGGCTAAATACAAAGTTTGAATCTTACAATTGTGTTCGATTTTTGTACGTTTAATCCATGAATCTTGTATTCTAAATTATCCGTAGTCGATCAGACTCGTGGGAACGGCTCTGAATTAAGACTATTCTGACTTTGGACTCAAGGAGTTGACTTCCAGACTCACAAACCTCATTATGAATGACGTTGGATGTAACTCGCATCAAATCATCTTCATGGATCATGGTCATAAGATGTATTTGATTTAGGTATACTCATTTAGTATCCTCTGACCTGAGATACATACTAGAACTTTCGTTTACTAAAGACTATTCTTTTATCAGTGTCCAACGCTGTCGCGTAACTGCCAGTTATAAAGGCATTGGTTGGGAATGGTTCTGAAGTTCAGTGGGAGTTGTATGTAGTCAAGATGGGATTCTGTACTCTTACATTATAATGTAACAGTTAGACATTTGGGCGCCCTCGTTGATTCAAACTGGTGAAGTGTAAGGCCTTACCCAAATTTACTGTGTGTTTGATTGGACCACTTTGATTCTGTGAACGAGAACGATAATGATTGAACGCCATGTGAGATTGAATCTGATCCATGTCTCATTGTTCAATTGATGTCTTTTACAGAAAGGATAGATGACGAGAATTGCCATAAGTCTACTTTCTTCATGTAGCAAGCAGTTGCTAAAGAGAAGATACCTTGGTTAATGACTTTAAAGTGTCATGACCTGTTGGGGGCAGCTATGTGTAGCTAGAACACCGCTGGCTGTCTGCGTTGAGATCTTATCAGAGACCGTCCAAGTGGGAGCTGTTGGATATTATGTCTGGTTCGATAAGTCAACGCTGCCGACCGGGTCTTGACCCGTAAGAGTTACACCTTGGGCAACGAACTAAAAATCCACTTAACCCGTTTAACTGGTAATTACGAACAATATACGAGACAGATGATAATTATATTTATGATTATAAGCGGGTATTAACGGAGAGACGGGTACATGGACCGGGTGACACGGGTATTCTCACCCACCACCACTTGTCATGCACCACCCTTTTGCCCAATCAGAATACATGCAATTTTGCATGTCTTGACACTTGGCAATCATGCAAAAGAGGTCCATGTCTATTTAAATGGTGGGTCTTGCAATTTGAGAGATTAGAGTTAGATGACCAAAATTAGTTGTTGCAACTAAAGCTCTCAAGAACACCCACAAAGCAATCGGCCAAGGCCGCCTGCCGCCGCTGCCAGCCGCCAGCCGCCACTGCCTGCCGCCACCTGCAGCCGCTGCTGCTGCCGCTGGATGCCGTCGTCACCTCCGTCTCCGCCACCTGCCGCCGCCTGCTGCCGCGGCTGACTATCGCCGGCTACCACCGCCGTCTGTCGTCGCCGCGCTGCTGACTGCTACCGCTTGGCGCCGCCTCGTTCGACGCGTTTCGTTGGTTCGTTTACTAGCACTTGTTCGTTGAACCTAGGTGTCTCGACCGGTTAGTCATTAACCGAGGTATATCTTTCTCATCGGTAGTTAAATATATTTTACTGTGCTCGTATTTGCATGTAACCGGATCCTGTCGGGTTTCGTTTGTTGATCATTAGTTTTTTTTCCGCTGCGTTTTATTAATTAACTCGTTTAATTAATTAACCTTTATTTATTGAACCGGATTTTTGATAAATAAAATTTTGACCGATCACCACGGAAACCCAACAGGTCTAACTATAACATAATGAGTATTAGACTAGTATAGGATATGGAATACAATATTCTAACACTGAGATTACCAAAACCCGATAATTGTTTTCCACACCTATATTTAACTCGAATACGGTAGTAGTAGACTTAGACACGTGTCAATTTTAAAACCAATAAATAAGATTATCATTGAGAAAGGAATGACCCAATGTAAGTGCCCCAATCCACATAGGTGTATGCAATTAACCTATTGGAATAAAGGTGAATTGAGTAATGGTGTTGTTTATATATCAAAGAATATGTTGAAGAGCATTGAATTGTGCTTCAGGAGGTTCATGAAGACAAACATGTTGAACTACATAGAACTAATAAATGCCAATTATTGATTGAAGTGGAGTTCAAACACAAAAGTGACAAGAGATGATAAAATGGATTTTGTGTTAACAAAAGTGCTGCAGAAGGACATAGAACTAGTTACATGCATCCTTTTGCTAATAATTAATTTCTTGTTAAAACTTATTTATTAATTGGAAATAAAAAATGTATTCATATTACCAAGAGTAAACTTCCATTTTACTCTATGCAGTTTGGTCGTTTTAACGGTTTTGCCCCAATCTTTTAAAAATAGTCATTTTACTCCCTGATATATGAAGTCTATCACGATTTCACTGCCCGCCCTAAACAACATCTATTTTAAACGTTAAAAATTGTCAAGTGCATAACACATGTTGGACAATTATGACCATAACTAGGCCAAAACCTAGACTGAAACATGATAGTTTTTAACGTTTAAAATGGATGTCGTTTGGGGCGGGGAGTGAAATCGTGATGGGCTTCATAAATCGGAGAGTAAAATGACCATTTTTTAAAGGATTGGGACAAAACCGTTAAAACGACTAAACCATAATAAGCAAAATGAAAGTTTACACTATTACCAATATATACATACTAGGTTATAACCCCGTGTATTACACGGGTTAAGTAAATAAAAAATCAAATAGTTAATAACGGAGATTTAATAAATAAAAAACGATATTTTAAGACGCTTTTCTAATATCCGAACAAAATTTTGTGTCATGTATGATCAAAACTTGTGATGTTTGTCAAGTTTATAAATATGAAAGCATTTGAACCATCGATTAGAATACAACTGTATCATCTACTTTCTCATGAGTTTTAAAAGTCATGTGAACATACATTTAATAACCTAAGTTTTAGTTAAATAACAGTGGTCTTAATTTATTAGTTTTTAAAAATTATTGAAATGTCGAGATTAAACATATAGTAATTAGCCAATTAGATAAACTTATAGCTACAAAATAATACTTAAATTAATTAGATAAGTATAAATATTGGTAATTATGTATAACTTTAAAATTTAAATATCTGGACGTGAGTTGCATCTTAAATGAATGGTTATTTTTTGATAAATTCATTAGTATGATAAATGTAATTATTCTTCTTGCATTTTAAAATACGATTTTGGCCCCTGTGATTATATCACTTTTACCCTTTTAGCCCAATTTTTTTTTTTTTTTTAACATCTGAGCCCCTAACATCTTTTTTTCTAACCCTTTTGGCACCTAATTTGTTAAGCAAAAAAATCATTCCCTCCACTCTCGTTATAAAAATGCTCGATATTTGTTTCAATTCTTAAGATATAATTTTTAACCGAGTAATTAATATAAATAAATAATAAGATATTTTATGGAACTTTATCTGTTATTTCTTAAATGTTTGAAACATATATTAAATTTAATAATTTAAATTAAATAATAATTATCTACAATTTATATTAAACAATAAAAATTATTTACAATTAAATAGATGATCAATAATAATGACAAGTGTTCCTTCATTGATTAAAAAAAAAGTGAAAAAAAAAGTAATCGACATGTATAGTCATTTAAGTAATCTGTGATCCTATATTTGAATACATGTGATGTTATCCTATCTTTTTTTATTCCGTTAACATTTTATATAATATATATTATTAAATTAAATAATATTTAGTAGAAGGGTTATCTATAATTAATTAGAAGAAATTAAACTAAAATATTAATTATCTATAAAAGATGGCCTAATATGATGACAAGTGTCCCTAAAGTGGTTTCTTTTATTATATAGTATAGATAGATTTTCATCATTATATTTATGCGGACATCACTTTTCCGTAAACATGACGAAAGAAGTCCACTTAAGTTTTCCACTAAAGGCCTTGATACCATCATGATTACCATGATAAATATGGAGAAGGGACATTAAGATTAAAAGAGTGAAGCACATAAAAGTTGACATTGTCTAGCTAGCTAGTACGTATCTCAACACCATCCTTCAACATAATTACTACAATTTCTGTAGGCTTGCAGAACAATAATCATGATAGAAATAAAATAAACTATCATAGATGGTTTAGTAGGGGTTGTTTATAAGATTTTTTTTATTGTATTAGCATAAAATAGAATTTTTGACATAGCTGCCCCCATGGTCTTTATAACTAACCATTTTTTATCTCTAAGTCTAACCATTTTGGCCCCCATGATCTCTATAACTAACCATTTTGGCCCCCATGATTTCTAGACTTATGGGCCAAAATGGTTAGTTAATAGTTATAAAGACCATAGGAGCATATATGTTAAAAATTCTTATTTTACGCTAATATAGTAAAAGTAATATAACCACAGGGGCCAAAAACGTAATTTACTCAATTTATAATTATATATCTTTATAATGAAGTTTTTCTTAAACGATTTGAAATATTATTCGTTGAAAATTGTCAACAACATGACATTTTCAGTCAATCGCCTCTTGAATTAGTGACACCGGGTGTTTATCCCTAAAAAAATAGTACGAGTTCGAGTCTCATAAAGTGAGCAATAGACGGATTTTAGGGGGTGTTCATATGCATCTGGATAGTGAATATCGTGAATGGTCAACTAAATTCATCCTAGATGTGACAAACATGACTATGTATAAGGGTATAGGGAGTGGTTATACACTTTGAAATAGGTAAACTATTTAAAAAAAATGTGTGATTAGTTGAGAATGCATGAACCCCACCACACACCCCCTCTCTCTCCCCTTCCCTCCCTCTCCCCGATTCGGCGAGCTTTCGACAATTTCTTCCCCAAAATCGGTAATGATGAACGGTAAACAAACTGGGCGGTGGTCACCGATCGGTGCCGACACACCTTTACCGCTCCACACCGTACCCCTAATGTATGGTAACAATTTGGTTTGCATACGGATCTTAAAAGTTAAATCCCTCAATCGAGCACTTGCAAATAAAGTCCACACATCAATCGTGGTTAGTTTATTACAATTTGTGGGGTAAGATAATACTTTTTTTATTTTAAAATCCAAACGACCATGTAGGAGGAACTTGTATATATAAGAAACATGAGAGAATACATAACTTAACTAAATGTTTAATTTGACATTTGAATACATAAAAATTCTATGTATTAATCAAATATTAACTTCTTTTGGTAAACACATGAACCTTGTAAAGTCATCAATATATCATTGTCATTCAATTAATCTTATATAAAGATTATCATAATTTAATAATTTTAGACCGAAGAAGCATGAAATCAAGTATGTTTACGGGCAAAGTTGACTTTTATAGCTTATTATTAAAATAAAAATGATAAGTGTCTTTTGTCTACGGTTTACATAATATACATCTTCTTTATTGGTCATGAGATCAGTTGGAGAGGCATGCTAGAGGGTATGCTACCTTTTAGAAATTTATAGAATTTAGTCAAATGCCATAATTTATGATCTTTAGTAAAGATGAAATATTACAATAATGTTCCTCAAAGGACCATTAAGAACCCAACTAACGCAAGAAACACAAAGGCACATTTACTAAATTGCCCTCTGATGTCAATAGATTTCTAAAAATACAAGCGGTATAAAATTTGCGTCAATAGATTTCTAAAAAACAAGCGGTATAAAATTTGTTTGATTAAACCAAGGGGTATCAAAAGAGATTGATCTTGGATGGTAGCCAGGGGCGGACCCACATTGGTGCCACCGGGGTCCCCGGACCCCAATCTTTTTAAAAAACATAGTAGATTCGGTATATTAAATTGTATATGGACCCCATAAATACAATTAGGTGGACACCATAGAAACTAAAAGAAAGTTGGTGTAGTGGTAAATCTCCCTCTTTTCCACCAAGAGGTCATGGGTTCAATCCTTGATAAACCCATTTTTCTTATTTTTTTTTTTAAATCTAGTTCAAACCTCACTTTAGCTCAACCCGAACGAGGACCGACCCGAAAATGGACCCCATTGAAATAAAATCTTGGGACCGCCACTGATGGTAGTGTTAATCGTGATTGGAAAGGAGATTAGTTTTGTATGTTAAAGATAACAGATCACTTCTGAAGAAGGGGTTGACTATGCAAACAAGTATCAAAGGTTTATTATATTAAAAAAATCGTACTAGAAGTAAGATCAAATATCGTCCTTATATAGGTAGGGGTTGACTAAACAATTTGTTCGGGATGCTTCTTTCCTTCTTCATTCATGACCCATATCAACGTAGCATTTTCGTAAATCTTTTAAGAACAAGAAAAAAAATCCTTTTAAAAGTTATTTAACATTGGTAAATAATATAATTTATTGTGAGACCACCCGTGTAACTGAGGATATCCCTCATAATTCTTGGTTTTCATAACATGTAACTGTCAATGGTTTCAGGTCCCAATGTTTAGTAGATTTAGAACCGAAGCCTTGAAAAACTAACACGATTCAGGGTGCTTAGGAGAACATTGAGACATTTTTTTGGAAGACAAATAGATGGGCAACCTCTCTCTTGGTTCAAATGGCCAATGATTCTGAAGACCCTAAAGTTCATGTGAATTTATAAATATTTATTTGCATGAATTACTTTATAAGTTACTTGGGCAACCCCCTTTATGCATCAATTATTGATAAACAAAGTCAAGATTGAATTTACATAACTATCATTTCATTATAATTTAATATTTACATAAATAGCGAAACATTTTTTTCATTTTAAAATTTATATTTATAATTATTCTTTTTCATCACACCTATTTATAAATACATTTGATGAGTTATCGTTTTGAATCATTTAAATGTCAACTTTTTTTCTTTTGTTGCGGCAGTCTATGAACGTTGTGTTGTAATTCGGGTCGTGATCAAACCGTGCGTACATATTTGGTCTACTTTGTACACATCTATCTACTATACTAAAAGAATTCTCCTTAGCCACACCACCTGCTGATGTGGCATTGCTATTTAGCCAGATAAATGAAGTTTGAGCGGCAATTTCCTTTCTCTTGATTCTCCTTCAATTTCATGTAAGCGGCAAAGACTTTTATCAATTATCCTTCATTCATTTTTGAAACCGCTGATATGTTTTTAATAAGGAAAATTGAATCGGTCATCTATTACTTGAAGATCTTCTACCAAATTATGGATACGTTTCCATTATTCTCGCTCATTCTCTCTTCAATCAATACAAACATCCCAAAGTTATGAGCCTTTCCTTCTGCATATGTATTTCAACTAAAATATTCATCTTCTTACCTCATTGATCCTCGGATTGTACATGTTAATCTTTGATTTGTGTATGTATATATAGATAAGGAACAAACTAGGCAGTGGTTGTCTCTAGGCAGCGACAAAGGTGGTCCGATGCCGATGGTGGAGGAGTGGCGGCAACAACGGTGTTTATGGCTGACAAGGCGATTTCCACAAAGCTTAGGGTTTTCCGGCAAACTGATTTTTCATGAGTCGATCGTCTCTAATACTTCATCAGTCAACCCAGATTGATATCCTGAATTCGATGAACCCTAAATCAATAATCAGTCTAATATAAGGTGCGAATTTTAGGGTTTCTAATTTAAGGTTTTCTGGAAGATTCTACTCACATAATTGTTCAATCAAAGGTTTAATTTTTAACCCTATTGTGTTCATGATTATACTGATATTTTTGCATTTATCTTTTATGGTTGTTGTCACGACCCCCGGCCCGGTGTGACCCGGTCCAGAAGCCGCGAGACAGAAAACCCGTGGTATTTATATTTAGTTTGGCAGCGGAAATATTAACAGGATCGTTTAAACTTGAAAATGCCCAATTTATTTTATTTCACAAATTTGGGACAACCCCATTATTTACAATAAAGAAAATTTCTCGAGGAAATTCCCTGTTTTACAAAACGTGTTTATTTATTTTATTGAGTCATTTCTTCAAGCTTGTAGTGCTACATGACACTTTTTCCTGGATCACAGCAGATCACCTGAAACATGTTTAAAAAGATTTTATCAGCGGGGAAATACTGGCGAGTCATTCAATTTGCACAAAAGACATATTGTTATAAAATTACAGCATTAAGGGTTTTTATATTTGCCCCTATCATATAATTATCTGGTTCAGCTGTCACTCGATCGAATCTAAGACTGTGGACATATCACTAATTAGGGTCGCCCACCTAAAGTGATAAATCGTTAGTAGTAATGTGCACAAAACCCCCACATACTGCCAGTAATTAAAGATTAGCAAATACTTAATCACTGCAAAGTATAACTGGAAAACATTTAGGGTTTTGTAAAGCAATTTGATAAAAAGAGAATGACTCACATTGCAAGTTTAATCGGACAGAACCTTGCCTACTGATTTAACCTTGTAACCTAGTTTAAATAACAATGCACACGAAACTAGGTGAGTAACTTAATACAACTCTTTACGATAAACTCACGAAATCAAAACCTTCACGACGAATGACAAAGTATAGCCCGAATTCGGGCAGCACTTAAACATCCATCGGATCAGTTTCAATCGATCGGACATTGCATCGTAGCAGTGATCGAGTTATTACCCTGTTGTCGCAACAGAGGGTCGGGATTTTGATTGTTTTGAACGAAATAGTGTATAACTAAACGTACGAAATGAATTTTTCCGTCGTAACAAGAGCGCCATGCAAGTGCCAAACCCCTGGATTTTATACTGAAAAATGATCCCTGTCGCGTGGCGCGCCAGGTCTTCCTGGTTCCCGCACGTGGCGCGACGGGTGCACTTTTAGGGTAGGGTAGCTTCGTGTATTTATAGCCTAGGTGAGTCAACAGTTCGACGAATTTCGCATTCTACAACAAACTGTGAAGATAATCGTCAATTAGGGAATACCCCACTTGAGTTTTAGGGGGCCCTGATCCTAGTTTCAATTGTTCTGAAAATTTTAGGGGTCATGCAATATTACTTGGGGGTCTCAATTAGGGTTTCCTATTGGACAAAATAAAATAAGAAATAATAATTTTAGCTAGAGTTGTTACAGTTGTAATTGTCTTTCTTTATGAAAGTTTGTGCCTTATTGGCTGATCGTTGTTGTTTCGAGTGTAAATTGATCTGAGAATTTCTCTGTGTGTTCACACTCCGCTTCATTGAAGGTGAGTTTTAGACCTAAGTTTATGGTTTTCTAATCTTATAGTTTGCTTTTGACGTACGGATGTCTTAATTTGTGATTCAGACCAAAATCTTCCTTAATTGTTGTACATATTGTTGAATTCCGCCTGATTTGTGCTTTATTTAGGTTCCGGTTCTATATGTTCATACGATGGGTTTTCTTTTGAATTCTTAATGTATTTGAGTTCTACACGTTTTGGAAACAAAGATTTGGGTAATTATAGTAATTGGTTCTTCGTATATAGTTTTTTAGATATTTGAATCAGTTGCAATATTTTGCTAACAAAAGTTGTAACTGATGTGAAATTGTGAAAAAGACATAGTTTTCGCTCAAAATTTATTTAGGTTCGATTATTTGTCTTTGTGTGTGCTGAATTAGTTACCATTTTTTAATATGGGATAAGACCATATGTTGTGACTTTATAGCGAGTGACCTGCAAAACTGGCTTGCACTTTTGAAACCAAAGTTACCAAATGGTGAATCTCTAGAAAGTTTTCTAAGTTGATACTACACATTTGGTATCTCTCGCAAGTGATGGAAATGGGCTTAAAGAGATTCTTTTCTATAATCTATTATTGGGGTTACAAGTCGACCACACAAGGGCCCACATGCTTCAAGCTCTCCCATTTTTTTAATCACATGGAGCCATATCACTGGACTGGATGGCGATGACGATGATGATTGTTTCTGCACTCGGTAAGAGATTGGATGATGATTGTTTCTTTTCCAAACTTAAATGCTGATATATTGGTTTTATGTGATTTAGGGATGAGATGAAGGTGAGATTCATAAGAAGCTCTTTTGTAGCTAGCAACATGGCTCATAATTGTTTCGAAAGTTTGTGTTGCTAATTTTAATGGGTTTTTAATATGCAGAACCTTCTACATGTACATATTCTTATTAGGAAGCCTACTTTGTCACCTACAAGGGTAAACATATGGCAATCTGATTTATTATTTATTTATTTAGTTTTTGGTTTTCTTTCATAAATAGGTAGGTCCCTAAAGTTGGGTAACAGGGTCAAACTTTGACCCAAGTAATTCGAAAAGGCATTTTTACATGCAGGTTAATTTGGGTTGGCAAACCTCTTACATTTTTTCTTTTTAATTTTTGTTAAGAGTTAATGCATTAAGTAAGATTAATAAAACTATATATATATTTTTTAAAGTAACAGGGATAATAAATGTAGAACTTTGTAAGAACTCTGATACGCTTTATGTGACTTTTACCCATTCATTTTGAGCCAGCATAGTTTTTAGTATTTTACACGTTTGGGCAGTTATGAAACAAACGCAAATACAAATGGACAATTTATATATGCGGGTCAAATGGGGTACTCGTGAAAGTTTTTTAAAGTCCTAAACTTTCTATTTATAATTTTAAATATGAATTATTGCGGTAATAATATAGATATGATTAACAAATTGTTGTTTTTGGAGTCCTAATCATTGATCAGTAAAAGTTTTAATTGGGCTCTATGATTATGAGATTCATGGTTTTTAGTTTCCTGATCTTAGGGACAGATCGAGCAAAGTATGAGGTTGGGGTATTAGCCAGATTCCTCACTCATGTAAGGTACAATTTTGTATGTTTTCATTTACTTCTTTTTTGATATCTTCTTGCTTTAAAGTAGCTAATAAATAAGTATCTGTAGATATAGCTTTTTGCATTGTATAGACTTTTGATAACTAAGTGATTGTTGTTTATGCTTTGCACTTTAGATTTGTTAACATCTATCAAATGTCAAAAATTCAAAATGTTAATGTTTTGTAATGTGTATAGGTACTTATTTTCTACACACATAAAACTATGTTGGTGTAATTTGAATTTACAGATTTTAAATGAGACAAAGTTTGACTGTGAAAGACTATGGAAGACTTTGTAAACTAATCTACATATGTTCTTTTGGTTATCATATCTAAGAACCCTAGGCAAGTTTCACTAACAAAAAGTCTTTGCTTTTTTTTCAGTTATCATATCTAATGGTTTTAAAAACGTCAACAGATCTTCAGTTTGATTCGAGGCGCATGTAATTCCCCCTCTTTTGTTTTTTTCTTTTCTATTTGTTTTATTTTAAGTTTTCTTTTCTCTTCCATTTTTAATTCTTTTATTGGTTTTATTTCAGTTTGGTTTGGTGGTGCTTCTATTGTTGTATTTGTCATGTTTTCTTCTCTTTAATGTGGACCAAGTAAACAGAGATTTACATATCAGAGATGCTAAATCGAACTTGGTTTAGAGTATTATAGGAAAGTAATAGCTATTAGTTATGCGCACTTAGAGTAACAACTTTTTTTTTTGTTTTTATATAAATAGGTTTGAAACGAATCAAGGAAGAAAGAAGTGTGTGGGTCTGGTAGTTGGCGCTTAGGCTTGCAACGTCAAGATCATTGGTTCGATTTGAGGTGCACGTAAGAAGATGTTTATTTTATTTCATTAATGCATTTTTACATGTGTTTGATGTTATTGTTTTTGAAATCACACCATATGTTCTACAGTGGCGGAGCTTTAACGGAGACTAGGTGGGGTCCGGGCTCTAAAAATCCAAATCGGTGGTGGCGGACTCTTAAAAATCCAATATTTTACAATACAAAAAACAAATTTAAAAAATTTTCGGTAAAACTAACACTACACGTGAAAATTGGCGGTGCTGAGGCACCCAGGGCCTCTATTATCCTCCGCTCTTGGTTCTACTATGATAGACATGGCTTTGTTTCAATTTCTTACATATACATGTGACACAAAAAGCATCAGTTCTAAACTTCTAAAAAATTATTTTGAAATACATAACTATGCATCAAAATGTAGAGTCACTTGATGCTATGTGGAATACCGAATGAAAGGGATTACTGTCTAGGAGTTTAAGAATGACATATTGGTAGGAAGAGTTTTCTATGTATGTTTGATTTAGGCTTAGAACACTAATGTTGGGTACTTACACATTTCACCTTAGCTCTGGCCTTTTAGGAATTTAGGTTCAGTTTTACCAATAATTAAGTAACTTAGGAATCCATGGCAGGATGTTATAAATATGTGAAATAAAATATTCCCCAAATAATCTATTGAAATTGGATTGTATAGTTTTGGACAACTCTTAAGGCTAAAAACATACAGAAAATGAAGCTTTTGGTGATTTCAACTTTGAAATGGAGGATGAACCCATTGACACCAATCTCATTTCTTGATCACATTGTAAGAAGACTTGGATTAACTGATCATGTTCATTAGGATTTCTTCAAGAAATGTGAAGCTATGATTCTTTGTGTAGTTTCAGGTAACATAATGGTCAAATTAGATCTCTTTTACCATTTTTCTTCTTCAAGAAATGTGAAGCTATGATTCTTTGTGTAGTTTCAGGTAACATAACGGTGTTTCTTTTTCTTTCAAGTTTTAAGATTCGTATGTTATAAACGATCCGTATTGGGCACAACTACAATGCTTCAAGTTGTAGATGAAATTGAACCTCCTAATTGTATTGACTACAGAAGTCGACTTCTGGATTTCTTAAAACCACTAAGGTTTGCCTTCTTTTTCTTATGTTTCATGTACAACTCTCATTGTCTATAGTACAACATTTGTTAACAAATGGTAGCAAAAGTACTTTGTTGGAGAAAAAGTCACAGTAAACACCCTCATTCATTTGTGTGGGTTATTAAGCCTTAAACATGTACTTTATGTCTTTATGCGTGCACTAATGTACTCCGACAGAAGGGTAATTTAGTCTTTTTGTGTTGGTCACTTGGTTACACACTTGGACCATAATGTACTTATATACATCTAATAACTACTTTTTTCCTTTGCATGATACATCTAATAAAAATGATATATGATAAGCCTTTCTAGCATAAAAATGATAATTTATGTAGAAACTCTCTTCTTAGAAATTTTTAATGTAACAAGGATGGTTCTATAGCTGTGAACAAAGTGCGTGGAACAACAGTCCTTCCTCCCATGACTGTCGATCCCAAAACAACCAATAAGGAAAGAAGAATAACCAAGGCTCAGACACATAATGCTTTCTTTTTAGTTCGTGTCTCCGTAGAAGAATAACCAATTTGTTCGGGATGCTTCATTCCTTCTTCATTCATGACCCATATCAAGGTAGCATTTTCGTAAATCTTTTAAAAACTAGAAAAAAATCCTTTTAAAAGTTATTTAACATTGGTAAATAATATAATTTATTGTGAGACCACCCGTGTAACTGAGGATATCCCTCATAATTCTTGGTTTTCATAACATGTAACTGTCAATGGTTTTAGGTCCCAATGTTTAGTAGATTTAGAACCGAAGCCTTGAAAAGCTAACACGATTCAGGGTGCTTAGGAGAACATTGAGACATTTTTTTGGAAGACAAATAGATGGGCAACCTCTTTGTTGGTTCAAATGGCCAATGATTCTGAAGACCCTAAAGTTCATGTGAATTTATAAATATTTCTTTGCATGAATTACTTGATAAGTTAGTTGGGCAACCCCCTTTATGCATCAATTATTGATAAACAAAGTCAAGATTGAATTTACATAACTATCATTTCATTATAATTTAATATTTACATAAATAGCGAAACATTTTTTTCATTTTAAAATTTATATTTATAATTATTCTTTTTCATCACGCCTATTTATAATTACATTTGATGAGTTATCGTTTTGAATCATTTAAATGTCAACTTTTTTTCTTTTGTTGCGGCAGTCTATGAACGTTGTGTTGTAATTCGGGTCGTGATCAAACCGTGCGTACATGTTTGGTCTACTTTGTACACATATTGTATATAACACACATACAGTGGGGTTATGGGTTCCGAGCCACGGTGGTTGTGGTCTATAGACACCGATCTGTGGTAAATGGGCTTGGTCATGTAATGGGTCATAAAAAGAAACAAACCCGATGAGTCGAAGCCATAACGTCCAAGTCACATTTCATATTCATTTATTTTAATTAAGTTTAATTTTATATTTACTTTAGTAGTAATACTGAAACAAATCTTTCATTAAAAGATTTATGCAAACACCGTTAAATAATATATTTTTTTGAGGCCACCCGTGTAACACACGGGGCCTTAAGCTAGTATTGTATATAACACACATACAGTGGGGTTATGGGTTCCGAGCTACGGTGGTTGTGGTCTATAGACACCGATCTGTGGCAAATGGGCTTGGTCATGTAATGGGTCATAAAAAGAAACAAACCCGATGAGCCGAAGCCATAACGTCCAAGTCACATTTCATATTCATTTATTTTAATTAAGTGTAATTTTATATTTACTTTAGTAGTAATACTGAAACAAATATTTCATTCAAAGATTTATGAAAACACCGTTAAATAATATTTTTTTAGGCAACCCGTGTAACACACGGGGTCTTAAGCTAGTGTTCTTATGAAAGCATCCATAATGCCCCCCCCCCCCCCTATATATTTATGAATGGGTTCCTTATATTATAAGAAATGGTTGTGAGCGGGTGTGAGTGAAGGAGGGTGAAAATGTTACAGTTCATATGTATATTTATGAGAACATTGTTCACCCTTATTATTTTTTTTAATACTTTTCTAAAGTGATTGTAAGTGCAGGAGAAATATAAGGGAGTAAACTGCTAAAATCGTCCCTGAGGTTTGACTCAAATTGCTAGATCAGTCCAAAATCAACTTTTGTTGCTAAAACAGTCACTGAGCCCAAGTTCTGTTGCTAGATCAGTCCAATTATTTAACTCTGTTCAAATTCTGGGTTTGAGAGGAGGGCAAATTAGTCATTTTCCCTTTGCTCTCTCTCTGCATATATAATTCAGTCCATACAGAACTCTCTCACTCTCTCATCTTTCACTCTGCTCTCTCTCTCTCTCTCTACACCACACCACCACCACCACCACCACCGTACCTACCACCACCACTAGCAAAGACTTAACTTACTGATGAAAAGTGACATATTTTCTGAAGCTGGGGCATCTTTGAAGGGTAGCAAGGGTTCAATTCCAGCTATAACACTTGATGGGAACACTGCTGATGATGTTCTTTTGGGTGCATTTGGTACTTTTGGTGATGATGATGCACTGTTTAAGCTTGTGGTTCTTTGAATTCAACATTGTAAGAAGCTTAAAATGATCAAGTTAAACAAATTTGGATTCAACTATTCAAGAACCCTAAAAAGATGAACTTAAACAAGCCCAGAATTCAAGAAACATAATATTCCACATGCAATTGTGAATTCTTGAAATTGAGGGTAAAAATCAAGAAAAGGTGTATGATATCACAAGATCTAGAAACAAAAGGCACAAGATCCACACCATCAATCTACCCAACAGAATTAAATACATAAAAATCAGATCTTGAACAAACCCAGCCTTCAAACAATTCAAACAATTAAATACATAAAAACAAGATCCACACCATCAAACAATTCAGCCTTCAAACAATTCAAACAATTACTCAAAAACCTAATGTCTTCTCTCCTCCGGCAGCCTCCGCCGCCTCCGCGGCCTCCTCCGCCGCCGCCGTTGGCGACGATGATGATACGACGTTGATGATGATGATACGGTGGTGGTGGTGGTGATGATGATACGGTGGTTTGAAGTCGGATAATGATGCTGATTTGAAGTCGGATTTCAAGAAAGAGAAGAGAGACAGGTGGCGGTGGTGAGATTGAGAGAAGATAGAGAGAGAGACGGTGGTGTTGATGATGATGACTTGACGGTGGTGCCGACGGCGGCGATGTTGATGATGATGATGATCTTGACGGTGGCGGCAGATGGATGGTGGTGATGATGATACGGTGGTGGTGGGGGTGATGATATGGTGGTGGTGGTGATGATACGGTGGTGGTGGTAGGTACGGTGGTGGTGGTGATGATGATACGGTGGTGGTGGGGGTGATGATACGGTGATGGTGGTGATGATACGGTGGTGGTATACAGTGGTGGGGGGTGGGGGTGGTGTGGTGGTGGTGGTAGCAGAGAGAGAGCAGAGTGAGAGATGAGAGAGAGAGTTTTGTATTTGTGGTTTGAGTGGGTGAGAGGGTTTAAATAAATTGGAAAAATAATTAAAAGGGATAATGACAACTTTGCCCTCCTGTCAAACCTAGAATTTAAACAGAGTTAAATAATTGGACTGATCTAGCAACAGAACTTGGGCTCAGTGACTGTTTTAGCAACAAAAGTTGATTTTGGACTGATCTAGCAATTTGAGTCAAACCTCAGGGACGATTTTAGCAGTTTACTCAATATAAGGTAATGATAAAAGTATAAAAATATTATTTAATTGAAAATGAAATAGAAAAAGTAGTGAATTTTAATGTTATTATAGGAATGATGATAAATGAATGAATGTGAATGCTCTGGGTAGCATTAAAACGACAAATACATAGATAAGAAATGTTCCAAAGCTGAACAGTGACAAGACAAACAAGGCTTGCAAACAACTGAACAAGGTATATCAAGGTCGATAAAGTATTTGTTTGAACATTGTTGGTTGTAGTTTGATAAATAATAATAATAATAATGTGCATAACCATGAAATTTGGGTCTCAGTTTATATTATACATTAACATCAATAAACTCACTAATAAAAACAGAAAGTTAAAAATATAATTCAAGGCATTTTTTTTCACATTAGGGGCTGTTTGGTAGCCTCTTAATAACCATTCAGATGCTACCTCTTAAAGGTTTAAAACATCTGAATGAATAAGAGATAACCTCAAGTCTGAATGATTAAGAGGTAACCCCTGAATGGTAAATCATCACATGTCACATTCTTCTACCTTCTCATTGGTAAAATTCTTAATGGTTCCATTAAGAGGTAGTCTCTTAATGACCATTCAGAGGCTACCAAACAGCCCCTTAGACAAATTGGGGAAAGTTCTTGTACAAATAATCTTAACATACTAAACATACAAATTGAAGGAAAAGTCAAAAAGACAAGGTGACATTTTTGTAATTATCAATAACTATCAAAGTTATTCTACAAATGTATCAAAAAAACCTAACCCCCCCCCCCCCCCCCCCCCAAATGTATCTAAAAAATCGCTACTTTTAGTAGCAAAAAAAAAATTGTAACAAAATGTAGCGATTTTTTTATAACAAATATTAAAAAAAAATTGTGTTTTTTATGTATTTTTGGTTGAGTTCACATTTGTATAGTAACTTTGATAGTTGGTGGTAATTACAAAAATGTTACCTTGTCTTTTTTACTTTTCCTTCAATTTATATGTTTAGTAGGTTAAGTTTATTTGTATTTGATCTTTTGCCTAGACAAATAACATACAATGTGACTTGTTTGTGACCTTTTGTTTATACACAAATCGTGCCAAGATATTAGATACTTGAGTTGTCTTTAAACGTGCATAATTCACGTGATTGTAACGAGAAAAATGATTTAATTAAGTTTGTATAAAGTTATGCTTTAAAAAAAGATTGTATATATAAATTTATATTATTTTTGTTCTAGACCCACAAATATAAGACTAAACGGAGTGGGGGGTCTCCCCCTCCGACGCCGCCCCAAGTCGCCGAGAACACCGTCCCCATAGGCGTCCCCAAGGGGCGTCCCCCTCTCCCCATCCTCTTCTCGTCGCCCGCTCCTCTCCCACAAATCAATTTTGGCACAAAATTTCAAGAATTCCCCCCTCCAAGACGCCTAAGGGCGCCCCACACACCATTCCCCATTTTTTGCTCAAAATCCTCTCAGCTGACGTGGCGCCACGTGTCGCAAGACGCCCTCTCAAAAGGACGCCCCGCTCCCTTTATTCTAAGATACCCTATATTGTCCATCTATATGTTTGTCTGCCAATAGTGGAATAAACCTACCATATCCAATGATCCAAAAATCCAAGTGATGTGACAATTAAACATTTATCTTAGTTTTTTTTCTAACGACAAAATTTTCTCCTTAAATATCTTAATTTTTTTAACGGATAATTTTTCTCCTTAAATATTTACACATTTTAAGTATTGAACCTTGATCTCCTCCACAAGATATAATTCCTCTTTACCGCTAGGCTATAACTTAAGTGGCAAACATTTATGTTAATGCATTTAATTTTTATTTGTTAATGTTAATAGATAATATTATATATTTCAAAGGAAACGTGTTTACTATAAAGCTATGAAGTGTGGTTCCCCTTCTTCACCATCGTTTATCTTAGCATCACATCACTATTCGCTTCCCCCTACCAAAGTCGTAATTCCCCTTCTTCCCCTTCCATTTTTTAATAATTTTTATTTAATGTATTTTATTTATAAATAAGATTTTTTAGTTTAATTTATTAAAATAAAAATAACTAAACATATTTTTAATTTAAATTAAATCTTAAAACATTAACATATATAACTAAAAACAAATTTGAGGGTTTTTTTTAATTAAAACCAAATTCTAAGGTGTATTATTTAAAACTAAAACAAACTTGAAGGGTTTGCAACCCTTCTTCTTAATTAACCCTTACTCTACATTTAAACCTTTCTTCCTAAACCTACAAATAACAAAAAACATAGTTAATAAACAAAAAATGTCAATAAACTAACTATAAAATATACACACAATATCACAAATCTCATCAGGGAGATCGGAGGAATTTTCCCGTTTGCACCGTGTTCCTCGTCTGGGTTGCTTGCCACCTCACCTCCCCGAGCACCAACCCGCATCCACACCCCATGACCTAACAATTAAAATTGTTTATTTGAAAGCATTACATAAATTGCATGTAAACTAAAGGAATATATATTATGGCCTTACGGGTCACATGCCAATTCAACTCTTTTATGTCTGGACTGGTAGTGTTTTTATTACCTTTGACAAATATGTAAATTTATTAAATACAGAAGATTACACGTATCGTCAATATAGTATGTCCAAATTAATATATTATGGTTTTAATCCGCACTTTATGAAAGTCACATCATTGGTTCTCATTGTTAGGCATATTGGTTAAAATAAGAAAACTTCACATTTAAGGCTTGGATGAGAGAAATCAAAGGGTGTGTGACATCTTAAAAGTCTCCACTTGGGTGACCAAAAACGTATCCATGAACTCCTTGCAGGCAAAAAACCAAGAAACATCGGTGGGTATGAGGGGTCGTATGTTACACACATAGTAAAATGCTTATATCAAGTCTTTCCCATCAGTTATTTTCACATTAAGGGAAACATGTAGTACAATCAAGCATTGTATGTTGCCAAAGTTACATTATGTTGTTAGCATCACTAACATTAAGGTCATGACACAACGATGACATTCTAAACTTACCACATGATAAGGAAGTTTGAACATAAATAGGTTAGAAGTAATGTTGTTAGTACCCAGCTACCATGCAATGTGTAAGCATTAACAATGAAGTCCTTGATTTTTCTTTTATAACAAGTTTATACTATATTACCGTAAGAATTAAAACGGTAGAATGTATAGGTGTAAGAAAAACACCAAAGTATGATGAGAAAATATGTTATGTAATTTGATGATGTTAATGATAACCACGAAGAACCATCATTCCTTTATAACGAATACAAAATCATGAAAACTCTGTAAAAGATTGAATTGTTGGTTGGTTATACATAAACATGATCTAAGTAGTGTTAACTAGAGATCGACAACATAGTTACTTAAATTTGGCTATAATAATTATACTTATTTTCTTCTTCCACACCTAGTGTATCTACATTATGTATCTGTTTCTTGTCATCTGCCTTTTACTTTATTGATTTGTTTGAAACTATCTTATCTTTAAACATACAAACAAAGAAACTAAAATCATATTCCATTAAGGTATGCTGATAACTAATTAAGTAGCTTGTGATATAGTGTTAATGCATCCAATTTACCAATGTATGAGGATCTCATTTATGATTTATCTCTTTCTTATAACTGAAACCCTAATTGTTGTGGCATAATATTATCTCAAACACACTAAACATGAAACTTCATAAGGTACAAATGTTTTTAATGGACATACACCGAAAGAAATATCTTCCAAATAAATAATATTGTTTATCGTATTAGGGAAATCTCTCTACTTTAAATTGTACTTATACCATATTAATGTCTCACTATGCATGTTAAGATTTTAAGGCGTCATTAGCAAACCAAGCAACGCTTAACCCATTTCGTGGGATTAACAACTAACTAAATATAACATCCAATGCCTAACACACTTATCTCATTGTTGTTGTTCTTAATCTCATAACATTCCTTGAATGCACCCCTCTATATGTTGTGTAAGAGAAAACAAATGAATTTACAAACTTAATACAACTTCATTCTTCCTGAAGTAAAAAGTCAAAAACTCTCTCATGCATCTAAAACAAACAAGGCATGCTATATCACAAAAAAAGTGTTCATCCCCATGGAGGACTCTATAGAAACAAGACTTATCTATGCTTTACACCCACCATTTTCTTAAATTATTTCGTGATTAGCGATAGGTCCTCATAGACTGTGGAAAATGAAGTGAATATCTCCTAATAAAGTATATTGGGTGACATGTATCATGTTCTAAACGTGTCGTCCTACTAGTTTGTGACATCACAAGCTACGAATGAGAAATGCCTTAAACTCACCGCTTAAGATCCCAAATTATTCAATGAAGGACCCAGGTTCTCATCTAAAAAGCCACAAACAAATGATTAAACAATCTATTTTGGGTGATAAATATGTGATAAATATATACAAGTACTTCAACTAACAATTTTTTGTTTGAAGTGCATGTATGGAACTTTGAATATGAAAAGTAAGAAATGTGAACTTGAACCAAGACAACACCCAACATGATAACATTTTGAAACATCACACTAAAATTTTCGGATAATACATGATTTAAAACAATACATGAAAACATGATTCACATAGTCTTCTACACATGGAAGAAATATATCAAACAAATCATCTAAACCTAAAATACGTAACATAGTTGAATTTATACACCTCATTATCATCATATAAAGATAAACTTAAGCAAACGTTTTGTATATAACTATATCAAAAACACTTATTTCTACGATTTTGAGAATAAAAAATCCACATCCACCCATTAATTACTTTACCCAACAACTAATCACACGTATCCCAATCATCAATTTCAAAACGTACGTGCAAAATTACACTTGTGCAAAGCAAACAACCCTTATATATTTAGTCATTAAATGCAAATATATCTTATTATCCCTATTATTATTAAGGGGCTGTTTGACAACTTCTGAATGTTTAAGTGCTGAACCAGTAAGATGTCTGAACCATTAAGAGCCAGTATAATGCTTAATAGTTCAGATGCAAATGTCTGACCAATTTAGAGTAGAGGACTTAACCATTCAGACTCTGTATAATGCTTAACCATTTAGAGGCAGATGTCTGAATGACTGAACCATTCAGACATCTACCATTCAGACATCTGCTCCCGAAACAAACAGTATTAAGTACTGAACAAGTATGAGGTCTGAACCATTAAGAGCTTGCTAAACAAACAACCCATAACATTATTATTAGAGTTAAATGCTTGGTTGGTCCCTGTGGTTTGCAAAAATTTCATACTTGGTCCTAGTGGTTTACTAATTACATGCGTGGTCCCAAAAGTTGTCAAAAATGAACTCGGTTGGTCCCCTAACCTAACCTCTGTTAAATTTCCCTCTTAACTATGTATAAAATGACTATATTACCCTTGAACAATTAAAAAAATAAAAAATATATACAAAGAAGATCTGCTATTCATCTTCTTCAACCTCCTGCTCCTTCATAACCTGCTCCAAAATCAGAGCACCTCCCTCCTTCTCAAAACACATACACATACACACCCAAACCCCTGCCCACTCTCGTTCTCTCTCCCTCTGTATTCTTCCAGCAGACGCGCCGGACACCGACGTTGATGCCGGCGGTTAACCGACGACCACACCCACCCCACCTTCTTCCACCTCGCACCACCCTTACACGCACACGTATGGTCTCGAAAGAGAGAGAGAAAGTGACGAAGGGGAGAGAGAAATCAGGAAGAGAGAGAGCGGCGGCGCCGCCGCTACGACGGCGGTGACGGTGGTCGACGATGATGATGAAGACGACAGTTGTAAGCAAATCGCACATACCCTTTTGCAACAATTCTCGAACACAAATCTGGTAATTCGTTTATCAATTCTTCACTCAGCCCATTCGATCCGTTGTACTCGCACACATCAAAAGGATCCGCAAAAGTCGTTTCGACTCCACTAATCGCCGCACCAGACCATTTCTCGTCGGACATCTCCTCGCCACGTTATTCCCGATTGGATCACTTGAGGGTGTTTGTGATTGTGTAATGGGTGTTTGTGATTGTGGGTTGTGGTGGTGGTGTTCGAGCTATGTGATCTGGTTTATTGCTTCTTCTATTGTGGGTTTCTTGAACTGCTAATAGATTTGATTGTAAAGATTGAAAGGAAGGTTCAAGTGGAAGAGAAGATGATGACATGATCTGCTGATTAGAAATGGTTCTTGCCCGGCAATGTTTAGGGATTAGTTTGTTAAGTTGTAAACCCAAATGGGTTTTTTAATTGTTTTATTTTTTAATCTCAGGGGTAAAATGGACATTTTACATGTAGTTAACTGAGAAATTTAACAGAGGTTAGGTCAGGGGACTAACTGAGTTCATTTATGACAACTTTTGGAACCACACATGTAATTAGTGAACCACTAGGACCAAGTCTGCAATTTTCGCAAACCACATGACCAAGCAAACATTTAACTCTTATTATTATTCTCTAACATGTTGTTGCATCTTTCGTGACAGACTCGTTCATCGCAGCAGCCATGAAATTCTGACACCCCCACCGTTATCTCTCTCTTTCTCACCACACTTTTTTTAGTCTAATAATAATAATAATTCTGTTACGTTTTGTTTTTGATTTTTCACTCTCACTTCTCACTATGGCCGGAACAACGACTCGAAACGACGCCGAATCGTCGGAGGCGGTGGGGATTCCGACCGGTTTGAACCGGATTAAGACTCGTATTCCGGTTAATAGTAACGATAATATTCGTATTAGCTCGAATAGTGTTCATACGAAGTCTGTTACGAGTCGGTTTAAGCAGAATCATCAGAGGAGTTTTGGTAGAGGATTCGTGAAGCTTCATTCGTCTCGAGAAGGTATAATTGCTTGCTGACTTTTGCTGTGTTTGTTGATTAATTAATTATTAATTATTTAGTTAATTACTTAGCTGCTGTTGTGGTTAGGTGAAGTTTGTTGTAGTTTATTGGTTGATTTGTTTAATTTGTTGTCAAGTTAATGAGGATGTTGAATAGTTTGTTTGTGCAATTGATCGTTTTCGATTAGTTTAACGATAAGTAGGATGTTTAGGTTTAAAGGATTGGGGACTATTGATTGATTTAGTTGAAGTTTGTTGTACTTTGTTGTTGGGGATATTGTATGGCTTTAAATATGTGGAGTAGTTTATCTGTGTAATGGATCGGTTTCGGTTAAGTTTAACGATAAGCAGGATGTTTAGGTTTGAAGGTTTGAAATAATGCATACCTAAAACAAAGTTGAGTGGTAATCGTTAATATAATGTTTTTGATTAGACACATGGAAGTATTCTTCTTTATTCGGATGCCGGAAATATGAGTGATGAATGACAACAGAAGTAGTTGTTGATTTGCAGAAAGTAAGCTTTGTGCTTTCGTTGTTGAAGCATTTGGGTGCTAGGGGAATCACGATCATCGTTACTTATTAAAATAGTATTTGGTTAAGTTGATTCTCAACTTGGTACTTGTATGGGGCAATTTACGGTGGAAGATGTATGTATTTGTTTGGGAAGTAGTGAAAGAAATAGGATGTTTATCAAGGGGTTAATCTTGCAATTTGTGTTCATACGGTTATTATTTTTGGCCTGTTTTTTTGGTATCTGACATGGATTGAGTGATGGTCCAACTGTTAAGTTATCGAAAACCGGATCAAGTCCCAATCGACAATCAAACCGAATAGAAAAGTTGAAGAAAAGAATCTAGATCGAATATAACTCGGTTTCTCTTTAGTATCGTCTCTTAATAATGCCTAACCCTAACTTGGTTTATATAGGCTTACCCTAACTTGGTGGCCAAGACATTACCAAATATAATTATTACATAATTAGGAAACTTAACCAATTTAACCTACTTGTTGAATTTGGTCCCTCAAGTTCACCGACTTGTGAGTTGAACTCCTTTGTCACCCTTTTCCCATCACCGACTTGTGATGAGTCGGGAATTACCGCCAACACCGGAAGGATAGAATTATTGCTAGAGAAAATGGATGATATGATATACTGATAATAAACCCTGAAAAAGTAGCATTGCCATTCATTACTCAATAACATGTTGGAATAGGATATATAGGAGGAAAGTGGAAAGATATAAATGAAAAGTTTTTTGCCATTAATCTAGAGGTGGCAGTTTTGATCCGTTTTCTTATGTAATGTTTCAAATAGGGTAATGTTTCGTTTTTAATGGGTCAAATCGGCAAAATAGAAAAAAGAAGCAAAGAAAGCAAGCTAAAAAAGTTTGGGCAATAGTTGTTTTGGGTCAACACAACCCAAACCGACCAGTACCAGAATTAACTTTTTGACATGCACCCGACATGTCCATTTTGCCACCACTAGCCATATATGATTATAGATTATAGCTTTCAGTAGCCCCTGTGCTCAAATTATCAATATATGTTAGGTACTTACCGACTTATTTTAAGAGTTATTTCTTTGATTTGAGTTCAAATAATCAAAATATGTTAGGAACTTACCGACTTATTTTAAGAGTTATTTCTTTGATTTGTACCAGGAACCCGTAAAGGGAAAAAGGTAGCCCGATGGTTCACATCTCATCTTTCCAAGGGTTCTGATAAAGCTATCAGAGATAAGCCTCATGAAACTGATGTAAGACTTCATATAACATGTTCAGATAGGTATTTTTCATTTAAATGATGCATAAACTAATATAATATGTGACAGAAAAGAAATGCTGAAGTGGATGCATTTGACAAGGAAGCTCTTCCAGGTAAACAACAAAAAGTCGGAAGACCAACACTTGGAAAGCAAACCGATAAAATGCCAGAAGTGCTGAAAAGCTTTTCGCATGAACTTGGGCCTAAAGGTGGCATTAGACCTTCATATGCTCGACCTCATAGCTTTAGTGATCTAAAGGTATAATTTAGCTTATAGATGTTATTGTAGTGAGTAAGGTACACGGATGGTCCCTATGGTTAACCCAAGTTTTGGATTTAGTCCTTAGCTTTCCAAAAGTACACGAATGATCCCTGTGGTTTGTACTTTGTAACACATTTAGTCCTCAACTTTTGCCAAAAGTACATGGATGGTCCCTATGGTTTGCACTTTGTAACACATTTAGTCACTAAAAGTTGGGGACCAAATGCATTACAAAGTGCAAACCATAAGGACCAACTGTGTACTTTTGGCAAAAAGTTGAGGACTAAATGCGTTATAAAGTGCAAACCATAGGGACCATCCGTGTACTTTTGAAAAGTTATGCAAACCATAGGGACCATCCGTGTACTTTTGAAAAGTTATGCAAACCATAGGGACCATCCATGCACTTTTGAAAAGTTAGGGACTAAATCCAATATTTTGGTTAACCACAGGGACCATCTGTGTACTTTACTCTATTGTATTTTATAAAAAACAAGTTTTAGTGTTTTTTGGTGTAATAATATGTATACTGATAAGTCAGCATTCAGGAACTCTTGAGGTCAATGCGGTCAAACTTCAATGCTGCAAAAGAGTTGGTCAACACTGAGCTAGCTTATTTCAAAGAGGAGGTTACTGAAGTATCCCAAAAGTCAGATGCATTATCTTTAGAAGAACAAAGATCAATCGACGCGCTTCTAATTCTGTCTAAAGAATGCATAGAAATGCCGTCCCTCGAATTCCGCACCAAATGTGAGACCATTGTTCAAGATTTAACAACAAAAAGGCAGGATTGCCAAACGGGCCCATTAAAATGGCTTTTTACAAGGATGCTTTTTATATTAACACGTTGCACCAGGTTGTTGCATTTCGAGAAGCACAGTGAGCACATCGATGAGATCTCGCTTCTTAAGCTTAAAGAATGTTTGGAAAAGATTCCCTCTCATGAAATGAGCTGGCTTTATAAGTTGGGGATTATCGAATCCAATTCCGACACTATTTTAAACAAGTTTGATGATGAACACATAATTCAGGATTCACATCAAAATGATGATTTAGTAATTTGTAGAATATGTGAGGAAGACGTTCCAACGTCTCACTTAGAATCTCATTCATATATATGCGCTCATGCGGAGAAATGTGATATCCAAGGTGTAGATATAAATGAAAGCCTTTTGGGATTGTCGGAAATACTTGAACAAATCATTGATTCCTGCACTCAAAGTGTACATGTTGACAACGATAGCCTTCAAAATTCACAAATGCAAATTTCTTCTGATAACTGCTCTCCGAAAATAAGTGAATGGAGAAATAAAGGGGTTGAAGGAATGTTTGAAGATCTTCATGAAATGGACACTGCATCTATAGAAGACTCGACCCCTGTTTCCTTTGTAAACATTAAGGGCTTCCCGGGGGTAAAAAGTCAATATGGTCCTCCATCGTCAACC
The DNA here is from genome assembly GCA_030545235.1 of Helianthus tuberosus. Taxonomy (NCBI): domain Eukaryota; kingdom Viridiplantae; phylum Streptophyta; class Magnoliopsida; order Asterales; family Asteraceae; genus Helianthus; species Helianthus tuberosus. Next base: position 42,930,737 of record CM060377.1, read on the forward strand.
GGAAGCATGACATCAGCATCTTCCACTCCACGCGCTGCCAATTTTGACCTTTTCTGGTTAGAGCATAATCACTCTTCAGAGTTAGAAGATGTGCAACAGGTACAGTGTTCACTTTGTTTGCTACTTTAACTGCTCTTTTTGTGTAAAAATTTAGAGCGAAACGCGATTTTCGCCCCCGAGGTTTAGCCACTTTTATGACTTTTGTCCGAAGGTTCGTTTTTCGCATCTGGATCCAAAAGGTTTGAAATCTTGCCATTTTCATCCAACTCGTTAACTTCATCCATTTTTCTCCGTGAAATGAGGGGCATTTCTGTCTATTTAGTCATTTTTTATTAGAATAAAAAACACTATAAGAAATAAAGATCCACCTCTGTTGACTTTCTTCCCACCCAAACCCTTTAATCATCACAAAAATGTCTAAAAAGACCAAAATACCCCTGACTTAACGTTAAAAAATGGATGGAGTTAACGAGTTGGGTGAAAATGGCGAGATTTCAAACTTTTTTGATCCTGATTCGAAATAACGAACCTTTGGACAAAAGTAGCCAAACCTCAGGGACGAAAATGGTATTTTACTCAAAATTTATATGTAATAGTGCGTAGAAGAGTAACAAACGTTTCTCCAATTTCAATTTCATTCAGATGACTGACCTTAGGGACATTGCTCGTGTGGCAGCTGACACAGATCTTATGTCAGAAAAGTCAAATGAAATCTTGCTTAACTGTATGGAAGATTTGCAGGATGTTTTACAGCAAAGCAAGCTCAAAGCACTTGTTATAGATACGTTTGGGCACCGAATAGAAAAACTTATTCGGTAATCTTGAGAAAGTATACACGGACTCCTATTTTTAGTGACCATGCTTTTATCTTTACATTTGATCATATTGTTGCAGAGAGAAATATATAACTGCATGTGAACTAGAGGATGCGAATAAAAGAACGAGTGATGTTGGATATCCTTCTATATTGGATACTGCATCTCAAAGCAGTTCAGTCTCAACTCCTTCACACCCTTCACATAAAGAAAGAACAAGTATCGATGATTTTGAGATAATTAAACCAATTAGCAAAGGTGCTTATGGTAAGGTATTTCTTGCACGCAAACGTACTACTGGGGATTTGTTTGCTATAAAGGTATTTTCTTATGTAGTACAATGCCATTTTCGTCCCTGAGGTTTGGCCACTTTTGCGACTTTCATCCAAAGGTTTGTTTTTCAGCATCTGGATCCAAAGGGTTTAAAATATTGCCATTTTTATCCTGCTCGATAACTCCATCCATTTTTCTTCATTAAGGCAGGAGTATTTTCGTCCTTTTTGTTAACTTAAAGGGCTATTCGGTCTTTTTCACTTTATGTACAAGCATTTAGCATAATGTACAAGTGCTAGAAAAAGATGAAAATACCCTTAAGTTAAAAAAAGAGATGAAAATATCCTTAAGTTAACAAAAAAAGACGAAAATACCAATGCCTTAACGGAGAAAAATGGATGGAGTTAACCTGCCGGATGAAAATGGCAAGATTTCAAACCTTTTGGATCCAGATGCTGAAAAACAAACCTTTGGAGTTTGGACGAAAGTCGCAAAACTGGCAAAACCTCAGGGACGACAATGGCATTTTACTCTTTCTTACAATATTTAACATTTTGAGTTGTGGATATTATACAAATGATTAGTTAATTGCTGATACAGATGCTTAAGAAAATAGATATACTTAGAAAAAACGATATTGAGAGGATAGTTGCTGAACGTAACATATTGATCACAGTACGAAACCCATTTGTGGTAATTTACTATTTCCTTTGTTATATATTTATTTGAAGTCCATGAATATTCTTTGATAATTTTTTCGGTATAGGTTCGGTTTTTTTATTCGTTTACTAGTAAAGACAACCTTTATTTGGTGATGGAGTATCTCAACGGAGGTGATCTGTTTTCTTTGCTACGAAATGTCGGTTGCCTTGGGGAGGACGTAGCGCGTGTTTACATTGCAGAACTGGTACGTTAATAAGTTTATCTATGAGATTTATTTAACTTTTTTTTAGATATCTTATCATCTTATTTATTGAATTTACAGGTTCTTGCTCTTGAATATCTTCATTCTTTAGGAATTGTTCATCGAGATCTTAAACCTGATAACATATTGATTGCACATGATGGGCATATCAAGGTGCATTTTATATTTTATAGTTTTCCATTAGTAGGCTTTTAAATGAACTGAACGAACTCGAACAGAGGCATTTTCGTGTTCGTTCATTTAACTTTAACCGAAAACGAACGCATAATCAAACATGTTTTTTTGTTCATGTTCGTTTATTAAGAAAATGAGCATGTTCGTGTTCGTTTTTGTTCATTTGTTTAAAACCTAAACTAACAGTTCACGAACGTAAATGAACATATACAAACAAACTTAAATGAACATAATTTAACAAACAGTAAATGACACAAATGAACATAATTGACTAAACATAAACGAACATAAAGTAATTTTTTATATAAATTAGTGGTTAATTACAATAAATCACATTGCAAAACCCATTTTTATTACTAGAAAGTCCAATTACAAAGTATTTATATTTATATAAGTAGTTAGAAAGTTCCTTTTATGTTTAATATTCATATAAATATAACTACTTATGTATTTAAAATGAACGAACAGACATAAACAAATGTAAATAAATGAACATAAACGGATGTTCACGAACATAAATGAATGAACAAAACGTGTGTTCATGTGCGTTCGTTTATTAAATAAACCAACTTCCCGCCGAACAAGTTCTTGAACAGTTCATGGACGTTCAGTTCGTTTATAGGCCTATCCATTAGTTTGTGACAAATAGATGATTGCTGTTTGGCAACCTCATATGAATCAAAATGTTTCATTTTTCATGGGTGACCACAAAATGAAGCCTTTTTTGCAATTTTCATGTGACTGGTGTACTTCAAACCATAGAGAGAATTGGTGAGAGAAGTCGATGACTCATTTACCATATCATAATAGTATTTCCTAATTATTTTCTATTTAATCAGCTTACAGATTTCGGGCTGTCGAAAATTGGTCTAATGAATAGGACAAGTGATTTAACTAGATCCGAGTCAAACGAGGGTGTAGTTTCGAACGGTCATCACCTTGAAAATGAATGGAGTGTAGATAAAAGAGAGCGTTCAGCTGTTGGTACACCGGATTATTTGGCCCCAGAAATACTACTTGGAACCGAACATGGTTAGAACACATAATATGCCGTATTACATTTAGCTGAAAATATTTTTGTTATAGATAAACTAATGTGTCATAAGAGCATTGCTGCAGGTTATGCTGCTGATTGGTGGTCAGTTGGGATTATTCTGTTTGAACTAACTACAGGAATTCCACCTTTCAACTCAGACCATCCCGAGGTATTAATTTCAATTTATATATCGCTTATAAAAATTTCTAGAGTAAAATGCCATTTTCGTCCCTGAGGTTTGCCCAGTTTTGCAACTTTCGTCCAAAGGTTTGTTTTTTCGCATCTGGATCCAAAAGGTTTGAAATTTTGTCGTTTTCTTTCAGCTCGTTAACTCCATCCATTTTTCTCTCTTAAGTCAGGGGTATTGTTGTCTTTTTTGTCAACTTAAAGAGCAATTCAGTCTTTTTTACTATATGTAAACAGACCGAATACCGCTGAATAAGACCGAATCAACAAAAAAGACGGAAATACCCCCCGACTTAAGGGAGAAAAATGGATGGAGTTAATGAGCCGGATGAAAATGGCAAGATTTTGAAACCTTTTGGATCCAGATGCCAAAAATCAAACCTTTGGATGAAGGTTGCAAAACTCGCCAAACCTCAGGGACAAAAATGGCATTTTACTCAAATTTCTATGTATACCTTGTTTATATGTAATGTTCTACTAAAATAATGCAGAGAATATTCTACAACATTCTTAATGCGAAAATCCCGTGGCCTTCGATTCCGAATGAGATGTCATATGAGGCTCAAGACATGATTAACAGGTTGGTTACCGGAAAATCATTATTTGCTTAGATTCTAGACGGTACACATACTTGATTTAAAGAGGATTTATTATTTAGGTTTCTTATTCATGACCCCAATCAGCGTCTAGGAGCGCATGGATCATCAGAGGTTGGATTTTTAGTCTAGAAAATTGGTTTATCGTAAACTGAATCTGAAACTCCCTGTTTAACAGGTAAAAGCACACCCATTTTTCAACGGTGTGAATTGGGATACCCTTTCCATGCAAAAGGTAGGTCATTTTCACATACCAGAGGTAGTGAGTTGTGCGGGCCGGGCAATGAGTCGGACCGGGTGTGACTGGAACACTTCTTGCCCGAAAGTAGGGGTGTGAATTTCTGACATGACACGAACCTAACACGAACCTAACACGAAATTCGCGGGTTTGGGTTTAGTCTAAACTGGTCGGGTCAGTTTTAGGTTGAACCCACGAACCCATTTAGCTAAACGGGTCGGGTTCGGGTCAACTGGTCAGGTTGGTGGGCTGACCGTTTAACCCATTTATATTATATTATAATTTTTTACAATATGTTTTATGTTAGAGTAAACTACAAAAATCGTCCTTTATGTATGTCACTTATTGCAAACTGTGTCCTTTGTCTTCAATAGTTACAGAAAAGGTACTCGATGTTTGCAAACCCTTGCAAGTTATGTTCTTTAACCCTAACTCAGTTAATTTTTGTGGTTAAATCTGACCAAATGGACCCCATATGAGTGTATTTTTGTGGTTAAATCTGACCAAATGGACCCTACATGAGAGTAAAATGACCAAAATACCCTCATGTGAGGTCCATTTGGTCAGATTTAACCACAAAAATATTAACTGAGTTAGGGCTAAAGGACATAACTTGCAAAAAAAAAAAAAAAAAAAAAAAAAAAGGGTTTGCAAACGTCAAGTACGTTCTCTGTAATTATTGAAGATAAAGGACACAGTTTGCAATAAGTAACATACATAAAGGACGATTTTTGTAATTTACTCTTTATGTTATAAATTATATTTGGTGTGTATTTTATGCCATAATTATAACTTTAAAAGAGAAATTGACATAAAATTTTATAATTTTAATGTAATTGTATTATATATATTTATGGTTTTTTAGTAATTATAATTTTAATATATATATTTGCAAAAAAAAATTAAAATAAAAAAAAAATCGGGTTGAACGGTTCATGTTCGGGGCAACCCACGAATATTCAGGTCGTGTTTGGGTTCGTATGTATGACACAATTTTCGGGTTCTGGTTCGGGTTGAACCCACCAACCCGAGAACACGATCTATTTAGCAACACTTACCCGAAAGCCATATTTAAAAAAAAAATTCTTATAGTAACTACTATTAGTTATATTCTTCCAATAATAATCTTATTATCCATATAAGATGGCTTAGGAGGTTTTATGTCTTAAATATATAATTTGGGGGACTTCCAATCTTTTTGACCTAACATTATATTTTAGCTGTTTGACTCGTATAGCCTGAGTCAACAACACTTGTAAGCAAATGTGTTTACATTGTCATACGTAATATGTGTTGCTAAGTTTGCATACATTCATATAGGTGGCGTTTGTACCACATCCGAATGGTATGGATGATACTAGTTATTTTGTTTCAAGACACAGTCATAGTTCAAGTGGAACATTTGATGATCAAGACTGTAGTGATGTGGCTTCTGACGCCAGTGAGTTCTTCTCAGACACAAAAGAGGTACAACTTTTGTTAATCGAAAGACGAAAGTGTGTTTTGGGCTCACACTATTCGTTTATTTTTATTAGTAACTCGTGTAGATATATTTGGTACTTAATTCATGTCTCCTTTTCCTTTTCTAGAAGACAGATGAATATGGAGATCTTGCAGAGTTTAAACCATCTGCATGTGATGATCTTTCTTGGATTAATTTCTCTTTCAAGGTACCCTTCCCTTAAAACTTGCATTAGGATATAAGAGTTCGGAGGTAAGAAGAAAGTGAAGGGTATAATGGTCATATTAAAAGTCGTATCTAATGAAATGGGTAAATATGATATTACGTATTTTGAATTGGGTATATTTGGTATTATTTTTTTTGGTTGGGTAGATATGATAATTGCTTCGTAAGGTTTGATAGGCAGGTAAATAATTTTGCTAATCAACAAGTTAAGTCAAATCTTTCAATCGTCAGTACGTCATGAAATGAGGAGATTTTAGAGGTTGCAAAATGAGTAACAAGTCCTATGGGTATGGTTGTCACTTTTCCTTAAATATTTATAGACTTTTAATTACTAATTAACTTGTTAAATACGGTTATAAAACTTATATTATTTCAATACTAATGCAACTTTTTTTAGAATGAAATACGAGGTTTTACATTACATGTTAAGCTACACTTAGTTAAATTTTTAACATCTTTCTTATTAAACTAATTATTTTGACTTTACATGTTTGACTCTTCAGACATAAATTTCTTGGAATGGGGGAATGTGATAAATTTTTGTTTGTGCGCAGAATCTATCGCAGTTGGCATCTATCAATCATGATGTACTTGTACAAAATAGCAAGGATGCGTCGCGATGCTCATCCCCACACAATGGACCAACCTCATGAACCCTCTTCTCTCCAGATCCATGGTGTCCTTCAAGAAAACCTCATGATCAACCATGAATGTTTGCTTGGGTCAGGATCATGCTCAGGCTCGGGCTCGGGCTCGGGCTTAGGTTTCTCGTTCCTTTTTCGTTCTTGTGGACTTGGTGAACGACGAAAACTGGATAGTGGATTTAGAGTACAAGGTCTAGTTTTCTTTGATTTTGCATAGACGGTTCAGGTTCAAGAATGAAAAGGGATAAGTTACATGGACCACATATGGTGCTGGTCTACCCCTTAATTGTATCACTGTGGGGTAGTCTTCATCAATGGGTATCCTGTTCATATATTGGCTTTTTAACCTCTGAAAATGAATCAAGTTTTAAATACTTATAGAAATAAAATAATTAGATTAAATGTTAAAATTAAACTATGAAACTTTCTAAACAATTTTCTATAGTTTCTTCAATCAAAGTAGATATAAATATATTTGAGAGTTTGCAAATACTTTTGCAGTTTGCTCTGTTATCTATAAAAAAATTAGAATTGACCAATGATGAAAACTTTAGAAGAGAATTATACACCATGGCAGTTAGCCAATTATAACTATTTTGGTAACTAAATTAAAAGTTGTCAGAGAGATTTTGAAAATTAATTTTGGTAACCAAATTAAAAATAATCCAAGAGAGATTTTGAAAACTAAAAACAAGTATGAAGGGGTGTGTGTATGGGTCGGTTTGGTTTGGTTTTTACCATTAACCATATCCATGACCGCTAGCTTCGGTTATGGAATTCCTTAACCATAACCGAACTTCGGTTATGAAGTAGTTATGGTTCGTTCTGGTTATTTTGGTTATCTAACCAATCAAGGTGGACTTAGTTTTGTCCTTTTTCTATACGATAACTGAGACTACATTTTTTTTATTAAACTATCAATGTGAGATTCTTTTTAATAAGGTAATTCGCAACAAAAGAGACTACACCATAACATCTCAATTTCTCATCAATATAAAGGACATCTACATCGAAATTACTTTGTTACTAACATACTTTTAACTTAGTAAAAGACTTCTATATGGTTAATGTAAAACATAAATTCATTATATAAACTCAACTTTACAAGTTCAGTTCGGTTTTGTTATATCGGTTAACCAAAGCTTCAAAATCGTAACCATAACCGATTGGTCAGTTAAACAAAGTTTCATAACCATAACTATCGGTTATGCGGTTACCGGTTAATAGCGGTTCAAGTATGTCAATTATGATTTGATTATCGGTTATAACGGTTAATTTACTCAGAAGTTATAAGTTTTAGTTTCACCAACTACAAACTATTTAATTTATCAAGTCTATATGATAGGTGAAGGTTAATACAACTTTTTTTTATTTGATGAAAAAATCTATAAAATGAGTTTTGCTAGTGCATTGAATCAGTCCCTCTAGAAACGAGCAAGAAACTTTGCCTTTAATCAATTTTTTTAGATATTATATTATATTATATTATATAAAGAAAGTGTAAAATATAATGTTCTTTAACATGGAATTGGTACGCGATAAAAACATAACATGCGTAATTATTTGATACAACATGCGTGATTAGTGTTCGTTTCAATTAGCCTGGGATTGATCAATTTCGTCCAATTCGTTTTAATTTTCTTTTCGTTTCGGTTCAAATTGGCAATTGTTTGGTCAATTTCATCGAATTGTGTTCAAATTCATCTTTGATTTTGAAAATTTTCATCAAAATGATGACTCGAAATCAAACCGTAAAACAGAGGATGAAGGAACATTACCAAGCTTTGATTTAGACCGTAGAACAGATGATGCAGGAACATGACCAAGCTTTAATTCGATTGGAGTCAGCGGTCAGTAACAATGGTATCAGACCGTAGAACAGGGTATGCGATTTTGAACTGGGAGTTAGGGCATTCGTGATTATAGGTATATAACGTGCGTGATTAATGTTTTCAACATGCGTGATTAGGGTTTTTGAGTTTTATAACATGCGTGGTTTACAAATGAACGTACGTAATTATAGGTCGTACCGGTCGCACGTTAAGAGCTATTGTACATTAACCTTCCTCATATATATATATATAGAGAGAGAGAGAGAGGCCGGTTAACGTACAATACCTCTTATCCTACATTATGTACGCGATGCCCTCAGCCGTACGATCTTCAATCCATCAAACGCGGGCAAAACTAATTTATATCATTAAATTAATCAAATTAATATACATAAAACTAACCGCGAAGGATAAAATCGATAATTTCTCTATCAAAATCCCAGCAATTTCGTTCGGTACCTTCTTCTTCTCAAACCGACTCTTCTGCAAATTCAATATCAAACATGGGAAACTGGTTTACATATCATACTTTTGTTCGTGTAGCAGCTTTTTGTTAAAAAAGATTGTAGCAAAGATTCTTTTTTTCCAAAATCTTTGTTTGTATATTATAATGTTATTTATTGCTCTGATGCAAAGTTTTTGGATTATTGCAGTTTTTGGATATGATTACCCTAGTGGCTATGATGGTGATATGGGGGCCATCCTAATGTAAATTATGATTTCGCATGTTATTCAATTTTAATTCGCATGTTATTTTTTTTTTTTTTGGAATTTGATTAATTTATTCAAATTCGCATGTATAATTTAATTTCGCATGTTACAAATTATATTTTTGGAATTTGAAAACCAACATGCGAAATTGGTAAAAAAAACATGCGAATTCATAAAAATTATCACATGCGAAATTGTTACAAAAAAAACAACATGCTATTTCATCAAAAATATCACATGCGAAATTGGTACAAAAAAAAAACATGCGAATTCATCAAAAATTATCACATGCGAAATTGTTATAAAAAAAACAACATGCGATTTTAAAAAGCGGGAAGATGATCTGACGGCTGAGATTGAAGCGTATGTAATGTACGATAAGCAATATTGTACAGTACTCTTTACCTATATATATATATATATAGGAGACCGCTAAAATGAAAACCACCCCCAGTATATATATATATATATATATATATATATATATATATATATGAGACCGCTAAAATGAAACCACCCCCAGTTAAGAGAACCACAAGAACTACTTTCCAACCATTGATCTTTGAAGATTGATGGATTAGATTAAAAGTTATAAAAACAATATTAAATTCTTTTTCTCTTATTATGTTTTTAATATTCTAATGTCAAAAGAACAGTTTAGTAAATTTGCTTGTTTTTCCTTATTGTATATATTGTTTTTATTACGTTTTTTGTCTTATTTAATTAATTACTTTTTATTAAAATCAGATTTTTTAATTAAAAACATTTTAAAATCTGATTAAAAAAAAAACAAGTTTTGTCAAGATTTTTTTTTACAAAAAACGTTTTTACGAGCCGTTTTTACGCCCAATTTTGCCCGCCATTTTTTACACCCGGTTTTACGCGTCATTTTTTACGGCCCATTTTTATGCGCCGTTTTACGCCCCCGTATTCACGTCCCGTATTTACGCGTCGTTTTATCACCCGGTTTTTTTACGAGCCGTTTTTTACGCCCCCTTTTATGCGTCCTTTTTTACACCCCGTTTTTTACGTGCCGTTTTTTACGCCCCGTATTTACGCGCCGTTTTTTTACTCACATGTTTTTAAACTTTTTTTACGGTTTTAAACTTTTTTTACGAAAACTTTTTTTACGGTTTTAAACTTTCTTTTTACAAAAAAAAAATTTACAATTTTTTTTTTTACAAAAAAACTTTTTAACAAAGAACACAAATTTATACGAAATTCTTTTTACGGTTTTAACCTTTTTTTTACAAAAACTTTTTCTTTACACACACGTTTTTTAAACGTTTTTAGGTTTTTTTTTACGAAAACGTTTTTTACGATTTTAAACTTTTTTACTAAAAATTATTTACCAAATAATTTTTTTTTCATAAAAACTTCTTTTGACAAAAGACAAAAAATTTATACGAAAACTTCTTTACGGTTTTAACCTTTTTTTTACAAAATATTTTTTGCACACACGTTTTTATACTTTTTTTACGGTTTTAAACTTTTTTTTTTTACAAAAACTCTTTTTATAATTTTTTTACAAAAACATTTTTACAAAATAACAAAAGAGGAGAGAAAAATGTGAAGAGAGAGAAATTGAAAAGAATTTAAAAAGAGACTTTAATGAGGAGATATAGATGATTTGATGGTTTTGATTAAACGACTATATTAACCTTTGGGAAATTGGTTTTTAATAAACCAACCTTTGCCCAGTTGGTAAATAATAATCCAACGTACAGAATTGGTATATAATAATCCTACGTTTCAATATGTTGGCACTGAATAGACCTCCGTTAGTTTTTTTTAACTGAAGTTAGTTTTTAAGTTTTATTTATTACACAAACAGTCCCTGTAGTTATAATTTACTAGTTTTAAGTTTTATTTATTACACAAACAGTCCCTGTAGTTATAAAAAAAATCATAAAAATAAAAAAAAAAATCTAAAAAATCAAAAAAATTCTAAAAAAATCAAAAAAATCATAAAAAATCATAAAAATTCAAAAAAAAAAAAAAAAAAAAAAATCTAAAAAATCATAAAAATAAAAAAACTCTAAAAAATAAAAAAAATTCAAAAAAAGCAAACGTTTCGATGCGAACCGTTTCGACGCGAACCGTTTTGACGCGAACCGTTTCGAACCGTACCGTTTCGACGCGAACCGTTTCGAACCGTACCGTTTCGATCCGGACCGTTTCGACCCGTACCGCACCGCCAGCACCACCACCACCACCACAGCACCGCCACCACCACCACAGCACCGCCACCACCACCACCACCGCAGCACCGCCACCACCACCACCGCCACCGCCACCACCACCACCACCACCACCACCGCACCACCACCACCACCACCGCCACCGCCACCGCCACCGCCACCGCCACCGCCACCGCCACCGCCACCGCCACCGCCACCGCCACCGCCACCACCGCACCGCCACCACCACCACCACCACCACCGCACCGCCACCGCCACCACCACCGCCACCGCCACCGCCACCGCCTCCACCACCGCACCGCCACCACCACCACCACCACCAGCACCGCACCGCCACCACCACCACCAGCACCGCACCGCCACCACCGTTTTCGAAACGGTCCGGGTCGAAACGGTCCGGGTCGAAACGGTCCGGGTCGAAACGGTCCGGGTCGAAACGGTCCGGGTCGAAAACGGTCCGGGTCGAAACGGTCCGGGTCGAAACGGTACGGGTCGAAACGGTACGGTTCGAAACGTTTGCTTTTTTTGAATTTTTTTTATTTTTTAGAGTTTTTTTATTTTTATGATTTTTTAGATTTATTTTTATTTTTTTGAATTTTTATGATTTTTTATGATTTTTTTGATTTTTTTAGAATTTTTTTTTATTTTTTAAGAATTTTTATGATTTTTTTGAATTTTTTAGATTTTTTTTTATTTTTATGATTTTTTTTATAACTACAGGGACTGTTTGTGTAATAAATAAAACTTAAAACTAGTAAATTATAACTACAGGGACTGTTTGTGTAATAAATAAAACTTAAAAACTAACTTTAGTTAAAAAAAACTAACGGAGGTCTATTCAGTGCCAACATATTGAAACGTAGGATTATTATATACCAATTCTGTACGTTGGATTATTATTTACCAACTGGGCGAAGGTTGGTTTATTAAAAACCAATTTCCCTTAACCTTTTGGTTGTCATTATCTGATTGGTGGAGAGTGGTTCTCGCAACTGGAGGTGGTTTTCATTTTAACGGCACCCTATATATGTATATATATATATATATGTATATGTATATATATATATATATATATATATAGAGAGAGAGAGAGAGAGAGTAAGGTTAACATACAAAAAGCCTTATCATACATCACGTAGGAGACAATGGTAACCGTTGGATCAGGGGTATAATCACGCATGGGACTATAATCACGCACGTTCTATGATAATAACGCACGTTATATTTTTTGTCATGTATGTTAATGTAGGTTAAGCCCTGAAGAACATTATACTTTCTATATATATATATATATATATATATAAGGGTCAGGATTTAGAGAAAACGGTGAAAAGTGTGAGAACGGGGAGAACGCTTATGGATCGTCCGATCAAAACAATCCATGGACTAGATTGCGCGGTGGCGTTTTCGTAAATAACATCAATATTATTATGTGGGACGCGCTTCATTAAGAGTAAAAGGGTCTTTTACCGCTCATATTTAAAACGCCATCAAATGATAAAACGCCATACAAAAAATAAATTAACTCCATTAAAAACAAAACGCCAAAAATTAAAAATAAAACGCGGTGAATATTATAGGAAGATGAAACATCACAAATAACTGAATTTCAGTTATTAACATTTATTATAAGAAATTCCCTCCTAAATTACGCGCAAAAAACATCATTATATAAACAAACGTAAAAACATAGCTTCCATAATCACTTTAATCTATCAATTTTCTGCAAAAAAACATCTTTAACCAAAAACGCCAACTTAAACAAAACGCCAAAAATGGCAACAATCGTTTCGTGGAGATACACTCTGGGAATCAGGCGATACGTCCTCCAATTTGACAACAGAAGGAGGGTGTATGTTAAGACGGTCAAGGCAATTCTGAAAATGAAAGAAGAGATACAGAGGCAAATCTTATCCATTGGCATCGCTCTAGACAATGAATGCCATGAAACGCATATGCTTATGAAAGCATTAACTAGCAAATTTGGACCAATCAAAGGAAATGTGAAGCCAGACCCTGTCATGACATCATGGCGTTTTGATGATGAAACAGACATGGTGACGGTTACATACGACAGCGGAGAGCAGAAAGTCTACTGGCTAGAGAACATCATGACAAAGCAGCGACTGGGTTTCATGGAAGAATTGCATAACGCCACTTGTACCAACACAGAAATAGACTCAAAATTGGAGTTAATGCAAGACATGTTCAGTTGGAGGCTTCAGAATCTTCAGGAATAAGAAGCTGATGAAGGTGAATATGATGACATGGATGAAGATCAAGATGAAGACTCCGAGGATGAAGAAGATAACACAAGTGATGGATACTATTCAGATAAAGTACATTCTGACGAAGGATTTTAATTTTTTTCCTCTTTTTTTTTTTTTTTTTTTTTTCTTCTATGTAATCTTTTTTTTAAAGATAATTAAATGATATATTACTATCTTTATTAGCAAAACGCCAAAATAATACTAAAAAATGGTTAACCCTAACAAAACGCCAAAAATAAAAAAAAAATATTTTTCCTGCTTAATATTTTATTTACTCCGTTATTGTATTTTGACATGTTGGTCTGCATAAAGGCCATTTAAAAAAACGCCAAACTTAGAAGATGGAATGTCTATAACCTATAAAACTGATAAAAGCTGATCAACACAGTAAATTCAAAAAACAGTAACTGAAAAGACAATTACTTTATTACTATCATTTATTACAATAAAAAGTCACGCCTAAACTACGCACCAAAAACTCCTATAAGAGAAGGGTCTATACACAATGAAATTAATCACACTAAGAAAAACACAAAAACGCCATATCCTCTAGAAACCACTCCATTTAAAACGCCACAGATGGCAAAGCTTTCACTGAAATGGATCCTTTTTCTGAGGGGGTTAACTCAATAATATTTTGCTGAATGGGATGGATAAATATTCAAGAAAAAGAGACTGATAACAGTGATATGACATCATGTGAGCTTTGTTCTTGATGATTATTTGAATGGAATAAAGGGATCAACACAAGGGTAAAATGCTATTTTGGACTCCATTATTACAAATAGCATCAAGCAATAGTTGATTTTTAATAGCATGCCACCAAACAAGAATATCACACCAAAAAACAAGTTGCCACTAAGCAGCTTCTTCTAAAAAAAACGGGGTTTATGAAGGAAAGTTGGCATCTAGCTAAAGTATTCAAAAAAGGTTCAAAACGCCAAAAACAAATTCAACAAGGAAGAGGCTGATGACATTGAAGATTCGGAAGAAAAATTAGATTACCATTTTGTATTATTTTTGTTTTCATTTTATATTGTTTTGATATCAAGTTATATGTTGTTTTGTTATCTAATTCTCTATAAATAAAATACATTATTATATAAAACGCCAAAAACTACAAACACCAAAACGCTAGTAGTATGAAAACTGGGAGAACAGCTGCTGGCAAAGCACCTTGTAAAAAGGGTATTAAACACCAAAAAAATTGGTCTTCTGTAATCTTATGCAAATTTTAATGACTCGTAGTGAATTATTATACAAAACGCCAAAAAGGCCAAAAAATTAACCAGAAAACGCTATAACGCCAAAAAATTATATATGTGACACAAAAACAATTAATTCAACGCCAAAAAGTTTAAAAAATACAATTAATGCCAAAAAAAAAACTTAGACGCCATAAAATATTATACCGCGTTGGGAAAATAAAAGAAGAATGAAAAGACAAAAAAACCCTCCGCCCTTCTCTATGCCGCGGGACACGTGTTGGGCCAGGATGCGTTCTCACCGTTCTCACACTTTTGAGCGTTTTCTCCTGATCCCATTTCTATATATATATATATATATGGGAAGGTTCATTGGGGAACACTAAAAAAGTGGGGAACAGCGGGGAACCGACTCAAACGAACTCCGATTGGACTCATTCCAGAGGCGTTGGAACCGGCTCGTCGAACCCTAACTAGGATCTCTTAATCTTAAACCCTAAATCCTAACTCCTAAACTCTAAACCCTAAAGCTAAAAAATAAGGCTAAAACCTAAGGTAAACCGTAAAATCTAAACTATAAACCCTAAAAGCTAAACCCTAAAGGCTAAACCTAAAGCTAAATTCTAAAGCTAAACCCTAAAGCTAAACCATAAACCCTAAAGCTAAACCCTAAACCCTAAAACCAAACCATAATGCTAAACCCTAAAGCTAAACCCTAAAAGCCAAACCCTAAAAACCAAACCCTAATATATTTAGGGTTTAGGGGTTATGATTTAGGGTTTGGGGGTTAAGAGATCATAGTTAGGGTTCGACGAGCCGGTTCCAATGCCGCTGGAATGAGTCCAATCGGAGTTCGTTTGAGTCGGTTCCCCACTTTTTTAGTGTTCCCCAATGAACCTCACACTATATATATATATATATATATATATATATATATATATATATATATATATAGGGTAGGGATATGGTAAAAAGTGTCTAAAATGTAAGAAGGGTAAGAAGTGTTTTAAACCATTGGATATTTGATCTAATGGTTGAGATCAATAGGGTATAAAAATGTAAATTGTGATTTAATTAGAGGGACCTTATGTAAAATTGAAGGGCAATAGTGTCTTTTTTAATGTTTGAAATATGGTAACCATATCATACACGACCAAAAACTCCTACATTCACTCCTTTTTCCTTAAATATAGGAATTAATGATTCACCTTAATTGTAGGAGGTCTTTAGTTGCATATTCGTCATACATTATCATAAAGAGAACTGTAATCAGATTAATGGCGTGGTGTTTTAAAACAACTGGATAAAATTGACTATGATTCAAGTCATGGTGTTTTATCTGGAGACATTGTTCATGGCGTGGTGTTTTAAACATCTATGATTCAAGTCATGGTGTTTTATCTGGATACATTGTTCATGGCGTGGTGTTTTAAACATCTATGATTCAAGTCATGGTGTTTTATCTGGATACATTGTTCATGGCGTGGTGTTTTAAACATCTATGATTCAAGTCATGGTGTTTTATCAATACACAACATTCCCAGATTTTAAAACACCATGACTATGATTCAAGTCATGGTGTTTTATCTGGAGACATTGTTCATGGCGTGGTGTTTTATCAATACAAAACATGGTGTTTTATCTGGAGACATTCTTCATGGCGTGGTGTTTTATCAATACAAAACATTCCCAGATTTTAAAACACCATGACTATGATTCAAGTCATGGTGTTTTATCTGGAGACATTGTTCATGGCGTGGTGTTTTAAACATTTATGATTCAAGTCATGGTGTTTTATCAATACAAAACATTCCCAGATTTTAAAACACCATGACTATGATTCAAGTCATGGTGTTTTATCTGGAATCCAAAAAACATTGTATAAGGTTTTTGCAAAAGATGTTGTGGGGTTGTGTCGAAAAGATAAGAACAGAAAGGGTGTTACGGTGTGTCATGGTGGTGAGAAGGTGTTTCACCGGAGAGAAGGGAGGGGCTTTTGTGGGTGTCGGCTTGCCGGAAATACGGCCGGAGAAGGTCGTCGGACTTTACTTCGGTGACCGGAGTCTAGAGAGATGCAGATTGTTTCATCTTGGGGGCTATGGTTTTGGTGGGGATGAGGGAGAAAGAATCGTAAGAAATAATATGTTTCATAAAATTTCTCCTAAAATAGTTAACACATGATCTAATTTCCTTTAATTGACTTTAACTACTATTAGGAGTAAATTACATTATTACCCTTATTCATTAATATAATTGATGGACACATGTCAACACCAGATTATTTCTTACACTTCTTACACTTTAGCCACTTTTTACAGGATCCTTTACATATATATATATATATATATATATATATATAGGTAGAGGATCCTATACATTAATCTAGAAGTGTGAGAATGGTGAGAAATATTGTGGTGATGACATGTGCCCCCAATCTAAATTAACTAAAAAAGGTAAACAAGTAATTTTCTTATTGATTTAATTAATTGATAACCTTCCATAACCGCCACCCTTAATTATAGAAATATGAATTAAGAATTAATCTACGAATTTGTGTCATCTCGTTCAGAACTGTATAGTGTTATATATTTTTATATAGTATTACATAGTGTTATATGGTGTTATATAGGGTTATATAGTGTTATATAATGGACGTATAGTGTTATATAGTGTTTTATGGTGTTATATAGTGTTATTTAGAGTTATATAGTGTTATAATGTTATATTTGTCTAATAGCATGTCCATGATAGATGTATAGTGTTATATATTGTTATATGGTGTTACATAGTGTTATACGATGTTATATGGTGTTATATAGTGCTATATGATGGATGTATAGTGTTATATATTTCTTGTAGCAGTTACATATTTCTGGATTTTTTAGAATGTCCGAATTTTAAAATACGTTTAAAATTGAATCGCCAGAATTTAGGAGTGAATCGCTAGAATTTAGAAGTGGTTACCTAATTTGAAACATATACAAAGGCACTATTATCCATACAATTTTCAAATCAATCCAAATAATTAA
The DNA here is from genome assembly GCA_030545235.1 of Helianthus tuberosus. Lineage (NCBI taxonomy): Eukaryota > Viridiplantae > Streptophyta > Magnoliopsida > Asterales > Asteraceae > Helianthus > Helianthus tuberosus. The sequence continues at coordinate 42,948,559 of CM060377.1, forward strand.
AACACAATTTATAATTTGGTCCCTATTGATCTCAAGCATTAGATAAAAAATCTAATGGTTTAAAACACTTCTCACACTCTTATATATAAGAGGGTTATATTGAGAGGGAGATGATCATGAGAAAACTACATATAAATGAGAAAATTAAAAAAAAAAACTAACTAAAAAAATCCTAAAAAACATGGCAATTTTTTTTACATTTTTTTTTATAAAAAAATCGTTAGTTTTTATGTATAAAAAACCCTTAAGAAAATAAACTTGTTGATGTGCGTGTGGTGGTATATATTTTTATGTATATTTTTAGCCCCTTTTACACTATAGTCAAGTTTTAAATTTATAAAACACGATATTTTATTAACACCAAACACACATATGGTAGCCAACATATCTCCATATAGACCGTGGAGATATGAATGGTGAAAATCTTTTATTTTATATAGACAGTAAAATAACGCCAAGACACAACGGACAAATGATAAGGAAGATTCACCTTTAACATAAGAAACTAGTTATTAAAGTCATTAATACATAACCAAATAAAAAGTGCGAAAAGATTAAAAATAAAAAGTATTACACTAAACACTTGTCTTCACCAAGTGATGTAAGAGACTTAGGCAACCATGGCCTTTGATTGTCAAGAACTCTTACGATCAATCTTCGATCCCGAGACTACTCACACACTCTTTGATGGATGATGGATGATGGTGGTGGTGGGTGGGTGAAGTGTGAGAGAGGTGGTTTGCCAAGGGATGGTTTGCAAGTGAGCCAAGCACCCCTATTTATAGCCTCCACAGAAGCCCGGACACGGCCCCGTGTCCACTCATCTTCTCTTTCTTCATTAAACGCAGTTTGTCTGCATTAGTTGACTACGCCCCCGTGTCCGCTGGGCACGACCCCGTGTGCAGAAGCGTATCTATACTATCAAAATTTGCCTAGATTTTGCGAAACTTGGCGTTGACCACGGCCCCGTGTCCGCTGGGCACGCCCCCGTGGTGGGTGATAGAAGCTTCTACAACTTTGTCTTTTATGCAGTCACTTGGGCACGCCCCCATGCTTATTGAGCACGGGGCGTGTTCAGCCTTCTGTTCTCTTGTTTTTGCTTGGGGAGATGCTGTCGAGGGTTCGGGCATGCCACGTTTATTTCTTTTCTTGTATTATTGTTAGATTTAGCTGCATTTTTACTTCTTTTGTCCATTTAAGCTATTTTAACCTTGAAAATACAAAAAGAACACAAAAACACACTTTTTCCAACATTAGTACTAAAAAAGGGTTAGTTTTATGCCACATTTGATGTAATTTATATGTTGCATTTTGCACACATCAAATACCCCCACACTTGAATTTTTGCTTGTACTCAAGCAAAACTCTTTACAATGTGGCTTACACTCCCAAATGGAATGGGTAGAAGAGAAGGTTTTTGGGCTTGTCATAGAGTGTCGGGATTCCAAGATTCTTTATTACGTTTTATTTTTATTTATTTACAATCATATTCGTCATGATTTATTTAGAACATTACATAAGATAAATTACTTATTAGGGCATAACATACCTCTTTAAAATTCCATTTATATACAAGTTCACATACCTCACGGGGGATCACTCAACACTCGGCCGAAGGTATATTTTTGTGTAGCACTCGAGAGCGGCATGAAAATTACTCCTACCATAAGTTTGCCAAGCAATCAATCCTCCTCCTTTTTAACTATAGACCTTTGTAAATATCAAGAGGACTTTTGGGGGAAGGGTTAGGCTTGGGTTAAAGGTAGGTGGTTGGGTTAGTGGTTAGTAGAAAAGGGCGAAAGGCGAAAAAAGCGTCGGTTTTCGTAAAACATTTTGTTTTTGTGACTTTTTATTCCAATGAAACACTATTCAAACAAGCCTTCTTTTGATGAGCTTTGTTTGTTTATTGCTAACTTCATTTTTCTTTTCTTCTCTATGAATTTTTTTTTATAAGGAAGTCACAAGAAAACCGAGCTTTGTTACTAAAATAAAGGGTTTAAAATGAAAAAGGGTTTTGGTGGGTAAAAGGGGTGTTTGTTTTGGGTTAAGAAATGAAAAGGTTTAGGCTCAAAGGGGTTAACTAGGGGGATTTTGGGTAGGTGGTAAGAAAAAAAAAAGAAAAATAATGGTGTTGAAATAAAAAGGGTTAGTCCTAATGCCTCCATCATTTACTTACTTGGGTTTAAGTTGGTAAGGACTGGGAATGTATCGTCGTGGCAAGTTCTAGAGTCGTAAGAACCAAGCGACTATTCACACAAGAAACGAAAAATGAGCATTTAGTTTAAAGATCTGTATTTGTATGCCCAATAAAGGCTCAAAACTCACTTTTTGTGGGAATGGGTTTTTATGTGATCAAGTATATATAATCAAATTTTAACTAGATTTGTCATGCCGTTTCATAATTTTCTTATGTTGGTTCTTTTTATCACGACGCTATCGATTGTAAATTTGTAAAAATATAACCTTTTTAGAACTTGTAATTCCCAAATTAAACCAAGACAAGTAAAAAAATGAAAAGATTTTGAAAAAAATTGGGGTGTTTAGCGGTTCCAATAGAGTTTTGTGTAAGGCCTGTGTCACACCCCAAATTTCCACGTGTTACCGGTGGGCCCGATAGGGGAGTAACGTGATGTGGTTGGCAACATCATAGTCAAACAACACAAAATATAAATGCACAGCGGAAGCAAAAGGATAAATATATTACAATCCGTAATAGTGTAACATCAAAGTATTACAACGGAAGTAAAGGATCCACAGGCGGATCGAAAATAAAATAACACTGTTCAACAGACTTTAGGCATCTAAGCTTGCGAAACTCTTTATTGATGCTAGGAGTAGCCAGCCAATTCCGATTAGTACCTGCACTTAGCCTTTTTGAAAATACGTCAGTTTACACTGGTAAATACAATCAACCGACTCATTTGAAAAGGTTTTTAAAACGATTGATTTGCATGCACATGGCACAAATAATATTTTATAACTTGGGATAATTATTTAAATATAATACTTGTAAACGAATTACATGTTTCTTATGCGTTCAGTTGCCCGATCCGTAGACCGGGTTAAAGATCAATTGACTCACCACTTTATTCAATGAGACACTGACAGGTGTACGCCTACACCTGAGTGCTAAGGTCGTGGCCATTTCGTAAAATGATGCCAGGGATATCCGGGACAACGGTCATTAACCCCCCAAAGGCTTTAAGCAAACAAAACATTTCAAAACGTAGCATATCAATGATTTAACCTCTATTCGATTAAAGATTCAATGCCGGACCAAGCGGTATTTTATATACCGTACCCCAAGCCCGTATAGGGAAAATAAGTTAAAAGTATTTACCTGAGCTAAATATAAATTCAATCCCAGCCGTATCAAATCAGCAAGTACAGATAGCTTTTACTGGGCTCCTAAATCTGGAACGAAGGTTTTTAAATAACCTATTAGAATCCTAACGGGTCTTTTATTAAGCCTTGGCTTAGACCGATTAGTTTTCAAAGAGAAGATACGGTTCAAACGCATGATAAGGCGAAGACCGGAATAGAATGTGATTTAGACCCGACAAGTTCGGAGACTTGTATAATATGGGTATATTATACACACTCTGGATTTTGAGATAAAACCGATAAGGTTTGACCCGTTTCGGCTAATTTATGTAAACTAGTTACATAAACCGAACCGAACGCTTATGAAGCGTAACGGGTAACCATAAGAGTCCTAAACAGGTTTCCTAAGTTAACATGCCTTAAATATGTTGTGATATCATTAGGATACCTTCCATTATGCCCAAAACGAGTTTAATCTCATATTAAGCCCCTTAGGGGTATTTTGGTTATTTTAAAGATTATAAAAGGGATCAATTAAGCTTTTGTGATCCGGGTCTGAATAAATCAGTAAAATAACTTATTTTAACAGGTTAAAACATTTGGTTATAAGTCTTATATGCCAAAATAGTTTTAAACCCTAACTATGCGTTTAATACGCGTATAATGTTGTTTTAAGCGATTTACGGGTTAATATAGGATTCTGAGTTTTTTTGATCAGTTCAACAGGTTCAAAATACTCTATTTATTATTTGAAATCAGTAGCAATTGGATTGGTATCAAAAGGATTTGTAAAACTCATTTTATGGCCGAAAAGGGTATATTCGGTATTAACCGAATTAAGGCGATAATCCTAGCTTATGATCAGTTTTAAAAATAATTAAAAATCTTCAACAATCCCAAAATATTATTTAACATCAGTGGGTAAAAGGTTTGGTGTTAAAAATTGGGTTTAGATAGGTTTTACGCTAATGACGCCGTTTAATTACTAATAAACGTTATAATTACGTCATTAAGCATAACTCCTAATCTAGACTTCCGATTGACGTGAAATTTTGCAGACATGATCAATAATCAGTAACTAAGATTATTTTACTTTCATATTTCTAAAAATCTCGTTTTATGGCTATAAGGGTAATATGGTCATTATTTAGGCAATTAACGGAACCGTCGGACAATCGAGGTTTCAAGTGGTATAAACGCAGAGGGTTATACCAACATGTAATTAGGTCCTAATAGAACTTTAAGGCATGTCTAAACCTATCAAAACCGGGTCAGAACTGAGGTCAAAGCAAAAGTCAAACTTTTGCGTCTTTCGGTTCCGAATCGGTTCAAAACAGAAAGTTGTCGAATCGAACAAGCGTAGACAAGTTTTTATACTTATTATCAGTTTATAAGAATGATAAAATAGGTGATACGCCTTTTACATCGTTAATCATGCGTTAAATCGAAAATACCATTTCTGTTGACTTTTTCGGATAACGTTTGACTCGACAAACAACCTAGTTAGGATTGGAATCAGTGAGTGCCCTTTTAGGGGTTTATTACCCATATAAATACCAACTTATAACAACTTTCGCTTCGACAAAACTCTGGACCGTTTGTGTTTTATCGCTAAGTCAAACCGTAGTTACGACGGTTTGATTTCTAGGCTATAAACTAACCAAAACTTAATTTAGAAGGGTCAAGCATACTTACATAAGTCTAATGGATGATTAAGAAGTCTTGTATCAGGTCTTGAGCTCCTCAAAATGTCTAGAAATGAAGTGTGGTTGCATGTTGCAACTTTGTGACTTATATATGAACTTTAATCATGCTAGATGGATGCCAAATGGGTCTACCAAGGTTCAAGGATCATTACATGTGTCCCCTATAGTCTCAAAACCATGATAGGAAGCCCATTGTATTGCCCAAAGTCGATCTAAGTCGGTTAAGGGACTGAAACAGGCACCTGTACACGTTTTCTGGTTCTGGCAGTCTGACGCGGGCCGCCTCACATTTTGTTAAATCTCACGCGGGCCGCCTGAGCCTTATGTTCAGGTTTCCCATTTTTCTTTAATTGCATTTTGGCCCTTGGTCCCCCGAAAGGTCGTTTTCGAGTTGTTTCTTGCATTAAGAGGCTTTATATTTGACATATGGGGGCTTTAATACTTATACCCACTTTGTCAAGTCCTCGGGTAACTTTGTGATCACCCGAAAAGCCCTAATTTTCTATGTTGACGAATCTAACCCTCACACACGAATTTTATCATAACTTTCTCATATGATAACGAAACTTGGTGAAATTTTTATGGTGCATTCTAGTGAGCATAATTAATCGTTACAAGGCTTCGGGTTTGCTATCAGGTCACTCAGAGGTATATCTTTAACATGTTGACACATTTAACCCCTGTAGTTTGTAATCTCTCACTTTCTTTCACAATTCGCTTCGTATGATCCATGATCCATTCGTTTAAGGTTATAAACATCATGTAGGGTTATTGTAAAGTATATTTATTCATTGTTGACACTTTGAACCCTTATATTTACACAGTTTCATTGTTTGTCAACTTTAGTCCTTCAAGGACATTCTTTCATACGTTCAAAGGTTATGACACGTGTCAAGACATTATAGGACGTAAATTTTCGAGGTGTTACATCCTCACCCCCTTAAAAGAAATCTCGACCCCGAGATTTACTGAAATAGATGAGGGTACTTTTCTTTCATCGTGGACTCAACCTCCCACGTATACTCGGGACCTCTACGGGCATCCCATTTGAACTTTACAATTGGTACTTGCTTCCTTCGAAGCTTCTTAACCTGTCGATCCTCAATCGATATAGGATGTTTATCACATCGTAAATCCGCATACCAATTTGTGATAGTGCTCCTTGACTTATTTGCGGAACACATCCTTCAGTCACTAGTGTGCAATGTATTGCGAGCTTCGTCAAACTCCTTAAGTAGGTTTTAGCTTACAAGCTACTTGATCTTGATACATTCGATTTCTTTCGAATGATTTCCATATATTCAGAGCTTAACTAGCCTGATAATTTCACAAAGTTGGTACACCCTTCCTGGGTGATATCTTTTGTTAAACCATATTCCTTAACAAGAACTTAGGAAGTTTGCTATTTTCATAACTCCTCGATTTCTTGCCATATACTGGCAACCTAAAATCGATTATGGATTTGTATAATCTTATTTGTTGTTCCCCAGGCAACTTTCAGATCTTGATAATTGGACTTACCAATTCTCTATCTAATACTAGACATTTAACATTCCATCTATACAAGGTCTCCAAAGGAGTAGCCTTAATACTTACATATCCATTATTATAGAAAAACTTATTCTTAAGGTGAGATGGTTATTCCAACCACTGCTTAGCTAATGTTTAGGGAATAGCTAATCCTTGCCGTTAGTCGAACAGATCGACTATCCTGTGCAGTTGATGGCAATTTCTTAATCGTTACCTAATTAGGGTGGCGGTGATAATGCATAAGCAAAATGAACCGTCTTTCATACTTAACTATACCGGATTCCCAGGATATTGAGTTAGGCTATATGAACCCTCTATTTTAAACTTAGTTAATCAGGGTTTCGATTCTTCCAATGATGGTACTAACCGTCTTGGAGATTTCATAATAACACAGCCTTAAACGGAATTTAAACCTTAACTCTACCTGCCTCTCAGGGGTAAACATGGTAATATTAGGAGAAGATAATCAAGGTACAAGGAGGTTACAGAGATTTTTACAGATCTCAGGCTCCAATTCATCCACCATTGTTTGTGTCAATTAGGTGACACATTTATGTTATGAGTCCAAGAACTCCTTAACCGTGAACATTTACTTGGACAATTTCATCCTAGACATCTCCTTTGAATACTATTAGTTGACTTTAGTACCATATGACCTCTCGGAATATCTTTGTGGTCCCATGCATTAAACCTACATACTGATCAGGCATGGAAGCAATCTATGGAACTTATTAAGATACACCAATCTTCATATGGCGCTTTTATCATACCATCTGGTATTCGGAATCGATAGAGATTAAAGAGATATCAACTACATGTGCTGACGCACTTCCTCTTGAGAGAGGAAAAATTTTTCTATGACTGGAGGTTTCTGACAATAACAGAAGAAATGGTTATTATGATTTCGCAGGTAAGTTTTTATCTTACGCTTAATATCTGGGGTTCTTACAGGAAAATTTTCTAAAAGTTTGTTAAGTTTATGGTCTTGTGAGAGACTTACCAGTACCCAAAACCACATGTAATTTATAGCAATAAATTCACAAATAAGGGTTTATCTGGTGAAATTTCTAATGTGAGTTGTCTCTAATTATTCAACAGGAGGATTAAACGCCTCCATTATTAATCCTTCTAAACTTAGCTGTAAAATCTTAGATAAATTTAGGGCAGTCTCAGCTTGACTGATTACTTCTTAATCATTATAACGTGGGTAGCTGAGGTAGATCCATAATGGATTTTTAATGAGTAGGTTTTGAAACCTTAGTGTGCCCTCTTATTGCCAATGCTAACCACTAATAATTATGTGCTTTAATAGGGTACTATCTCGGCAAATGAATTAAAATTTGCGACACACTGTCGACAGTCTAGAACTTTTATGGCGAGAGTCAGAAAATTCTTATTCCGTCTTTTCCCTTTTTGCGAAATGAATACTAGGTTTTTCTAATAAGGTCCTTAAAACTTGGACCATTCCACAATGTATAATATGATCTTTCTTGAGGATTTCCTTAATGTCCTTACTCATTAAGAGTATTGCCATCAAATGACTGTGATGTATACCTTACCATGTCCTTTCTAGCATAACCACCGATATACTTAATGGTTTCTACTTCATCCTTTCTAGTGTTTAGTCATCATAAGCAAGCCAAGAGTAATTAAAACATAAAGATAAAATCTTGGATTCTAATACTTAGTTAACAGCAGAAGGATAAGTAGGTGACTTATAGTAAGAAGTAAGGAAGTTATTGTACATGTGCTTATATTTAATCGGATTGGAAATTTTCACAAACTAGGCACCTAGCTCGGTTGGCTAGGCGCGCGAAAGGGTGCGGCCTAGACCCAGGTTCGATTCCGGGGACGGCCGGTTCCACCATTTTTTTGACGCGGGCCGCGTAAGGTATCACCCAGGGCTTACGCGGGCCGCATGGATCTTCTGATCCGAAGCAAACCTTCAAAATGACAGCCTTGATAATTAACTGCTTCTTATCACCCACAATATGGGCTTGGTCACAAGACGACAAATCCTTACCTATTACTATATAGAGTCCTCTTATTAACGGAAGAAGGACAACGGAGAAGGGTAATTCTTAATGGATATAAAACATCCATCTAATATTGCTGAATTAGTCTCTGAGGTACTATCGGCCAATTTTACTTCATACTTAACGCTTAGAGTTTTTAACAGGCAGATTTAATGATTTACAATATCTATTGTCTATGAGAGACTTATCTGCACCTGAATTAAATAATACTCTAACATGAGCGTTATTGATATAGAAAGTACCTGTTGTGACCATGTCATCTTAGATAGCCTCTTGAGTATCCATTTGGGAGTTTTCGGTTTTGGTCTTCTTAACTTCCTCAAGCTTTTTAGCATATTTAGGGCAGTTGGTCTTAATGTGCCCTCTTTCATTGCAACCATAGCAGGTTGCGTCCTCCATCTTCTTGCAGTCCAAGGTCTTATGCTCCTTGGACTTGCAGATCCCACATGCAAAAGTTCTCGACTGTTTATGCGAGTTCGATCCATACCTGCACTTCCTGAAGTGCTGTTTCTTGCAGGTTTTGCATTTGGGTTTTTCACCTGACTGCTGGTTGTCCTTTAAATCCTTGCCAGGCTTAGCTGCTTTTCCCTTGGCAGCCCTAGGGCAATTAGTACTGATGTGCCCCTTTTCGCCGCAGCCATGACAGTTTGCCTTCATTATATCCCTACATTCGTGGGACTGGTGGCCAGCTCTTTTACAGATGCCACATTGCTTTATCTTTTGATTTGATCGACACTGACCCCAGTGTCTTCTTTTGCAGGTTTTACATTCGGGTTTTGCCTCCTTTGGTTTGGACTGGTTATAGCTTGAACTGGTCTTACTCTTTTTGTAACCTTTATTTGGGGTATCATCGCACATTTGCTTATAATCCTTCAACACACGGTCCACGGCGTTGCTTACGGCGGTATTTATCACAGCCTGTAACTCGGTGCTTATTAAGTTCAGTCTTGCATCATCATTCTGATTAACTGGATGATGGTGAGCTTCAGAGGAGTCAGCCATGGTGAAGCTTTGAAGGCTACTATCCAAGTAGAAACAAGTTGTTTAATCATATAGTGAATTGTCGAATTTTGATGAATAAATAGCCATGGCGCAATTAAACCATATAGGCCAATAGATAGAATTTAATTTATTTGATTATGTTTTGCCTAAGTTTAAATAAACCATCTTTGGCATTAAAGCGGAATATAATCCTTCATATTTAGCAGACAGGGGACATAAGTCACAACTGCCAATGTCATACTGACATCTTTTATATATAGCACAAGGGCTTGTTCCAAAGGACTTATGATGGCTCAGAGACCTTGTCACTAGGGAAATTTTAAAACATAATCGTTGATTCCTTTGGGTCGGAAAATTTCATAGTTCATTGTCTTGACAAGAAGTTATGAAATAAAACTATCTTTTTCATGTATTCATCTTTACTCGTATGTATTCATCCCAAATGGATGTTTTGATGCGTACATCATTTTCGACGTTTACCAGCCATGATTCCTATTGATCATTTACGCTAAATAAGGGATTTGGAAAAATTCCTAATATAAGGATGACAAGTGTGATTTTTATAGCATCACGGTTGTCGGGAGTGTTAACACATTTTCAGGTGTTAACAAGGATTTGAATCTCTTTTTAAACAGATTTTACCATCTTAGCTAGGTCTTCAATGACATTCAAGCTAGGTCAAACCATTTAAGATTCTCTTTTAATAATTATATTGGCAGGAAATGAATGATATTTATTTTTATTCAGGATTTTTATCATAATCCTAATTTATAAGTTAATAATAGCACAAATGGCCTAGTCGCGTAGACAAGTTTAATTTATACGCCATGATTTCAGAGAATCAAAGCATGAAGGTATACTGGCACAATAGGCCTAGTCACAAGGACGTTTATAATTTATAAGCTATGATTTCAGAGAATCAAAGCATGAATGTTTGAACCTAGTTCATTACCTTTATATGACAGGGAGTCGTTGCTACTACTGTCTTTTGGTTCATATGGAAATGAACAGGGCCTGTAGGCGCTATATTACCACGTATGGTCAAAATGTGATCATCTCGAGTGATGATCTAAACCCATGATTCAGAGATCATTACATTGGGTTAGGAATCTTTTGAAGAATCCATTAATAAGAATGACGTGTGTGATTTTTAATGAATCACGTCTGTCAGGAGTGTTAACATATTTACAGATGTTAACAGGGATTCGAATCTTTTTAAACAGGTCTTACCATCATGGCCCGGCCTTAAAATGACCCGAAGGCTAGGTTTCACTCTTAAGATTCTTATTAATATTAACGCAGAACAATCCTAAATTGAGGTGTTAAATATGGATCTGAATCTAATTATGGAACTACCATCTTTGCCCTGCCTCAAAATAATGCGTGGCTAGGTCTCGTCCTTTTTAGATTTTGCCATTTTATATAAAGGTAGATCTTATAAAAGGAATGTCTGAATGAAAATTTAAAGTTAGTTATTCCACTATAAAATTAAAAAAATACAGATGTGCCCTAGACGGGACTTGAAAGGAATAATGTTGTCCTCGAAGGAACTGAAAGGTAATTATGTCCTTATAAGGACTATTAAGGAAATGATTTTTAGCAAAAGGAGTTTCTTCTTCATTTTATTTCTGAATGCCATCTCCTTGGTTGCATGTTTCGTCCTAGCCGCTGTACGAAGGTCAGCAAATTAAGGCTCCTGGTGTGGAGAATTATTATTACGGCTTCTTCGCTTGGCGACGTATCCAAATATAAAAATTTTGGAAGCAGAAATTCCAGATAAGGATTGAGAATATTCCTATGTTAAGTCTAGACTCAGAAGATTAAGGAATGTGCAAATGTGTCATTGAGATTAAACACAAAGAGCTAGTGTTTAATTCACTCAATGTTGGCTCTGATACCAACCTGTCACACCCCAAATTTCCACGTGTTACCGGTGGGCCCGGTAGGGGAGTAACGTGACGTGGTTGGCAACATCATAGTCAAACAACACAAAATATAAATGCACAGCGGAAGCAAAAGGATAAATATATTACAATCCGTAATAGTGTAACATCAAAGTATTACAACGGAAGTAAAGGATCCACAGGCGGATCGAAAATAAAATAACACTGTTCAACAGACTTTAGGCATCTAAGCTTGCGAAACTCTTTATTGATGCTAGGAGTAGCCAGCCAATTCCGATTAGTACCTGCACTTAGCCTTTTTGAAAATACGTCAGTTTACACTGGTAAATACAATCAACCGACTCATTTGAAAAGGTTTTTAAAACGATTGATTTGCATGCACATGGCACAAATAATATTTTATAACTTGGGATAATTATTTAAATATAATACTTGTAAACGAATTACATGTTTCTTATGCGTTCAGTTGCCCGATCCGTAGACCGGGTTAAAGATCAATTGACTCACCACTTTATTCAATGAGACACTGACAGGTGTACGCCTACACCTGAGTGCTAAGGTCGTGGACATTTCGTAAAATGATGTCAGGGATATCCGGGACAACGGTCATTAACCCCCCAAAGGCTTTAAGCAAACAAAACATTTCAAAACGTAGCATATCAATGATTTAACCTCTATTCGATTAAAGATTCAATGCCGGACCAAGCGGTATTTTATATACCGTACCCCAAGCCCGTATAGGGAAAATAAGTTAAAAGTATTTACCTGAGCTAAATATAAATTCAATCCCAGCCGTATCAAATCAGCAAGTACAGATAGCTTTTACTGGGCTCCTAAATCTGGAACGAAGGTTTTTAAATAACCTATTAGAATCCTAACGGGTCTTTTATTAAGCCTTGGCTTAGACCGATTAGTTTTCAAAGAGAAGATACGGTTCAAACGCATGATAAGGCGAAGACCGGAATAGAATGTGATTTAGACCCGACAAGTTCGGAGACTTGTATAATATGGGTATATTATACACACTCTGGATTTTGAGATAAAACCGATAAGGTTTGACCCGTTTCGGCTAATTTATGTAAACTAGTTACATAAACCGAACCGAACGCTTATGAAGCGTAACGGGTAACCATAAGAGTCCTAAACAGGTTTCCTAAGTTAACATGCCTTAAATATGTTGTGATATCATTAGGATACCTTCCATTATGCCCAAAACGAGTTTAATCTCATATTAAGCCCCTTAGGGGTATTTTGGTTATTTTAAAGATTATAAAAGGGATCAATTAAGCTTTTGTGATCCGGGTCTGAATAAATCAGTAAAATAACTTATTTTAACAGGTTAAAACATTTGGTTATAAGTCTTATATGCCAAAATAGTTTTAAACCCTAACTATGCGTTTAATACGCGTATAATGTTGTTTTAAGCGATTTACGGGTTAATATAGGATTCTGAGTTTTTTTGATCAGTTCAACAGGTTCAAAATACTCTATTTATTATTTGAAATCAGTAGCAATTGGATTGGTATCAAAAGGATTTGTAAAACTCATTTTATGGCCGAAAAGGGTATATTCGGTATTAACCGAATTAAGGCGATAATCCTAGCTTATGATCAGTTTTAAAAATAATTAAAAATCTTCAACAATCCCAAAATATTATTTAACATCAGTGGGTAAAAGGTTTGGTGTTAAAAATTGGGTTTAGATAGGTTTTACGCTAATGACGCCGTTTAATTACTAATAAACGTTATAATTACGTCATTAAGCATAACTCCTAATCTAGACTTCCGATTGACGTGAAATTTTGCAGACATGATCAATAATCAGTAACTAAGATTATTTTACTTTCATATTTCTAAAAATCTCGTTTTATGGCTATAAGGGTAATATGGTCATTATTTAGGCAATTAACGGAACCGTCGGACAATCGAGGTTTCAAGTGGTATAAACGCAGAGGGTTATACCAACATGTAATTAGGTCCTAATAGAACTTTAAGGCATGTCTAAACCTATCAAAACCGGGTCAGAACTGAGGTCAAAGCAAAAGTCAAACTTTTGCGTCTTTCGGTTCCGAATCGGTTCAAAACAGAAAGTTGTCGAATCGAACAAGCGTAGACAAGTTTTTATACTTATTATCAGTTTATAAGAATGATAAAATAGGTGATACGCCTTTTACATCGTTAATCATGCGTTAAATCGAAAATACCATTTCTGTTGACTTTTTCGGATAACGTTTGACTCGACAAACAACCTAGTTAGGATTGGAATCAGTGAGTGCCCTTTTAGGGGTTTATTACCCATATAAATACCAACTTATAACAACTTTCGCTTCGACAAAACTCTGGACCGTTTGTGTTTTATCGCTAAGTCAAACCGTAGTTACGACGGTTTGATTTCTAGGCTATAAACTAACCAAAACTTAATTTAGAAGGGTCAAGCATACTTACATAAGTCTAATGGATGATTAAGAAGTCTTGTATCAGGTCTTGAGCTCCTCAAAATGTCTAGAAATGAAGTGTGGTTGCATGTTGCAACTTTGTGACTTATATATGAACTTTAATCATGCTAGATGGATGCCAAATGGGTCTACCAAGGTTCAAGGATCATTACATGTGTCCCCTATAGTCTCAAAACCATGATAGGAAGCCCATTGTATTGCCCAAAGTCGATCTAAGTCGGTTAAGGGACTGAAACAGGCACCTGTACACGTTTTCTGGTTCTGGCAGTCTGACGCGGGCCGCCTCACATTTTGTTAAATCTCACGCGGGCCGCCTGAGCCTTATGTTCAGGTTTCCCATTTTTCTTTAATTGCATTTTGGCCCTTGGTCCCCCGAAAGGTCGTTTTCGAGTTGTTTCTTGCATTAAGAGGCTTTATATTTGACATATGGGGGCTTTAATACTTATACCCACTTTGTCAAGTCCTCGGGTAACTTTGTGATCACCCGAAAAGCCCTAATTTTCTATGTTGACGAATCTAACCCTCACACACGAATTTTATCATAACTTTCTCATATGATAACGAAACTTGGTGAAATTTTTATGGTGCATTCTAGTGAGCATAATTAATCGTTACAAGGCTTCGGGTTTGCTATCAGGTCACTCAGAGGTATATCTTTAACATGTTGACACATTTAACCCCTGTAGTTTGTAATCTCTCACTTTCTTTCACAATTCGCTTCGTATGATCCATGATCCATTCGTTTAAGGTTATAAACATCATGTAGGGTTATTGTAAAGTATATTTATTCATTGTTGACACTTTGAACCCTTATATTTACACAGTTTCATTGTTTGTCAACTTTAGTCCTTCAAGGACATTCTTTCATACGTTCAAAGGTTATGACACGTGTCAAGACATTATAGGACGTAAATTTTCGAGGTGTTACAGCCTGTAATTAAGACTTGCAAAATTCAAGGTTTTAGCATCCCCCCACACTTAAATTATACATTGTCCTCAATGTGTCCCAAAAATAAGTTTTTAGGTTGATTGAATATGTAAAAGTGTGTTTAAAAACAAATTTTTATGTTACTGGGCATCTGGACACAGGCCCGTGGTTTCCGGGCACAGCCCCGTGTTCAGGTTGCCAGTAACAAAAATTTGTAAAAAGTAACAGAAGCCTAGGCATGGGGGCGTGTTCAGCGAACACGCCCCGTGTCCAGTTACCTGAACTGGGCGATTTTCTGCAGATGGTTCAGCACGGGGCCGTGTTGGCTGGACACGGCCCGTGCCGAACTTGCTGTCATGAAGAAAAAATTGCGGGAGGCTCTGTTTTTGTGCATGGGGCGTTGGTTCAAGTTTCCCTTGGTATCCTTCACCATCCAGAGTGTGTTTTACCCATTACAACATCATCCAAACACCAATTAAACCATCATTTCATTAAAACTAACACATTACATAGGGTCCTAGAAAATTAAAAACAAAGCAGAAAAATAAAAACTAAGAGTCCTAAGATAGATAGGTCAAGTGATACATAAAATCATCCTAAGTAGTTCTACTTTTACAATAGGGATCAAAATTCCGGAAATAGCTTTCCGGCATTTAAAAGATTCGTAGAATTCCGGACCGAGGGGTATTCCCTAGATGTTGTTAAAGCCATTCTTCTATCTCTCTTGGGAGGAAGAAGGCGGCCTCATTTTCCTCAACATCTTGCGGAGGGGGAGTGACACCAACCGGAACCCCTTGTAATATATCTCGAGGGGGCTCCGGGTGTATGGTGTACCACTCGGCCGGTATGATGACTTCCGGTACCACATTCCATGCCCTTTGGGTGATGATTGGTACCAAAGGAGGAGAAGCGAGAAGGTTCAACCTTTGGTGCAAAAGGTTGACCTCCCGAAGACATCCCTCTAGCCCCACCGTCAAATGATTGATACGGTCGACCAATGCTTCTTCCACTCCCGTCATCTCATCAATGGCCTCTCTTAAAGCGTAAACATAGTTTACAAGAGAGTCTTCAACCGTTGATGACCTTCTCCCTTGTCGGTTGTTCCTGGAGTGCGATGAAGATGTTCCGCTAGTTCTGCTCGCCATTCTGAGAAAACAGACCGAAAAGAGTTCAATTTTACTGGAACAGTACCTCGGACACGACCCCGTGCTTATTGAGCACGACCCCGTGTTCAGATGTCTGCAGATTTTTTGGAACAAGGAATCTTGGAGTTTTAAATTATTTTCATGATTTTTAAAGCATTTTAAGCAGAAATAACTTAAAACACTGTTGTAGAACTTATTTTTAACAAGATTCCTTGAATAAAAATCTAACAAACATCACCATAAAGCTTGGAATCATGGTGATTTCAAGCTCTAATGGAGGTATTAAGGAAAAATTGAAGAAGAAGGTAATGAATAAAAGTGGAAAAGACAAGATGATTGTTGAGAACCTTCTTTAGAATATACCTAGGATGGTATGTGTGAAGATCCCAACAAATCTTTGTCTTTGGAGTGGTCCAAATGTGCAGGAATCTTGCTGCCTTTATAGAAAAACGACAGCACGTTGCACACGACCCCGTGTCGGCTGGACACGGCCCCGTGTGCAGACAAGATCCTGACACATTTTGTCCATATTCTGACAGAAAGTCAGACGTGAATCTTTTGGTGGACTCGGGGGCGTTCTGACCTGGACACGGCCCCGTGTCTAGAGGCTGTTTATGAAGTTTCGTCTATTTCTAAGGAATTTATCCGGATCGGGTGGTTCCTTACTGGACGGAACAACCCCGAAGAACCTGAGATACCTTAATTGCTCTAGATTTAGACGAGAACGCAAGAGGTTGTCGGTAAGGGTGATTCCTATGCTAAATGTAGGTGGACAAGTCCAACCCTTTCCCGGGCTCTCGTTAAAGAAGGTGTATGCCGAATCGCTTAGGTCTATGTATGCATCGAACGAAGTCGATGGGGAGTCCTTCACGGCACAATCGACACAGCGACGACTATCGCTCAAGTCTTCGCCAGAGTTAGAGGTGATATCGGGAACAACGAAGTTGTTTTTATCCGAATGCGATCTCAACAATTCTTCTTGGGTATCGTCTTGAGATGAATTAATGATATCCATCTCAAGTTCTTTTAGCCAACTAAGAATTAGATCTTCCATTTAAAATAATTCATCAAGAAGCATTTCTCCTAGAAGAGTCGATTGAGAGCATTCGAGGGAGAGATAAGGATTATTTTTACTTTCGCCCCTCTTAAGGCTACAGGAAAACAATGGGTCTATATAGTGGGGCTTATAATTTAAAAAATAACATTCTAAATCTTTATGATTGCCACCACATATTTGACCACGTACCATAAGAGGGCCGATAGTAAAAAAAATCAGTATCGCTCATGTTTGTGTCAGAAATTACCAACCGTCGGGATCTTACGGTTCTGTTTTCAGTAACTGATACTTGGGAACGGGGCGTGTTGAGTGGGCATGACCCCATGTTCAGCTACTGTCTGACTTAAAACAGGATTGCCAGTACCAAAGATTGGGCACGGGGCGTGTTCAGCGGGCACGGCCTGTGCTGAGTTCTGCAGAAGCTGAAAATTTACGATAAATCCTAAAAAAAAAACTAAAAAAAAAAAAAGAAAAAACGATTAGGCCGTTGATTCCTAACTTTCTTAAAATCCTTGTGTCCCCGGCAACGGCGGCAAAAACTTGATTTGCGTGTGGTGGTATATATTTTTATGTATATTTTTAGCCCTTTTTACACTTTAGTCAAGTTTTAAATTTATAAAACATGATATTTTACTAACACCAAACACACATATGGACAAGTGCACCCATCGTGAGAGTAGTATAGTGTTGGTAAGATACCGAGGTCGTCCAATGACACAAGAGCTTTTAGTACCGGTCTATCCTCAACGTCTAATCAAATCAAAAATTTAGAAAAAGGTTTTAAACTAAAAAATAAAAACTAAAAATGCTGAAAAATAAAAATAAAAATAAAAATAAAAAGAAAAACAGATAGACAAGATGAATCACTTGGATCCGACTCGCCTTTAGTGTAACTTTTGATTATTTCCGCACTTTTACACTTTTTAAGAGATTATCTTAGTTATAGTAGTAGGCCCCTCTTTTGAAGGTGATGTTACCCTCAACCAAGTAGCTTGAGTCAGCAAGGATACAATCCTAAAGGGTTGGATTATTTAAAGATAATTAATTAAGTTATTAATGCATAATGTGGTAGGCCCCTCTTTTGAAGGTGACATTACCCTCGGCTAAGTAGTTTGAGTCAGCAGGGATACAATCCTAAATAGCCGGGTTAATGTTTTAATAGTAGTTTATATATGAGGGGGGTCAAGGAGTTCGGACCCCCACCATCCAATACCAGTGGGTATTGAAGGAGTTGCAGGATCTATAAACTGAACAAGGCAATACTCTTACCAAACCATTCCCTTAACCCCCGACCAGGTAGCCAACATATCTCCATATAGACCGTGGAGATATGAATGGTGAAAATATTTATTTTATATAGACAGTAAAATAATGCCAAGACACCACGGACAAATGATAAGGAAGATTCACCTTCAACATAAGAAACTAGTTATTAAAGTCACTAATACATAACCAAATAAAAAGTGCGAAAAGATTAAAAATAAAAAGTATTACACTAAACACTTGTCTTCACCAAGTGATGTAAGAGACTTAGGCAACTATGGCCTTTGATTGTCAAGAACTCTTACGATCAATCTTGGATCCCGAGACTACTCACACACTCTATGATGGATGATGGTGGTGGATGTGGGTTGTGATGGTGGTGGTGGGTGGGTGAAGTGTGAGAGAGGTGGTTTGCCAAGGGATGGTTTGCAAGTGAGCCAAGCACCCCTATTATAGCCTCCACAGAAGCCCAGACACGACCCCGCGTCTATTAGGCACGACCCCGTGTCCACTCATCTTCTCTTTCTTCATTAAATGCAGTTTGTCTGCATTAGTTGACCACGCCCCCGTGTCCGCTGGGCACGACCCCGTGTGCAGAAGCGTATCTGTACTATCAAGATTTGCCTAGATTCTGCGAATCTTAGCGTTGACCACGGCCCCGTGTCCGCTGGGCACGCCCCCGTGGTGGGTGATAGAAGCTTCTACAACTTTGTCTTTTATGCAGTCACTTGGGCACAGCACGGGGCGTGTTCAGCCTTCTGTTCTCTTGTTTATGCTTGGGGAGATGCTGTCAAGGGGTCGGGCATGCCACGTTTATTCCTTTTCTTGTATTATTGTTAGATTTAGCTGCATTTTTACTTCTTTTGTCCATTTAAGCTCTTTTAACCCTGAAAATACAAAAGGAAGACAAAAACACACTTTTTCCAACATTAGTACTAAAAAGGATCAGTTTTATGCCACATTTGATGTAATTTATATGTTGCATTTTGCACACATCACTTGTACTCCACATGTGCATTATATGTATATGCTACACATGTGTGTTATATGCTTAAAATTAGCTTTTGAGTTTTTTTAGCTTTTAGGGTTAAGTTTTTTTTGGAGGTTTAGGATTATGATTAGGTTTTTGGGTGTGGGGGTGAGGGGGGGTTAGGTTTTTTGAGGGGTGCGGGTGGGGGGTTTAGGTTTTTTTGGGGTTTATGTTTAGGGTTTGGTTTTAGTTTTTTTTTTGGGCTGGGGGGGGGGGGGGTTAGGCTTTTGGTGGGAGGGTGGATTTAGGTTTTTGGGGGGTGAGGGTTTAGGTTTTTTATTTTTTTTGGCGGGGGGGGGGGGGGGGGGGGTTGTCGGTAGGGGTGGGTTAGGCGGTTTGGGCTTTTTCGTATTATTGCACATGTGCAGTACAACTTTTTTTTTAAGTTTTTTTATATATTAAATATAGTGAATTTAATAAGAAAAATTCAAAAAAAAAAAAAAAAAAAATTTTGGTATGTCTTTTAGGTTTTTTAGTTAGTTTTTTTTGTTTTCTCATTTAAACTAGTTTTTTCATGATCCATCCCCTATCTTCCCCTATCTTGAGAACACTAAATATTGCGAGAACCGTGAGAACGAATGGAAAAACCAATCAAAACCTATTTTTTTAATACAAGTCTCATTGTAATTAAGCTACAACATTAAAAAAAGAATTTACAACATCAAATAATTCATTTATCCTCTCAAAATAACTCTTATTAGATTTTTTACACATGTGTAAATATAACAAATGTACACATGTACAAACTTACATATGTGTAAATTTTCTTTATTTACAAATTCACGTAAATTTAAAGGTGTAAATTAAATTTCTAACATTGTATTCGAATAATAATGATAAGTTTAAAATTTTTTTTTGAATTTGAATTATTTTTTACCAAGTTCTCGTGGTTTTTTCGTTCGTTCTCATGGTTTTTATAATGTTTAGCGTTCTCATTTAAACATTCCCATATATATATATAGGAGAGAGTTATCTCGAGAACGCTAAATATTGCGAGAACCATGAGAAAGAATGAGAAAATCAATTAAAACCAATTTTTTAATACAATCCTCATTGTAATTAAAATACAAAAAAAAAAAAAAAAGAATTTACAACATCAAATAATTCATTTCTACTCTAAAAATCACGCTTATTAGATTTTTTACACATGTGTAAATATAACAGGTTTACACATGTGTAAATGACAAACTTGCACATGTGTAAATTTTCTTTATTTACGAATTCGCGTAAATTTAAACGTGTAAATTAAATTTCTAACATTGTATTCGAATAATAATGATAAGTGTAATTCTTTTTTCTGAATTTGAATTGTTTTTGACCAAGTTCTCGCGGTTTTTTTATTCGTTCTCACGGTCTCACAATATTTAGCGTTCTCATTTAAACCTTTCCCTATATATATGTATAAAACGAGAGCGTGAAACATTAAAATAACGAGCCCGGGTAATGGGTCGTAATTAAATACGAACATAAATGCAAACCAGGTAACGGGAGCGTGAAATAAAACCAATGCATAAATGACGAAAATGGTCATGAGAAGCGGATGCGTTGCCTGAACGGGAAACGAACAAAGTCATGGACTACGGTCGGTAATATATATTGGTGTGTTGATACCAAGTACATTTAGAGGATGACACAGGTAAAGAATTATCTACGGGATCATCACATCTTCAGGTCGTAAATAAGTGGTAAAGGTCTACAGAACCAATGTGACTTTCGGGTCACAAATAAAAAGGGATGCCTAAAGAAATAGCCTACGAGGTAAATTAAAAGGGGCATCTTGGTCAATTTGGCTAAGGCGTGGAAATCGGGTACGATTCCCGCGTAAAATAAAATTTGTAAAGAGAAAACGTTTGATTGTTAATTTCTTGATGTAAGAAATCCAGACGAGTTAAAAAGGAAAATGTCAAACTAACATTCGGTTTAGTTAATGACAACGTTTAAAACGAACGTAAATAATAAGTCATGGATTGGGAAAATGGTTATTATTAAAAAAACACGTTCTGGCACTAATGGGTGCAAGATAATGTTTTCAAAAGGAAGATTTCGAAAATAAATTGTTGATAAATAAACTTGAACATGACGTGGTGCAATCACGGTCAAGAAATAACATGGGATATGATCACATTGTAGCACAAGCTACCAGAATGGGGTCATAAATGCCTGTAAAATCGGGGAAGGCAATGTGGTTATACCCGAATGATGGGGTATAAAGTAACCGGTGACTGATAAGTTTAACCGGTAAGACATGCCATGGTCAAAATTACGTTTAAAACTTGTTTAATGCGTTTGTCTTTATAGGATAGCGTGGAATAAGTATGTTGACAGACTCTTATGACCGAGTGGCCAGATGGTGACCGGCTCTAGTAAATGATAAGGAGGAGGAATACGAGATTGAACTCATTGCCTATGAGGCCTTACACGTGAAAGGCGCATCCGTCAAAGCCTATGGAAACCCTTTACCAAAGGGTTATACGCCTCAAGGACAAATATGTTGATCAAGAAAATGGTAAAAAGAGAACACCGGAAAGGGGTCCGACACATCCTACTATGTTGGTAAGATTATTAAACAATTAAAGTTTGAGCGATGCTCAATTGAAAACCGAAACTAAGTTCTTGGATTGACCCAAAGGATAACTTACGAAGGGTTTCGGGGACAAAACCACTTTAAGGGGGGTAGATTTGTAACATCCAAAAAAACAGATTTGGTAATTTAAACCAAATTAACTGGGGATGAGTGGGTAAAATACCGTTAGTGGTAAAAGTTAACCCGACAAACATTAGGACCTAAAACAAATAAACCTAATGTTAAATAAAAGTGAATAAATGTTTTTAGAAAATAAAGCTATAAAAGGCTCGTGTTGTCGGGACTTAAATTAAAACGGTTTGCAACCTCCCCGAATTTAGTAAATTAACTATGACTGTATATAGGAGACATGGGCTTCCCCTAACCTCAATGGGCCAGGCCCAGTTAGGGGTTACTAAGCAACAATAATAAATATTAATATAAAAGCGATAAGTAACGGGAATGTCCGACCGCTCGGGTCGGATCCAATACCATACCCCATCACACACACATACATGTGTGTGTCGTGTTTAGAGAGAGAGAGATAGATAGAGAGAGAGAGAGATAGAGATGGGGTAGTTCTCTCCAAAACCCAAACAACAAATCCAGAAATTTGAGGTTGAAATTGAAGCTAAACCTTTGCATGATCAATGATTTCTAACCATCAAGCCCTAACAAACATGTGGTAAGTGGTAGATTCTAATTTAGTGATTTTGCAAGTATTAAGTATGTATTCGTATGATAGAAGGCATGAATGTATGTTAAAAATCACTAAATAGAACTTGTTTTTGGAAAGGATTTAAGTAACTTGATGTTTTAGGACGAAACCCACTTTCAATGGCGGGGGTGGCGACATGGATGTATCACCCATGTCCGAATCTCATGTTCAAGTCTTGGTGTGTTAAGTTATACTTGATTGATTCTTGCTAGATGAATGAAGTATGGTATGGAAGAATCTTGAATTTTAGTTGTAATTGATGAACGAAGGCAATAGGTAGGAATATGAGCATGCAACACTTGTACTTTGTGCATTATATGTGGTACGCATGCCAAGTTTTTGATGAAATGCCTAGGTGACTAGAATAGGCTAAATTTTATGCAAGAAAGGGTTGAATGTGTGTGTGGAAAGTGATAATGATATCATTTTTAGTAAATTAACATGAGACAATGTGTCTTAGATGGAAATATGGTTTGATTGTACGATTTTGTACAAGCATACATTAATAACTTGTATTTTATACTTGAATGGTGTGTGTATATAATGTGTTTGCTTAAATGAGGTTTCATGGGGTTTGGTATATTACAAGTATCCAAGATACATACAAATGAATTATACAAGTATTTTGTACTTGTATGTCAAACATGTTCTAAGTTAGTGCACATGTTCATACCTAAGGATAGTTTGACTTTTTAAAGTCAAACTGACCTAAAACTAATGTCTTGATGAATTGATATGTGAAAATCCATGAGATGTTGTGGTCATTCTATATGATG
Source organism: Helianthus tuberosus (assembly GCA_030545235.1). Taxonomy (NCBI): domain Eukaryota; kingdom Viridiplantae; phylum Streptophyta; class Magnoliopsida; order Asterales; family Asteraceae; genus Helianthus; species Helianthus tuberosus. The sequence goes on from CM060377.1 coordinate 42,971,996, forward strand.
ACTAACCTAATAAATCTTGTGGATATCATGCTAAGTTTGATCTTGTCAAGCTAGGTAGAAACTTGGGAAGGAATGGCTCAAACAAGTCAAGTGCGCGAGGAACATCGAACGGAGGCAATGTAAGTAATACTTACACCTTTTAAAAAGATCCACTTTATGTAATGGGTTAAGAACAAGATGAATAAAGAAATCGGATGATTTTGTCAAGTAAGACCATATGATGTAAATCATAACGAGTCAAAATGGATGAAATTATGTTGAACCACATATTTGCTAGTAGACAAAGAGTTTTTGAAAAGAAGACCCTATGATGTAAACCATAACGGGACAAAACGAATGAAATTATGTTGAACCGCATGTTTGCGAATAAACAAAGATATTTTGAAAGAAGACCATATGGTGTAAACCGTAGCGGGTCAAAATAGATGAAATTATATTGAACCGAATGTTGGCTATTAAACAAAGAGTTCCCAATGGCATAAGTCATAACGGGTCGAATGAGTAAAATGACAAGTAATCACATTTAAGTGATTGATATAATGAATTTTTATAAATAAACTTTCAAAATATGACTTTCTGACGCAAACCGAATGGGTCAAATATGTAAAAATGAGCTTCTGATGATAAACGCGAACCAAATAGGTCGATGAGGTAAAAATGAGATTTTGGTGATAAACCAATAAACTTTCAAAATAAACACTTGCTGACGCGAACTAAACGTGCCAAACAACTAAATATTCTTTAAAGCGGACAATATTCAAGTTATGTTTTAAATTTGCATATATTATATGTAAAAATATGTTTGCATGCAAACTAGTGTAAAAATCAATATGCAAATATGTTTGTATGCAAATTACTATAAAAGTCAATATGCAAATATTTTTGTATGCAAGAATGGTTAAAAGGACAAATGGGTCATGCGGGTCAAATGGTGATTACCATTTGAACCCGGTATTTAATGTTTTGTTATGTCAAGTTTCATGCTTATTGTGACACCCGACTATTTAGGCTGTATCGTACAAATGTAACACGTGTCATGAATAAATAAAAAGCCTTTATTTGACTGATATTAATATTTATATGTGATATTTGATGTGTTGGTAAATCCAAACCCTGTTAAAAATTATGTTGGCAACAATATGATAAACGCTTATCGCGTAACGAACAAAATGCGAAATGAATGTCGGTGACCACCCGATCATATATTAAATTTATCATTATTAGTAGGATATATATATATATATAGTACGTGAGGCAGTCATCATAGATGGCCTCGATATGGGCCATGCATTGGTGATGTCATTTAATCATTTAAGTATTGCACGCGAGGAATTGTTGGTAGATCTATCGGGATGACAACCCCGTCGTGACCGGTCGCCCATTGTCAAGTCAAATGACGAATTGATATTATGTTCATAGTCTAGCATTGATTATACCTTCATTGTTAATATATAGTTCGTAATGTCTTGCTAACTTACGAGTCCGAACATTTGATTCTGTCAATTTAATATGTAAATTCGGGAAGATGTCTATGGTCGGAAGGTTCTACGGAAATGCTTGCTGTAGGATCGTTTTGACGACCAAATGAGTCAATCAGAGACAATACACAACTGTTTGAGAGGCGGAAACAAACAAACAGCCTAGAATCAGTGTAAGAAATGAGTAGAAACAGAGTATGATACTTAAAACACGCTTCTCATTTATATATGACTTGAAAATCGGGCAGCACTTCGTTACAACACTTCTAATTCCGTGCCAAATGAGAAGCACAACACACCTATATATAGGCATGTGATTTCGCTTGAAATGACCACATGTCATTTCAAGCGGAATTAACAAAACTAATTTCGTTTGAAATGACCATGTGTCATTTCAAGCGGAATTACATCAAAATAACATAAATTTAAATTTAGACCCCTGTAAACCCTATACAAACATGACCTAGACTTAAGACGTAAGCTATAGACATTATGCACCAACAAACTCCCCCTTGGATATTGCCGGAGTCTTCAGTCTGGTCTTTAGCGCTTTCTTTACAGTGACTTAAACTTTTCTTCTCTCTGCTTAGGCTTTCTTTGCAACAACTTCCTAAGCCTCTCGTTCTCTTCAACTCTTTTCTTCTCTTCAGCAGCCATTCTTTGCACCACAGTATGCCTTAGCATATTGTCTCTATCTTCTCGAGCTTTCCTTTCTATTTCAGCCTTCAACTTTTCTTCTTCCTCTATCTTTCGCCATTTAGATGACCATTTATTATCAGCATTGATTCCTTTCCGGAAGCATATGGAAACAACCTTCTGAAATTGCATGGCTTGGTCTTTGTCTTCAACTTTGAAACCAATCTTGTTAACAAACAAGCATTCAATGTCTTTCGCCGAGCAATTTACCAACCATAAAGGATCATACACATGAATGTATCTTACTTCATTCTCAACCCTGTAGATGATCACAGCTTCAGTAGTCAAGCAGCTGTACACCCAATACATAAATCCTTTGTAGAAATCCTGCTCCATTTTTGGTACTGGAATGTTCTTGATCACCCTTGGCTTCTTAATTTGCAGAATTGTTTCTTCATTTCCAGTCTCCGGATTTATTCTTCTCACCTTCTTAGGGTAATGAGGTTTCCAGTGTTGAATCCTCTGAAGGCTTCAAATTTCATCAAACCCCAGATGGGTACATCATGCTTTCTTATAGGATAATCCAGAGTTCTAACTTGTGACAACTCTTCAACATCCCACCAGGGTAGTGACATGATATCCTCTATGTATTCAAAGTATTGCACTCCAAATTCTCTCCAGATAGCATAAACATTCACTTGTGGTAGAAAACCCCAACTGATAATATCTCCCAGTGACACATCCCTGTCTCTCTTATAATACTTCAATGGCCGCTTGAATTTTCTTTCAGAACTCTTTCTAAACCACTTTTTGCGTTCTTCGGCTTGTGCATCTTTCGTTGTACCATCAAAGTTCTTATCTTTCAGACATTCTGCGACTTTCCTTCTCAACTCATCTGCATTTGCTTGATTGAAAAACTCAAAATGCGTAGGAAAGTTCGATGTATCAACATTTTCAGAAGTTTCTTCATCACTGCAATCCTCTACCTCAACTCTATCATAATTGTCTGCTTCATCAACATACTTGTACTCATACTTAGGCTGTTGATTCATATCAAATGCATTCAACTCTTCTTCAAAGTCAAACTTGAAGTTAGGATCATCAATACGTGTCATTTCGATAATATCAGCCATGGTGTAAGTATGTCTGATTTCTCTTTCTTCAACTTCAGGCTCTAAACGTATGATCAACTTTTCAACTTTATCAACATTTTGATCAACATTCTCCCCCTCACCTGTAGCATCCTCAGGCTCTTAATTCACATCATCATGAAGATAATCTTCGACATTTTCTTCATTAGATGCTTCAGTGACTTTAATGCTTGTACCACATTGACCATCATCATCATTATCATCATCACTATGACTGCTTGCAGAAAATACATCATCTGTTTTCTCTTCATCATCATCCTCTTCATCATCATCCTCCTCGACCTCTTCCTCATCATAAATAATATCATCAATCAACACGTCCTCTTCAAAAATAGCAGACACAACAGAAATAGGACGAGGATTCTGAATTGGTGATTCAGGAGCAGTAGATAAAACAATTACCCTCTCAGAAACACCTTCAATCCCCTTGCCTTTGTTCATCATCTGAGCATCAATTTCAGCTAACCTCCTCAATCTTTATTTCATCGAATTTCTGTTCAACAGTCTTTCCAAGCATACTCTCTAACACTTTGTTTATCATGTACAACTCGTGTTCTTTCATTGCTTTAGCAGCTTCCAGTTCTTTGTTTTTTAACTCAAAGTACTTGTTCTGCTCATCTTTAAGTGCTTTCTCTTCTTCCAACTCTGCAACTTTAACTTTCAGAATATCAATTTCTGTCTGATCAGCATCAATTTTCTTTAACAATGAAGAATTTTCAGCTTCGACTGACTTCAGACGCTTTTCTTATTTCTTCTCACGTTCCAACAACTTCTTGTTTTCAATCAAAACTTCTTCAACTTTCTTTTCCAAACTCTTAACTTACACATCAGTCGCAAAATTGAAATCACCAATGTCTTCAAGAGTAATACCCTCAGGAACATGTGGAAAAGTCTTGTAACCAGAAGAGCCAGGTGTAGTTTGGACAGGTGGTTGTGTGGATGGTGGTGTTTGAAAGATTTGCTGAGATGTAACAACATGTTGTTGTTTATGTGGAGGTGTACCAATATGAATATGTTGTGGTGAAAGATGTGGTGGTGATGGTTGTCTTAGTGGTGATTGATGAATTGGTGAATGAATTGGAGATGGTTGATGTTGAGGTTCAGATGGTGGTGATGGTTGTTTACTAGGTTCTTGGATTGGTTTCTTCTTTAACAAAACTTTCAATCTTTTTACAATCTTCGAAGTAACAACTCTCTTTTTTGCAGTTTGTTTCTTCCTACCACCAGATGATGGAGGCGTCTGAGATTCTATCACATTCTCAGGAGATGGAATATACACATCATCATCCTTCTCCTCTCTCCTCTTTCTCTTGAGTTTCTTTTCTTTTTCAATCTCAGCTCTAATTCTTGCTGCACGCTCAGTTTCATCAATTTCTTCATCAGATGAAGTTGAAGAACTGCTATCTGCATCATCACCTTTATCACCTGCAGTCTTTCCTGTTTCAGCATTATAATCAGTAAGAGATTTCAACAACTTTTCAGATTCAGGAGACAAACGAACATCTCCTTCAACATTAACTTCAGCTTCAGCTTTAGCTTCATCTTCTTTATCAGATTCATCCACAAGCATAGTTTCAACAACCTTCTTTTGACGCTTTTTCTTAGGTTGTGATGATGAACCCTCCTCCACTTGAACTTTCGGAGTTGTTTTTATGCTTCTCTTCTTTTTCTCTTTCAAGAACCACTCATTTCTTAATTCTTTGAAATCTTCAAGTGTTTTCAACTCATCAACATAACTTTTTTCTTTCATTTCTTTCTCATTTCTCCAATTTTGATGATTGATAGGATCTGGATCTTGATAATTCTTATCTTTGATGAAACCAAAAAATTCAGCTTTCGTTTTTGGCTCTGGATGATTTGGGTGATATCTGGCAATTGTTTCACAGACTCATTATCCATGTGAAATAATACCAACATATCATTCTCTTCATCTCTCTCCAAATCAGGATAAGCGTGATCTATCATCATCTGAACAAAATCGTGGATACACCCAAGTCTTGCTCTTTGAAGTAATGTTCTCAACCATATAATGAAACACAATCTTCGAAAAATTATACTTCTTGTTTAATACGAGAGCTGTCACCATGTTCATTTGATAATCCCTCATTGCATCATAAGCTCCCTTTCTATGACTTAGAGCAATCAACACTGAGTGAATAAGAAACTTGTATGGCTTGGAAAACTTTGATTTCAAGTAATTAGCACTGTTCAGTGCACCATTATAACCCATCCGCAACATGCAACCTTTTACCATCCTCTCTGGGAACTTTGTAGGAGAGTCTTCATCATCCGGAAAATTTATCACCTCTCGTACAAGATGCTCTGAGATAATTATTGGTTTATCTTTCCCGTTTAAGCTCACAATCGAATTTATTGTCTTTTTATCTTCATCATATGTTGCATTTTCCCAAAAACGTTTAATGTGTGATTTGAAAACCAAATGTTGATTCGTCAAAGCTTTCTGAATTGGTAACCTTCTCATAAACTCTAGAATACTCTTGAATTCGGTCAACTTTGGTATCTTCTCATCATCGAAATCACAACAACTGTTGTGTAATGGATCAAATATCACATTTGAAGCCTGAAAAATAACAACATACAATCAAGTTAATCACTTTGAAAATTTTCATCAAAAACATTACATTCAAACGAAATCACTTCAAATTAAATCACACATTCACACGGAATTACATTTCAAACGGAATCATATATGACAATTTGAAACGAAATCACAAGTTGAAACTAAATAACTTATGACAGTTTGAAACGAAATATCTATTTCAAACGGAATGACATGTTGAAACGGAATCACCATTTGAAACAGAATTACATGATTCAAACGAAATTATGAACAAATTTTTCAAAAATTATTCTGATGATGAAATTAATCTTCTGGGTTTATTCCTTATCAAATTCCGAGTATGAGGGTCTGTTTGATTTCCAATTTGTCCCATAAACATAACCTAGATCTAAGTTCAAGAAACCTGTTCATCGTCATCTATACGGAATCAGCAGATCTGGTTCAAATCAAAACCCTAAGATTGATCTATAATGTATTCCGACCACACACATATGATTATCTTTCATTTTAGTTAACAAATAAGCCCTAGATCTATGTTTTAGTTCATATTCACCGCCGACCAAACGAAATCAGACAGATCTGGATTAAACCAACAAGAACTCTCACCTTTCCCATGATTATAGTTGAGTAAACCAACTAAAATCAGGATTTCAAACAACAATTGGACAGAGTAATGGCTGTAAATAGAAGATTTTATGATTTCGTATGAAATTGCCTGGCAAAGAGCTTTGAAGCGAAATAACTGAATTGATCCATTCAAGCGGAATTAGCTCACTATTTATAGACATGCTAATTTCGTGTGAAATTGGCATAGAGGTCTTTTCAAACAGAATCACCGGTTCAAGCGGAATTAGGATTTTTCAAACGGAATTATGTTTTCAAGCGAAATCAATGTTCAAATTTTTAACTTTTTGAGATTTTACCGACACACCCAGTTAACCAAGTCCAAGTTAATGACCTTGGTCAACTGTTTAGCCTGCCAAGTCCAAGTTAATGACCTTGGCTGACCAGTTTATGAAGATGCTGATTTTCTGAAACAATTTTAAGTTCAAGTTAATGAACTTTTAAGCAATTACCAATCACTTTCTCAATCTTCTGATTACCCAACCCTCATGATCCAGACATGTTCAGCACATAAGACTTTGATCATCTGATCCCCAACGTTCGTTGTCGAAAATAAGATGAAAAATAAATCTATTTGGATTTTTGAATAAGATAAGCAATAAACTGTACACACAATATTTTTGCGAGTGTGTTAGGGGATCATATCAGCTGCCGATGAGATACGAGCACCGTTAAGCTTTGATTACATTTTAAGCATTAAACAGTTTGCATTGATTGCCGATATACTGATCCTCTTAAATTTTCACACAAAGTTCAATCTGTTCAGGATACGAATTTAATGTTTTAAGACTTAACTTTTACGTGTGTACCACCTCAGAATATACTCCCGTATCCAGATCCCAATATTCAGTCTTACAGGTGAGTATACCTAGATGATATCTGTAAGGGGTTAAATGCGAGGGCCGTGAGAGCTCAGGCTATTGCTTCCGCAAAATCAGAGAGATGAAGGCTTCGACTTTTGGTGGTTCCCTTTAGAGAATCTTTTCTTCAACAACACATGATTAGCATTTTGCAATGTTTCATCATTTTTTATGCTGAGGGGGGGCTTTTATTTCAAGCAAAGTAAAGTATTCTCCGGGGACTAGGCCATTGCTTCCGCAAAATCAGAAGTCCCGGGATAATACCCCAGATATCACTAAGCATAAAGACCTAGTATCTCAGAAAGAGGGACCTTTTAAACAAGATTTTGGGGTTACCCATATATCCGAGAGATGTTCCCCACATAAAAGCAAGTAATTATTTATGTTTATATCCCAAATAAACCTACTAAATGTGTAAAAACCTATCGGCATATCATCTGCAAGACTGCTTAACACATTTAAACTTTACATATCTTTAGCGTACTGCACCTATCTAGCTGATGTACTATCATTTCCCCTTTTTACACAAACTCTTGTTCAGATTTTCTATTGTTTTTGGATTTTTGAAATTTTATCATGTTTTTGGATTTTCTGCAAACTATCTCCCCCTAAAAACAAAAACATATTTTTGTGTTTTTGTTTTTATCAAAAGCAGAAAATAAACTGTACAAAAACTTGACAACATAATGTGGATCACATCAGATCGCCGTCCTCCTCGGCTTCACATTCAACAACCCTCCCAGAAAACAAAATTTTCATCCCATTTAATTTCAAAAGATAGTTAAATCTCTTTTTATCAAACGGTTTGGTGTAAAAATCAGCTTTCTGTTCATCGGTGTGTATATGTTCGATGCGAATCAATTTCTTCTCGTGACAATCACGGATGAAATGATGTCGAATTTCTATATGTTTTGTTTTAGAATGGTGAACCGTTTTTCATTATGTTAATAGCTGCTTCATTGTCCACAAATATAGGCGTGTCCAAGAACTGCAAACCAAAGTCTCACATCTGCTGTTGGATCCAAAGGATCTGAGAGCAACAGCTCGAGGCCGAAACGTATTCAGCCTCGCAAGTAGAGGGCGCTACTGAGGTTTGTTTCTTGCACTGCCAAGTGACTAATCGAGTTCCGAAGAACTGACAGCCTGCAGTGGTGGACTTAGCATTTTGCTTGCAGCTACCAAAATCCGAATCAGCAAAACTCGTGAGAGAGAAATCGCCAGACTTAGGATACCACAAGCCGGTGCTTGGGCAACCTTTTAAATACCGTAATATGCATTTCACGATCGTCAAGTGTAACTGGCGTGGGCTGGACTGATATCGGGCTTATAAACACGTTGGATACATGATGTCTGGGCGAGAAGCAGTAAGATACATCAAAGATCCAATTATCGACCGGTAGTACGTCTCGTCCACTTTTTCTCCACTCTCGTCTGGGCAAATCCCATGATTCTGAGCTAGGGGGTTGATGTCGGAGTAGATTCAGACATGTTGAAGTTTTCCAGAACATCGTTCACGTATTTGGTTTGATGAATGAAGATTCCTTCGGGCATTTGCTCTACCTGTAGCCCTAGGAAGAACTTCATCTCCCCCATCGAACTCATCTCGAATTTCTTCTTCATAACATTCTCAAAATCTTTACACAACTCGTCATTTGTCGAACCAAAAATGATGTCATCAACGTAGATATGCACGATTAAAAGATGCCCTGCAACCTCTTTGGTAAACAACGTACTATCAACCGTCCCTCTGGTGAACCCGTTGGCCAACAGATGTTGGGAAAACGTCTCATACCAGGCTCTCGGGGCCTGGTGAAGTCCGTAAAGCGCTTTATCCAGAAGATAGACTTTGTTTTTGTGTAGTGGATCAGTAAACCCCGGCGGTTGTCCAACATACACTTCTTCCTTGATTTTGCCATATAGGAATGCAGATTTCACATCTAATTGGTAGACTTTGAATCCTTTCCAAGACGCGAACGCCAGGAAGATCCTAATTTCCTCAAGTCTAGCAACAGGCACATACACCTTTGTAAAGTCAATGCCTTCTTGCTGACTGAATCCCTGTACTACCAATCATGCTTTGTTTCGAACAATGAATCCTCTATCATCTCTCTTGCATTTGAATACCCACTTTGTTTTGATCAAACTTTTGATTTTCAGGAAGATCTACCAATCTCCAGACTCCCAGCTTCTCAAACTGCTGCAACTCTTCCTGCATAGCATTAACCCAACTTTCTTCAGTTAAAGCTTCTTTATACGTCTTGGGTTCAACCTGCGAGATGAAACACTTAAGTGAGAATTCTTCCTGTAAAGGAGCAACAGATGTATAAAAACATGTAAGAGCTCTGTTGATCTGATCTCGCGTTTTTACTCCGCTCTGAAGATCACCAATAATCTGCTCTGAAGGATGATACGACAAAGTTCTTGGCATAGCAGTGTCAGGCACGCTCACTTCCAATTGCAAGTTCGTAATATCTAGATCACCGGTGTGATCCTCAGCTTCAGTCGTAGCAACATTTGGCTCCTCGTCAAAAGTCGGACTATCTTCCGATTCTGAGTCGTCAGAATTATCAAACGTTGGAGCGGGTTCCTCTGGGGGATTCGTGTGTCGTTCCACTTGAACCAGCCTCGTGATCGTTTGTACCACTTATAGGGTCGCTTGTACCCACATCGGGCTGAGAAACTACCGACGGTCTTGGCACCTGATCTTGTGACATAGATTGTTGATGTTGGTATAAGTAAGCTAGTTCCTCTTCACTTGGCTCAGTCGGCAGTTGGAAAGACTCCCAGAGTTTGTCGTAGTCGAACAGTAATCTTTGTCCGGGAAGTTGAGGTGGAGCAGTATGCTTCTGACAATCAACATGCTGAACTTGAATTATCTTCCCCAGGCATGGTACGAACACCCTCTTCAGCGGACTCGCATAACCTACAAAGAACCCATCATTACTTTTAGCACCAAACTTACCATCTGGATCAATGAAAGTACAAGGCGATCCAAATGGTTCTAAAAACTTCAAATTTGGTTTGTAACGATGAAGAAGTTCAAAGCAAGTTTTCTTGTATTTCTTCACTGTTAGAACGCGATTCAATGTATAGAACGCTCTGCAACTGCTTCACTCCAGAAAAATATCGACAACTTGGAATCGGCGAGCATCGTTCGAGCTGTTTCAATCAATGTGCGATTCTTTCATTCAGCTACACCATTTTGCTGTGGAGTGTATGGTGCACTAAATTCATGAAGAATTCCTTTTTCATTACAAAACTCGAGCATGCGATTGCTTCTGAACTCCATTCCATTATCGCTTCGTATTCTTCTGATCGGTAATTTATACAACGTTTCCATCTTTTTGAATAACACCATCAACGAATCAAACGTTTGGTCTTTGCTTTCAATACACATCACCCATGAGAATCTGGTAAAGTCGCCAGTGACCACCAGACAATACAAATCTCCGCTCACACTTTTTACATTGACTGGTCCGAACAAGTCCATGTGTAGTCTCTCGAGCGGTACTCTGATTGAATTCAGCAACTTCTGTGGGTGTGACTTCTTCGTCTGTTTTCCTTTCTTGGACTCTACACAATCATCATTTAAATGAAAATTTTTCAAATTTACACCTTCTACAAGATCATTATGCACAAGAAAATTCATTTTTCTGACATGAATGTGGCCCATCTTTCGATGCCACATTCTTGACTCTTTTTCAGTCGCTTTCGTTTTTGTCACAAAACATTGTTTCTGATAATCTGTTGTTATTGCGATGCTCATATCAAGTACATACAAATCATTTTCCCGTGGAGCTCGCATCAACACCATGTCCTCAGGAATTTTAAAACCAGGTTTTATGATTAAACATTCATTTTTAGTAAAGTGTACTGTGAATGACTTGTCACAGATCTGTGATATGCTCAACATATTGTTTTCAAGTTCGATGATATAGTTCACTTTTTCAAACGATACAACTCCATTTGTTAGAGTTCCTTCACCAACTATTCTGCCACCCTGATTTCCTGCAAATCCAACATAACCACCGTTAATTGATTTAACATCGTAGAGTAAAGCCAGCATTCCAGTCATATGCCTTGAAGCTCTGCTGTCCATGATCCACTTCGAGATTATTGACCTCAGAAGACCCTGCATACATCACAGAAATTCATTCAAACAATGAAGCCCATGATTTCTTTACCTTTGGAACACTACCAAATACTAGATCACATGACACATCAACTTTTGGAATGTTAAAGATGACGTTTGGAACAACAGGTTCAACTTTTGGTTTTAAATTTTTCTCTTTAATTGGAGGAAATTCCTCAAGCAACTTGTCTAGTTCAAATTCTAGTTTCTTAACATCATTTGCTAACACTTTTGGTTCAGATTTCAAAACATTTTCCATCTTCTTTACTTCAACTGACTGTTTTGGTTTTGCCACCCATGACTGGTTTTCAAAAATTTTTGTCTTTGGATAAACCTTTGAAGTCTTTTGGATTTTCGAAGATTCGCCAATATCAAAAGTTGATTTCGGCTTTTCTTCGGACTTCAATGATTCACCTCTTTTCAAAATTCAAACGGGGAAAACCATTGGCTTTTTACCCTTAACATCAGTTGGAGTTTTAGGTTTGGGTTTTTGCAAAACTGGTTTCTCAATCTTTTTCACACACTGCTTGGCCATGTGACCAATTTCATTGCAGCGGTAACAGATTCTTTTGTCATATTCGACAAAAGTTGATCTGTAGGCCTCCTGTTTCAACTTCTGAGCTGCATTGAAATCGTCAATGGCTTTTTGACTGAAGATATAATCCTTTTCAGCATCAACATTAGGACCAGCAACAAAAACATCACTCATCTTTTCTTTTGGCTTGACATTCTTAGCCATCTTCTTTTCAAAACCGACACCCTTCCTTTTAAAGTTGTTACCATGTCTTTTGTTCTGATCATGATTACCCACCCATTCTTTCTTTCCCGGGTTGGTTGGTTATTCCACAAAAGACCTCTTTGGTTTTGAAAAGAACTCATTGTTGTTAACCTCAGAAATGTCAATCTCAACAAGTTTAAACACTTTCTCAACATTTTCCAATCTGGCATTTTGAATTGGATACTCAAAATCAGAATAAAGTTTGTCAGTTCTGGTCATTGTGTAAACCACACTGATCGAATCATCATTCACAACTGTATCTGATTTTGGTATAAACTTGTCTAAGAAGTTACCATCTTCTTCAGAATCAGAAATGGAGTTTTCAAAATGAGTTTTCACAGTATCAAACTCCGAGTTATCACTTTCTTCATCTAACACTTGATCAACAACGGTTTTGATCACCTGTGACTCATTATTAGTGTCGGATGGAGAAAATGTAACGTCAATGCTCTCAGGCAACTCATTCTCAATAGTTCTCAATTTGAGATTCAAAGCAGATTCCACCCCATCTGGATACTTTTGAGTGTAATGATTCCACATTGGGGGTGGAACACTTTTGAAGACAGGTTTTGCATCAGATTGTTTCGGAACAATTTGATCAATAACATATGATGAAGCATCATAACTCATTAGTTTCTTATCAACCCTTTCAGTTTCAATTCTCATTAACTCAAGTTCTTTTTTCAAAGAAGCAATGTTGTCCAAATGGATGTTAATTTCCATCTGTTTATCCATGACAGTAGATTTTAGCAATTTCGTGGCTTTATCATTTTCAAAACTTTCTTTTTTAATCATTTTGATTGATCGTGCCAAAGTGTCATATGCTTCTTTTATCTCACTCAGATCAAATTTTACTTCATCAGTAAATTTCTTCAATTCTTGAAGTTGTTTATCCTTTTCAAGACATCCATGCAGGGTTTTGAACAATTTTTGCATGGAACTTCATGAATCGAATCAACCTCTTCGATAACCTTTTCTTCATGATCAATTTTAATATCTGTTTTACCAAAACCATCAGACTCTGACTCAGACTCGTCTCCTGATTTGATCTCCTCATTTTCCGATTTCTCGTCAGACTCCTTTTTTGACTGTTTCGACAGACACACTTTCAACTGACTCGGTTTCAACAGACTTTGATTCGACAGATTCTGTTTCTACCTCTTTTAGCTTGCCCATCAATGCTTTGTCAGCAATCTCTTTTAGAGTCTCTTCATTCATTTCTTTTGAAACGTCTATTATCTCTTCAACTGGGTCTGGTTCAACATCATATCTTGGACAAAGACCAGTAGTTGGCTCATTAAAGAAACCTGCAAAAGATTCAAACATATTAGGAGGCATTATTGATTTGAAAGAACTAGCAATAATCTCCTGTTCAGACTGGTAGTAATAGACTTCTGCAGCAACTTCTTCAAGATCAGCTAAACTTTCTTCAGATGTCACTTCACTGACTTCTTCCGTCTCAACAACGCATTCTGGTTGTTCCACAATCTCTGCCATAATTGCCCTACCCTCACTACCAGGGATGTACTTATCCCAACTAAAACCTTCAACAACTTTCTCATCATCTTGGTTGACTAAGAGAGCCTTCTCCGGTTTGTTTTCGATCTGAGGTCTTTGGGTGAATGGTTGTTGACTTGTCTTATGATAGATCGCTTGTTTGTAATAGTCATTTGAGAACGGGTTTTGATTGTTGTTAACCTCCCTGTTTGGACATTCCCACTTGAAATGTCCCTTATCTTTACATTTGAAACATGTAACTTTCGATTTATCAAACCCAAGCTTTTGATCAGGTCCTGAAAGACTGTTCCGACCAGTAATTTCCATAAAACGTTGAGCTCTTCTCACCAAGCTTGCCATTCCCCATTTGATGTCGATCAACTCCAGCTCCTCTGGATCGATCTGATCGTAGTCTTCCTTTGTCATATCAGGGTTCCCAATTCTACCTGCGACCAAGCTTTCATACGATTCAAGCACCGAAGCAAGAAGTTCTATGTGCTACTTCGCTGATGATTCAGTAAAGTCTTGAGCATTCTTTATGTTCACTGCTATGTTGCACAGAATTCCTGGACCTTGACTTTGACTGTTTGATCCTGACGAACTTTGAGTGTAGGATTGATCAGGTGAGTTTTGAACCGTTGGATTTGGCTCAAAACTTGCAAATGGTGAACTGTTGTTACTTGATGTGACAGATGACACTCCGGATGGTGAATCTGCACTAAAGACTGTCTGCACTTTTGGACTTAGATTTGATGTTGCTGGAGTATTTCCTTTGTAATACAATGAGACATCTTGTTGAACACTTGAAGACTTCATCTTTCTAATCTTTGTCAACTCAAGCTCGTGTGACTCAATCTTTTCAATGAATGTGCTAAGGTTGAATCCCACATACTCCAAATTATTTTTCAACACCAACAGATAAGTTCCCCATTCATCATATGGCAATGCATCTGCCAATTTATCAACCCATTCCTCATCCGTCTTGGTTATGCCCAATCTCTTCATCTCAACAACCAGATGGCAATATCGTTCAATCAACTGCTTTGTTGTTTCACCCTTTATACCCGTAAAGATATCAACTTCTTTCTTCATCAATGCAGTTTTGCTTTTTATCATAGACACGCTTCCAAGAAACTTTACTTTCAATGAATTCCAAACGGACTGTGAATCACCCAGATGTTGTAGCAGCACTAAGATATCCTCTTTGATGGCTTGTTATAGAATGCTCATCATTTTCTTTTCTGCCTTGAAATGTTCTTGTTCTTGTGGAGTCAAACTTCCGATTGATTTCTCTAAACCCGAACCATTCTTTGGAGGAACATATTTAGACTCGATTTTCATCCAGCATTCAAAATGGTTAGCTTGCACCCAAGTCTTAAACCTTTTCGACCACCCAGCATACTCATCAATGTTCATCAACTTCGGCAGTTTCTGCATAGTGCCGAGTTCATTTTCCATGTTCACATTTTGCACGATACTGGCTGGTGTTTGTGCTGCCGTCATTCCCCCACCGGCAAAGAAGTTGTAAAACTCTTGATTATCCATTTTACGAAAATAGTTTCGGAAAAATTTTCAAGTTTTGAACACTGGTTACTTTCAAGTGAAAACACTTTCTACACAGGAAATAGACTTTCAAACGAAATACCACGAACGAAATGGACTTTCACACGAAATCAGACTTTCAAGCGAAATTAGTTTTTTCAAACGAAATTAGGTTTTCAAACGAAATCACTACTCAAACGGAATAGCACTTTCAAGCGAAATCAAGTGCCATTTCAAACGGAATTACTTTTTCAAACGGAATTAGATGTTTTCAAACGGAATAAGTAATTTCGTGTGAAATTACCTAAACTTTTCAAACGAAATCAGGTGTTTTTCAAACGAAATCAGGTGTTTTTAAACGAAATCAGGTGTTTTTCAAACGAAATCAGGTGTTTTTCAAACGGAATCAGTAATTCCGTGTGAAATTGCCTTAACTTTTCAAACGAAATCAGAGGCTCGTTCAAACGGAATTAACCGTTTGGCCCATTTTTATCACCTTTAATCTGAATTCCGGTCTGATTCTTTCAAGGGTTTGTTAAAACTGTATTTTACACACAATATCAAAAGATCAGTCCATTTTGTCCATGAATTTGTCCAGAAGTCCAAAAAATGAGTAGAAAAGGCAATGATTCAAGTGTATTGACTCATCCTGAGCTCTGATACCACTTGTAGGATCGTTTTAATGACCAAATGAGTCAATCAGAGACAATACACAACTGTTTGAGAGGCGGAAACAAACAAACAGCCTAGAATCAGTGTAAGAAATGAGTAGAAACAGAGTATGATACTTAAAACACGCTTCTCATTTATATATGACTTGAAAATCGGGCAGCACTTCGTTACAACACTTCTAATTCCGTGCCAAATAAGAATCACAACACACCTATATATAGGCATGTGATTTCGCTTGAAATGACCACATGTCATTTCAAGCGGAATTAACAAAACTAATTTCGTTTGAAATGACCATGTGTCATTTCAAGTGGAATTACATCAAAATAACATAAATTTACATTTAGACCCCTGTAAACCCTATACAAACATGACCTAGACTTAAGACGTAAGCTATAGACATTATGCACCAACACTTGCGACGGCCGACCCTTGAATTTTACAAGGAAATGAATTAACTTTCTTAAAAATTATATGGATGTTTTAATAATAAACACATAATTGGAAAGTTTTTCCTTGGATCAAATTATTTTAAATTTGAATATGTGAACTTACCCTCCTTTGTGTTGACACTTGATTTTAACGTGTTTTTAGGTACTTGAGTTCGGCTTCGGGAATTATGGCGTATCTTGTGGTTGTTGATGCATGTTTGGTTTGATAATGTGTTGGACAAACTTTTAAAACTGTTTGGGACAAATGTAATAAGATCCATAAGGATCAAGACAACTTAACTATGGTGTGGTTGTGATGAACTTTAAGACTTTTCTTTAAAAATCTATGTTTTAATTAAGTTAAAATGTCCAACAACTCGATGCATCGTTCAGCAAGATATTAATGAGCACCAACTTCCGTCACCACTACGTTTTATATTCCGCTGCGACGTTTTTGGGGTGTGATAGAAGTTGGTATCAGAGCCAATGGTTGTTAGTGAACTAGATGTTTTCTGGGAAAACTCTAGACTTCAACCAAAGAATTTTGAGATTTATGTCCAAAATTCGCGAAGCCAAATTTTTTAAATAAACATGGAAAATTTTATCATGTATGAAAACCATTGCGTGTTTATGTGCGTACGTGATTATCTGTTTATTTGGGCCTTATGTGTTATTTTTCATTTGAACAAACACTTACTTTGTATGGTTATATATGTCACAGATGTTGCACGAGCACGAGGTTATCGAGATTCATGACTCAGGTAGCGAGCCAGAATTCGAGACTTCACCCAGATCCATTCTACCAGAGATACCCCTCACGACTTCACAGATGGCTGGTATAGCCGAATTCGCTTTGTCATTCCATGTTGATCCTGCTGCTTTTGCCAGCCAGGTAGACCCCCGATATGCTTTCACAAGCAACGGGTGGATAGACGACGATGATGTTCCTCCCTCGATTCACGAGACAGGACAATCGTTAGGCACTGTACCAGTTATCAATGACGTGATTAGAGGTGTCCCTATGATCGGAGGATATTTCAGTATCGCACCAGTGGTGGACACCACTATCGTCACGGCTTAACCATTAGAGCCATCAGTCGTCCCACCTGCTGCTGTTGTCGAGCCTATCACTGAGATCCCTCCACCAGTTACTACTGAGTCATCCTTACCATTAATCGAGTCACGCGCTCCTACTACACCTCTTTTGGTTTATTATCGACGTAGGAAGAGAACTAGGCAAGTTGGAGAGATCGCATCGACGTCACACGCTGAGACAGTTTCTGCTTCCAAGAAGCAGAAAGGAGTATGGGTTAATCGATGTTGTCATTGTGACCGACAGTTTGCCACTCTACACGGAGACCTGGACTCAGCTAGGGATAAGATGAAGGATCTAGAGGGACAAATGGACTGGTACGATGAGTTGAAGGATCTAGACGACAATGCGATGGATCAGATGCACTGGAGGATAGTGGATTTGGAGGAGCTGGTTAGGAGGATGTTGGATTTTCTGGGTTTGAAGCGTTAGTTGTTTAATGTTTTGTTAGTTGTTTTGTATGTCACTTTTGATACACTCTATTTATGGCTTGCATGCCAGATTTTTGGATATTTAGTAGGAATGTTTATATGAACTTGTTATGGGTGTTGACGTAGACATGCCAAAATATGGTTAGTTATGTACTAAAAACAAGTTTTTTAATTTCTATAATGAATATTGGATGGATTACTTTTGGTTTAAAAGTTTTTCTCATTATTATATGGATATTATACATGCGCAATGTTTGGTCCACTAGCATTTAATGATTGAATTATTTTTGGGATATCGTCTTATGTTGTTATTATTGTTGTAATAATAGAAACGACGAAATGCTGCCAAAAGCGAGACAGGGTTCTGGACTACCTACCACCCCGGAAGAGTTGGCACAACTCATAGCCCAACAAGTTAATACTGCCATGGAACAGCGCTATGCTAACCAGAATAATGGCCAGGGACGTGGACGTGGTGCTCATGGGCATGGTTTTGGTTGGGCACATATCGGAAACCCTCCAGGTAATATAATGATCGGAAAGTTTTAGTAGTTCATGTGTTATGATATAATCAGAGCGTATTCCTGATTTTCATTAACCTTGTGAACAGTGCATGGATGTACGTATAAAACATTCCAGGGCTTTAACCCACGATCATTTACCGGTGCCGAAGGACCCCTAGATATCACCAAATGGATTGAGAAGATGGAATCCGTCATGGCAATTAGTGGTTGTGCTGCTGATCAACGGGTTAGGTATGCCTCTTGTTCTTTTCTTGATGAAGCTTTATCCTGGTGGAACGCGCAAGTTCAAATTATGGGTGAAGACGCTGCCTATGGTCTAACCTGGAACGAACTTAAAGCAATGCTCCTAAAGGAATACTGCCCGCGTAGTGAGATACAGAAGATCGAGACTGACTACTGGAATTTAACCATGGAAGGTCTGAATGTCAGAGCTTACACATCTCGGTTCAACGATTTGGCAAGGTTGGTTCCACGAATGGTCACTCCTGAGTATGTTAAGATATAGAGGTACATTTGGGGGCTATCGCCATGAATTCGCAGCATGGTCACATCAGCGAAACCCACTACCTATCTAGAAGCTACTACTCTGGCGAAATTGTTAGCGGATGACGCTGCTCGCAAAGGTAGCATTAACAAGAAGGAGGAAACAGGGAAGTCATCGGGCAAGGCCAATGTAGACGTGAAATCTGAGCGGTCGGAGCGATCTGATCCTAGATTCGGAGATTCACGAAAGCGCAAGTCTGAGAGCTCGAGGAAGGAGACCGATGAGAAGCATGACGGGAAACGCAGCTCGGGGAAGGCGTATATAGCAAACTCTAGCAGCTCTAGAAGGGATAATGCCAGGGATGGCAAGAATAGTTCTGAAAAGAAGACTCACGATGATGAGCAGAGAAAGTGCGCCAGGTGTGGTCGAACTGGGCATGTTACCCACGAGTGCTATGCTAAGAGTACTTCGGAGGGAGCGAAGCTAGAGGGATGCTTCAAGTGCGGTGAACAGGGACATTTCAAGAAAGCAAAGGGTCAGAATGCCATGGGCAGAGTTTTCAAGCTAAATGCAGTAAAGGCACGTGACGATCCTGCTGTTGTTACCGGTACATTTTTGATCAATAACCATTCTGCGTTCGTACTCTTTAATAATAGGGCTGACTTGAATTTTGTTTGGAAAAAATTTGAACCATTTCTATGTTCTCCAACAAGTAAGCTAAGTAAAAAGTACTCGGTAGAACTAGCAAATGGTAAATTGATAGAGACTAGTGAAGTCGTTCGTGGTTGTAGTATTCGATTAGACGATCATAGTATTAGTATCGACTTATTGCCAGTGGAGTTGGGTAGCTTTGTTGTAGTTGTGGGGATGGATTGGCTTTCCATGAATAAAACTGAGATTATTTGCTCGGAGAAGCAAGTGAGGATACCTCGTCCTGGCGGTGGTGAAGCTATAGTTGTTCACGGAGACCGATCGAGTCGAGTGTCGAGTGTTGTTAGTGTTATGAAGATGCTTAAGATGTTGCGTAAGGGTTATCCTGCATTCTTAGTTAACGTAGTGGATACGAAGGCTGAAGGTAGGAAGATCGAAGAGATTCCTATAGTTCGTGATTACCCGGAAGTTTTCCCTAAAGACTTACCTGGATTGCCCCCTGTGAGACAGATCGAGTTTAGAATTGATCTGGTACCCGGTGCTGCAACAACTGCGAAATCTCCTTATAGATTGGCACCGTCAGAGATGAAAGAATTGTCGAAATAGCTTTAAGAGCTACTAGACAAAGGTTCATTCGACCAAGCTTTTCGCCTTGGGGTGCACCTATTCTGTTCGTGAAGAAGAAGGATGGATCCTTCAGGATGTGCATTGACTACAAAGAGCTGAACAAGTTGACTATCAAGAATCGGTACCCTTTACCGAGAATTGACGATTTGTTTGATCAGCTACAGGGATCTAGCTACTACTCGAAGATCGACCTGCGTTCAGGATATCATCAGTTGAAGGTTGCTGACGAAGATGTTCCGAAGACTGCCTTTCAAACACGATATGGCCATTACGAGTTTTTAGTCATGCCTTTTGGCTTAACTAATGCGCCAATGGTGTTCATGGATCTCATGAACAGGGTATGCAAACCCTATTTGGATAAATTCGTGATAGTATTCATCGATGATATACTTATCTATTCGCGAACCAAAGAAGATCATGAGCAACATCTGAAGTTGATTTTGGAGCTGCTGAAGGAAGAAGAGTTGTATGCCAAGTTCTCTAAGTGCGAATTCTGGATTCGAGAAGTTCATTTTCCCGGACACGTCATAAATGAGAGAGGTATACACGTGGATCCGGCGAAGATAGAAGCAATCAAGAATTGGGAAGCGCCAAAGACTCCGTCGGAGGTGCGACAATTCTTAGGACTTGCTGGGTATTATCGGAGATTCATAGAGAATTTCTCTAGATTAGCGCAGCCTTTGACACTATTGACCCAGAAGGAGAGGACATTTGATTGGACGGAAAAGCAGGAGGAAGCTTTATAGCTGTTGAAGGAGAAGTTGTGTAGTGCACCTATGCTTTCCCTTCCTGAGGGAAATGATGATTGCATTGTATATTGTGATGCATCACGTTTGGGCCTCGGATGCGTGCTTATGCAGAAGGACAAAGTGATAGCCAATGCATCTAGACAATTGAAAGTGCACGAGAAGAATTACACGACACATGACTTGGAGTTAGGAGCTATTTTGTTTGCCTTGAAGATCTGGAGACATTATTTGTATGGCACGAAGTGTACGATTTACATAGACCATAAGGCCTCCAACATATCTTTGATCAGAAGGAGCTCAACATGCGACAGCAACGTTGGGTAGAGTTACTCAACAACTACGAGTGTGATATTCGTTATCACCCTTGTAAAGCAAATGTTGTTGCTAATGCGCTCAGTAGGAAGGAGCGGGAGAAGACTCTACGTGTGCGTGCTTTGGGTTTGACCGATCGAATTCGTAATGCGCGACGAGAAGATTTAAAGGATGAGAACCTGAGAAGGGATGGTTTGAGAGGATTAGAATGTGAACTGATACCAAAAGCGGATGAAGTAATGTACACCGGATTTGGGTTCCGCTTAGAGGTAACCTACGTGAACTGGTTATGAACGAAGCTCATAAATCCAGATATTTTATTCACCCAGGTTCTTCCAAGATGTATCGGGATATCAAGGAGTTATACTGGTGGCCGAATATGAAGAGAGATATTACGGTTTACGTGAGTAAATGTCTGACGTGCTCAAAGGTTAAGGCTGAACATCAGAAGCCGTCTGGGCTTCTGCAGCATCCAGAGATTCCTAAGTGGAAATGAAAACATCTAACGATGGACTTTATTACCAAGTTACCCCGTACGTCGCGTGGACATGATACGATATGGGTAATCGTGGATCGATTAACAAAGTCTGCTCATTTCTTAGCGCTTAAGGAAACAGACAATACGGAGAAGATATCGCAGTTGTACCTTAACGAGACTGTAGCCCGTCATGGAGTACCAGTGTCAATTATCTCAGATAGAGACAGTCGGTTTGACTCTAGGTTTTGGCGATCTCTTCAGGAGTCGCTGGGTTCTCGTTTGGACATGAGTACTGCATATCATCCTCAAACGGATGGTTAGAGCGAGAGAACCATTCAGACGTTAGAGGATATTGATGTGTGCAAAATGCAACATATAAATTACATCAAATGTTGCTTAAAACTAACCCTTTTTAGTACTAATGTTGGAAAAAGTGTGTTTTTGTCTTCCTTTTGTATTTTCAGGATTAAATGAGCTCAAATGAACAAAAGAAGCAAAAATGCAGCCAAATCTAACAATAATACAAGAAAAGGAATAAACGTGGCATGCCCGACCCCCCAACAACATCTCCCCAAGCAAAAACAAGAGAACAGAAGGCTGAACACGCCCCGTGTTCAATGAGCACGGGGGCGTGCCCAACGGACACGGGGCCGTGGTCAACGCTAAGATTCGCAGAATCTAGGCAAATCTTGATAGTACAGATACGCTTCTGCACACGGGGTCGTGCCCAGCGGACACGGGTGCGTGGTCAACTAATGCAGACAAACTGTATTTAATGAAGAAAGAGAAGATGGGTGGACACGGGGCCGTGCCCAATGGACACGGGGCCGTGTCTGGGCTTCTGTGCAGGCTATAAATAGGGGTGCTTGGCTCACTTACAAACCATCCCTTGGCAAACCACCTCTCTCACACTTCACCCACCCACCACCACCATCACAACCCACATCCACCACCATCACCCATCATCCAACATATAGTGTGTGAGTAGTATCGGGATCCAAGATTGATCGTAAGAGTTCTTGACAATCAAAGGCCATGTTTGCCTAAGTCTCTTACATCTCTTGGTGAAGACAAGTGTTTAGTGTAATACTTTTTATTTTTAATCTTTTCGCACTTTTTATTTGGTTATGTATTAATGACTTTAATAACTAGTTTCTTATGTTAAAGGTGAATCTTCCTTATCATTTGTCCGTGGTGTCTTGGCGTTATTTTACTGTATATATAAAATAAAAGATTTTCACCATTCATATCTCCACGGTCTATATGGAGATATGTTGGCTACCTGGTCGGGGGTTAAGGGAATGGTTTGGTAAGAATCTAGCCTTATTCAGTGTATAGATCCTGCAAGGACCTGGGTCAAGTTTAGTAGGACCTCCTTCAATACCCACTGGTATTGGATGGCGGGGGTCCGAACTCCTTGACCCCCTCATATGTAAACTACTATTAAAACATAAACCCGACTATTTAGGATTGTATCCCTGCTGACTCAAACTACTTAGCCGAGGGTAACGTCACCTTCAAAAGAGGGAGCCTACCACATTACGCATTAATGAATTAATTAATTATATTCCAATAATTCAACCCTTTAGGATTGTATCCTTGCTGACTCAAACTACTGGGTTGAGGGTAACGTCACCTTTAAAAGAGAGGCCTACTACTATAACTAAGATAATCTCTTAAGAAGTGCAAAAGTGCGGAAATAATCAAAGGTTACACTGAAGGCGATTCAGATCCAAGTGATTCATCTTGTCTATCTGTTTTTTTATTTTTATTTTCATTTTTCAGCATTTTTAGTTTTTATTTTCTAGTTTAAAACCTTTCTCTAAATTTTTTATTTGATTAGACGTTGAGGATAAACCGGTACTAAAAGCTCTTGTGTCCTTGGAAGACCTCGGTATCTTACCAGCACTATACTACGCTCACGATGGGTGCACTTGCCCATATGTGTATTTGATGTTAGTAAAATATCGTGTTTTATAAATTTAAAACTTGACTAAAGTGTAAAAATGGCTAAAAATATATAGAAAATATATAACCACCACACACGCATCAAGTTTTTGGCGCCGTTGCCGGGGACACAAGGATTTTAAGAAAAGTTAGGAATCAACGGCCTAATCGTTTTTTCTTATTTTTCTGTTTTTTAGGATTTTTCTTAGATTTTCAGCTTCTGCAGAACTCAGCACAGGCCGTGCCCGCTGAACACGCCCCGTGCCCAATCTTTGGTACTTGCAATCCTGTTTTAAGTCAGACAATAGCTGAACACGGGGCCGGGCCCACTCAACACGCCTCGTGCCCATGTATCAGTTACTGAAAACAGAACCCGTAAGATCCCGACGGTTGGTAATTTCTGACACAATCCTGAGTGATACTGATTTTTTTTACTATCGGCCCTCTTATGGTACGTGGTGTCAAATATGTGGTGACAATCATAAAGATTTAGAATGTTATTTTCTAAATTATAAGCCCCACTATATAGACCCATTGTTTTCCTATAGCCTTATGAGGGGCGAAAGTAAAAATAATCCTTATCTCTCCCTCGAATGCTCTCGATTGACTCTTCTAGGAGAAATGCTTCTTGATGAATATTTCAAATGGAAGATCTAATTCTTAGTTGGGTAAAAGAACTTGAGATGGATATCATTAATTTATCTCAAGACGATACCCAAGAAGAATTGTTGAGAACACATTTTAGAATGAAAACAACTTCCTTGCTCCCGATATCACCTCTAACTCTGGCGAAGACTTGAGCGATAGTCGCCCCTGTCTCGATTGTGCCATGAAGGACTCCCCATCGACTTCGTTCGATGCATACATAGACCTGAGCTATTCGGCATACACCTTCTTTAACGAGAGCCCAGGAAAGGGTTGGACTTATCCCCCTACATTTAGCATAGGAATCACCCTTACCCACAACCTCTTGCGTTCTCGTCTAAATCTAGAGCAATTAAGGTATCTCAGGCACTTCGGGGTTGTTCCGTCCAGTAAGGAACCACCCGATCCGGATAAATTCCTTAGAAATAGACGAAACTTCATAAACAACCTCTAGACACGGGGCCGTGTCCAGGTCAGCACGCCCTCGTGTCCACCCCCGTGTCCACCAAAAGATTCCCGTCTGACTTTTTGTCAGAATACAGACAAAAAGTGTCAGGATCTTGTCTGCACACGGGGCCGTGTCCAGCCGCACGGGGCCGTGTGCAACGTGCTGTCGTTTTCTATAAAGGCAGCAAGATTTCTGCACATTTGGACCACTCCAAAGACAAAGATTTGCTGGGATCTTCACACATACCATCCTAGGTATATTCTAAAGAAGGTTCTCAACAACCATCTTGTCTTTTCCACTTTTATCCATTACCTTCTTCTTCAATTTTTCCTCAATACCTCCATTAGAGCTTGAAATCACCATAATTCCAAGCTTTATGGTGATGTTTGTTAGATTTTTATTCAAGGAATCTTGTTAAAAATAAATTCTACAACAGTGTTTTAAGTTATTTACGCTTAAAATTGCTTTAAAAATCATGAAAATAATTTAAAACTCCAAGATTCCTTGTTCCAAAAATCTGCAGACATCTGAACACGGGGCCGTGCTTAATAAGCACGGGGCCGTGTCTGAGGTACTGTTCCAATAAAATTGAACTCTTTTCAGTCTGTTTTCTCAGAATGGCGAGTAGAGCTAGCGGAACATCTTCATCGCACTCCAGGAACAACCGACAAGGGAGAAGGTCATCCACGGTTGAAGACTCTCTTGTAAACTAAGTTTACGCTTTAAGAGAGGCCATTGATGAGATGACGGGAGTGGAAGAAGCATTGGTCGACCGTATCAATCATTTGACTGTGGGGCTAGAGGGATGTCTTCGGGAGGTCAACCTTTTGCACCAAAGGTTGAACCTTCTCGCTTCTCCTCCTTTGGTACCAATTATCACCCAAAGGGCATGGAATGTGGTACCGGAAGTCATCATACCAGCTGAGTGGTACACCATACACCCGGAGCCCCCTCGAGACATATTACAAGGGGTTCCGGTTGGTGTCACTCCCCCTCCGCAAGATGTTGAGGAAAATGAGGCCGCCTTCTTCCTCCCAAGAGAGATAGAAGAATGGCTTTAACAATATCTAGGGAATACCCCTCGGTCCGGAGTTCTACGAAGCTTTTAAATACCGGAAAGCTATTTCTGGAATTTTGATTCCTATTGTAAAAGTAGAACTCCTTAGGATGATTTTATGTATCACTTGACCTATCTATCTTAGGACTCTTAGTTTTTATTTTTCTGCTTTGTTTTTAATTTTCTAGGAACCTATGTAATGTGTTAGTTTTAATAAAATGATGGTTTAATTGGTGTTTGGATGATGTTGTAATGGATAAAACACACCCGGGTTGGTGAAGGATACCAAGGGAAACTTGAACCAACGCCCCATGCACAAAAACAGAGCCTCCCGCAAATTTTCCTTCATTACAGCAAGTTCGGCACGGGCCGTGTCCAGCCAACACGGCCCCGTGCTGAACCGTCTGCAGAAAATCGCCCAGTTCAGGTAACTGGACACAGGGCGTGTTCGCTGAACACGCCCCCGTGCCCAGGCTTCTGTTACTTTTTACTAATTTTTGTTACTGGCAACCTTAACACGGGGCAGTGCCTGGACACCACGGGCCCGTGTCCAGATGCCCAGTAACATAAAAATTTGTCTTTAAACACACTTTTACACATTCAATCAACCTAAAAACTTATTTTTGGGACACATTGAGGACAATGTGTAATTTAAGTGTGTGTGTGTGGGGGGGGGGGGGATGCTAAAACCTAGAATTTTGCAAGTCCTAATTACAAGCCTTACACAAAATTCTATTGGAACCGCTAAACACCCCAATTTTTTTCAAAAACTTTTCATTTTTTACTTGTCTTGGTTTAATTTGCCAATTACAAGTTCTAAAAATGTTATATTTTTACAAATTTACAACCGATAGCGTCGTGATAAAAAGAACCAACATAAGAAAATTATGAAACGGCATGACAAATCTAGTTAAATATTGATTATATATACTTGATCACATAAAAACCCATTCCCACAAAAAGTGAGTTTTGAGCCTTTATTGAGCATACAAATACACATCTTTAAACTAAATGCAAATTTTTCGTTTCTTGTGTGAATAGCCGCTTGGTTGTTACGACTCTAGAACTTGCCACGACGATACATTCCCGGTCCTTACCAACTTAAACCCAAGTAAGTAAATGATGGAGGCATTAGGACTAACCCTTTTTCTTCCAACACCATTATTTTTTTTTTTTACCTCCTACCCAAAACCCCCCTAGTTAACCCCTTTGAGCCTAAACCTTTTCATTTCTTAACCCAAAACAAACACCCTTTTTACCCACCAAAACCCTTTTTCATTTTAAACCTTTTATTTTAGTAACAAAGCTCGGTTTTCTTCTGACTTCCTTATCAAAAAAAAAAAAAAAAATCATAGAGAAGAAAAGAAAAATGAAGTTAGCAATAAACAAACAAAGCTCATCAAAATAAGGCTTGTTTAAATAATGCTTCATTAGAATAAAAAGTCACAAAAACAAAATGTTTTACGAAAACCGACGCTTTTTACGCCTTTCGCCCTTTTCTACTAACCACTAACCCAACCACCTACCTTTAACCCAAGCCTAACCCTTCCCCCAAATGTCCTCTTGATATTTACTAAGGTTTATAGTTAAAAAGGAGGAGGATTGATTGCTTAGCAAGCTTATGGTAGGAGTAAGTTCCATGCTGCTCTCGAGTGCTTCACAAAAATACATCTTCGACCGAGTGTTGAGTGATCCCCCGTGAGGTATGTGATCTTGTATATAAATGGAATTTCAAAGAGGCATGTTATGCCCTAATAAGTAATTTATCTTGTGTAATGTTCTAAATAAATCATGACGAATAAGATTGTAAATAAAATAAAAATAAAACCTAATAAAGAATCTTGGAATCCCGACACTCTATGACAAGCCCAAAAACCTTCTCTTCTACCCGTTCCATTTGGGAGTGTAAGCCACATTATAAAGAGTTTTGCTTGAGGACAAGCAAAAATTCAAGTGTGGGGGTATTTGATGTGTGCAAAATGCTACATATAAATTACATCAAATGTGGCATAAAACTAACCCTTTTTTAGTACTAATGTTGGAAAAAGTGTGTTTTGTCTTCCTTTTGTATTTTCAGGATTAAATGAGCTCAAATGAACAAAAGAAGCAAAAATGCAGCCAAATCTAACAATAATACAAGAAAAGGAATAAACGTCGCATGCCCGACCCCCTGATAGCATCTCCCCAAGCAAAAACAAGAGAACAGAAGGCTGAACACACCCCGTGCTCAATGAGCACGGGGGCGTGCCCAAGTGTCTGCAGAAAAGACAAAGTTGTAGAAGCTTCTATCACCCACCACGGGGGCGTGCCCAGCGGACACGGGGCCGTGGTCAACGCTAAGATTCGCAGAATCTAGGCAAATCTTGATAGTACAGATACGCTTCTGCACACGGGGTCGTGCCCAGCGGACACGGGGGCGTGGTCAACTAATGCAGACAAACTGCATTTAATGAAGAAAGAGAAGTTGGGTGGACACGGGGCCGTGTCCGGGCTTCTATGCAGGATATAAATAGGGGTGCTTGGCTCACTTGCAAACCATCCCTTGGCAAACCACCTCTCTCACACTTCACCCACCCACCACCATCACAACCCACATCCACCACCATCATCCATCATCCATCATAGAGTGTGTGAGTAGTCTCGGGATTCAAGATTGATCGTAAGAGTTCTTGACAATCAAAGGCCATGTTTGCCTAAGTCTCTTACATCACTTGGTGAAGACAAGTGTTTAGTTTAATACTTTTTATTTTTAATCTTTTTGCACTTTTTATTTGGTTATGTATTAATGACTTTAATAACTAGTTTCTTATGTTGAAGATGAATCTTCCTTATCATTTGTCCGTGGTGTCTTGGCGTTATTTTACTGTCTATATAAAATAAAAGATTTTCACCATTCATATCTCCACGGTCTATATGGAGATATGTTGGCTACCTGGTCGGGGGTTAAGGGAATGGTTTGGTAAGAATCTTGCCTTGTTCAGTGTATAGATCCTGCAAGGACCTGGGGCAAGTTTAGTAGGACATCCTTCAATACCCACTGGTATTGGATGGCGGGGGTCCGAACTCCTTGACCCCCTCATATGTAAACTACTATTAAAACAGTAACCCAACTATTTAGGATTGTATCCCTGCTGACTCAAACTACTTAGCCGAGGGTAACGTCACCTTCAAAAGAGGGGCCTACCACATTACGCATTAATAACTTAATTAATTATCTTCCAATAATCCAACCCTTTAGGATTGTATCCTTGCTGACTCAAACTATTGGGTTGTGACAATCGGTGATTTACGGCTCTTATTTACGCGATTAACAAACATTAGGACGATAATAAATAGTGTTTAAGATGCAAATTAACTTAATCAGGCCTTTGGAGTGCCTAGAAACGGCTAACCGGCTTTACAGGGCGTGAACGGTGGTTTACGGAAAAATCTGTTGAATATTGAGCGACAACGAACTGATGCCGTATAAATACTGACAACGCCGACAAGTATGAATGTTACACGAATATTTTATGTCTATGAAATTAATATTGTGAATTTATTGGGCTTCCGTGCGACACAAATGCAACGAGAACTAAAAACGCGATGGTAGGAAACGCATCGGCAACAAAACGGAAGAGACGGAGACGCCTGTCACCTTCAGAAATTACATTTTACGCTATATTTAGCTTCTTAATAAAATCTTAGCGACTACAATTGAAACCGGATAGAAAAACGGATCAGAAACGGCAAACGAGGCATTTATGCGATTTAGACGAAACCGACGAACGTACACGACTACTAACGATTATCGACACTATTTTTACATTTTTCGACCCTAAAATAACAAATTACTATGTTTTACGACGCGCGGGAGCGAAAACCGGGTCTTATAGAAGTAACAGACAACTAAAACGCGAGAGTTGGGCTTGTGGGCCTTGGGCCCAAGCCCAAAGCCCATTAAACAAGTTCAAGTATATAAGGGGTCTACCCCTTGTTTGTGCTCATTCATAACAAAACCAGTAACACACACAACACACAAATGCTCTCACTCTCTCTCGTGAACTCCCCACCGGCGAAAGGTCCGGCGACCGGCAGTGGCGGCGACGCATGCGGCGGCGGCGGTGACACTTTCCGGCGACCCTTCTTTCGATCCGACACCCACCCCCTCTAAGAAAAACCTTCCCGACACGATGGTGGCGACCATTTTCAAAGATTCTGAGCCGTTTGGGCTCACGCGCAACTCCGGCGAAGTTCTAGTCAAGATTCCGGCGAACGCGTTTTAAATTTTTAACTCCGTGCATGCGTAGATCGGCTCACAAGGGGTGTTTCTGCACATTTTCAAGGAACTTTATATTCCGGCGACTTTCCGGTAAGTTGAACCCGACTCGTTTTGCTATTTTCTTTGATTGCTGAATGGAAACGAGTGACGACCTTGCTTTTTCTTGTCTTCCGGTGATGGCGGAGAGCCGCTGGGTAACGTGATGGTGTCGGTGGTGGTGATCGTCGGCTGTGGTGATGGCACGGGAGGTGGCGGCGGTTTGTATTTCCGTCCGACAAGCTCACCGGTTCAGGTCGGATGCGGGTCAAATGGTTTGAGGCGGGTTACGAAGCAGTTCAGTTGACTCGGTCAAACCGAGTCAACTCGGTCAGCTGGTTGACTCAGTCAACTCAGCGAGTCGACTCGGTCAACCCGGTCAGACGTGGTTTCGGTTCGGTCTACGGGTTCGAGTAAAGCAGTCAACGCGATTAGACGGTTTGGTTCGGTTGACTCGGTCGAGCCGAGACAACTCGGTCAAGCTCGGTCAACTCAGTCAACTGTTTCGCGTTTCGACAGGAAGAATTGGTATATAATTAACCTCGAGATTAATATTTACATTCTATTATAATTTTATTAATTACGTGAAAAGCGAGCTCTTGGAACGAACAAAGTGACGAGTTATTAGTTAAGACCTACTTGGGTTTATTTACAAACTTGTTTATACAAATTGATTATATACGTATGCATTGTTGCAAATTGATTGAATTACGATAAAATAACGACAACTTGTGTTGTCGGGGGCGTCCAAAAACAGAGGAAACTCTGTCCGTTTTTCTAGAAAAATCCATAAAAAAATGAAATGCGTTTTATTATAAAACGAACTTTACAACTCACTTAAAACGACGACGACACGAACTATTTGACAAATTAAATATAATTATTATATTCATTTCAAACATTAAACTCGAATCCTTTTTATAAATAAATATAGTTTGTGTATTTGTTGCGAACATCAAATAGCTCGGATTTTCTTTATAAAAAGACATATAGTTTATATGTTTAATCCAAAATTATCAAACAACATAACTTCGTTATATAATTATTCCGACTACCCGACGATTCTTTTACTAAAATAAATATAATTTATATATTTATTTTTTAATATCGAACAACAATAACTCTTTTATAAAAATAAATATAGCTTCTATATTTATTTCAAAGCATCATACGACTTGTATTCTTTTACAAAAATAAGTATAGTTTATATATTTATTTCAAACATCGAACGACTCGATGATGCTTCTATAAAATAAATATAACTTTATATATTTATTTCAACCGCCTAAACGGCAAGTACTCGTATTATGTGTTATTTCATATAAAAATTCTTTTATACACGTACGACTTCTCGGAACGACTAACATTATTTTGTCGATATATTGATATTTTTGTATAAATATTTATATATGTCGAATTTCTCAAAAACTAAGTACTTTCTAGACTTAGTAAATTATTAACGGTATCAAACGAGACTTAACGCGTATAACTTAGTCATTTTCGTTAAGTTAACAACTTACATCGAATTGTTCAGTTAACGATTCGGTAGAGCTCGATGACACGTAGTTTAGTTATTTCGTTTATTTAGAAACTTATAAGATATTCCGTGTTAGGAATATTGTTGAATGCACGCTACCAAGTCACGTCTTGGAAACGACATCTCGAAGTCGTAATTAGCTAGCTTTGCACAAGGCAATTCAGGTGAGTTCATAACCCCACCGTTCTACAGTTTTACATTTTTTATAAATGTTTTCGAGGTGGAAAGACATGCACGTTTTGCAGCAAACACACAAAGTTTTCGATGAACAAAGACTGCATATTTTAGACAAAGCACGTTTTGCAAGAACATACAAAGTTTTGAATGAACGAAAACTCATATTTCTAAATCATGTTACGAATGGATTTTGAGGAACTCAAATGGTTTACGAATGAATCATACTAAATATACCGGTTTTTACAAAACAAATACGTATTATCGAAATGTGAATGATTTTCATGACTAGGGATGGGATCGTCTAGTTATAATATTGGGACTGGGTTGGTCTGCGTTTGAGGAATGGGACACCCAGTGAGTTTCATGACCCCCTATTCTTTTAATTGTTTTCAGTTTTATAACCTCGGGGGTGAAATACATGTTACAAACTGTTTACATACATTTTGATTTGGTATGGTTAGCTAAGGAAGGGTACTGCTTGATCATGTGAGAGGTGGTTACAACACTTTCGGCCATTAATCCTCTTTGTAGGACCGAGGGACATGAGTGATAGATCTATTTGGGTGTAGCGAGCCCACACCCATGTGGACCAGGGTGGCCCATGAGGTGACTATGTCTTATTCCCGGAGACAAATTTGCTAGGTTTGAGTTTTCCTGCATCACATCACACATATCAATGGCCTTGCAAACAATTGGTGATCTGTTTTTCCTTGTTGCTTTCATACCGGGGTTTTACAAATTACATACCATGTTTTATACAAATTCAAAGCATAGGATTATGCAGGCAGGGAGTCAAAGTCAGGGTGGGCATTGACGGTTACACAAACTTTACAAATACAAGAGTTTACAAATACATGGTTTTACGAACATAACGCATTACAAATACAAAGTTTCCATATAACTTGACAAGAAAATGATTTTTAAATTCGTTTTCTCAATAATATTTCAAAAATCGGTTATTCAAAAAGATTTATTTCAAATCTTTTCCAAAACAAACTATGAACTCGCTCAACTTTATGTTGACTTTTTCGCATGTTTCTTTCTCAGGTTACTTTCTCAAATTGTGGAACGGTTGGAATAGGAGAACCATGAAGAGTCGAGTACTTAGTGGCGTTCGTTTTCTAGAAGTCTTAGCTTTAATTGCTTCCGCTGTGCAATGAAGATACCGGTCCAGTCACGCCAAGCTCTGATATTTCAGGGTGTGACATGGGTTGAGGGTATCGTCACCTTCAAAAGAGGGGCCTACTACTATAACTAACATAATCTCTTAAAAAGTGCAAAAGTGCGGAAATAATCAAAGGTTACACTAAAGGCGAGTCGGATCCAAGTGATTCATCTTGTCTATCTGTTTTTTTTATTTTCATTTTTCAGCATTTTTAGTTTTTATTTTCTAGTTTAAAACCTTTTTCTAAATTTTTGATTTGATTAGACGTTGAGGATAAACCGGTACTAAAAGCTCTTGTGTCCTTGGACGACCTCGGTATCTTACCAACACTATACTACGCTCACGATGGGTGCACTTGCCCATATGTGTGTTTGGTGTTAGTAAAATATCGTGTTTTATAAATTTAAAACTTGACTAAAGTGTAAAAATGGCTAAAAATATACATAAAATATATAACCACCACACACGCATCAATATGTTGAGAGCGTGTGCGATCGATTTCGGTGGAAGTTGGGACACTCATTTGCCTTTGGCAGAGTTTTCTTACAACAATAGTTACCACGCTAGCATCAAGGCTGCTCTGTTTGAAGCCTTATATGGAAGGAAGTGTTGATCACCACTTTGTTGGGCTGAAGTCGACGAGAAGCAATTGACCGGACACGAGCTTATCCAGGAAACCACCGACAAGGTTGTCCAGATCAAGGGAAGGTTGAAAGTTGCCACAGATCGACAGAAGAGTTATGCAGATAACCGGAGGAAATCGTTGGAGTTTCAGGTTGGTGATCGGGTTATGTTGAAGGTATCGCCTTGGAAAGGCATTGTGAGGTTTGGAAACGGGGGAAAGCTGAGCCCGCGTTATATAGGTCCTTTCGAAATCGCATCTCGAGTTGGATCAATCGCGTATAGGCTTAAGCTGCCGCATGAGTTAAGTGGAGTACATGACGTGTTTCATGTCTCCAATTTGAAAAAGTGTCTATTTGATGAGACGCTAATTATACCCCCTGGAGAGGTTTGAGTGGACGATAAACTGAGATTTATCGAAGAACCAGTAAAGGTTCTGGATTGGAAAATTCAGAAACTTAGGAGGAGTAGGATTAAGTTGGTCAAGGTTCACTGGGATTCTAAACGTGGACCCGAGTTCACCTGGGAATGACAGGAACAAATGCAATGAAAATATCCTCATCTCTTCCCACCTAGTGCGAAAACGAGACCTGTAGAGTAGAATTTCGGGGACGAAATTTCCTAAACAGGGGGAGACGGTGACACCCGGTTATTTAGGTTGTACCGTAGAAATGTAACACGTGTCATGAATAAAAAGGTTGTATTTGACTGATATTAATGTTTATATGTGATATTTGATGTGTTGGTAAATCCAAAGCTTGATAAAAAATCTGTTGGCAACAATAAGATAAACACTTATCGCGTAACGAACAAAATGCGAAACGAACGTCGGTGACCACCTGATCAATGTTAAAATCCTAAAAATAATCTGTTGTGATTAGAATGGTAATTTTAATCATGTCCGGAAGGAAAAATAAATTAAAACGCTAAGAAACTCTATTTTTCAAGTTTAAGCGCGTACCGCACGATACTCCGCGTATCTGACAAAATACTGTCAACGCAGCCAGTCAAGGCAACTGGTAATTATTTCAGTAATATTTTAGTGAGATTACTTTTATAGAATGATAAAAATAATTTAAAACGCACTAAACAATATTAAAACGCTAGATAAAATACCCAGTATCCAGTAAAATACCAGTTTTTGGCCTATATTATATATGTATATGTATATATATGCGAAATATATATGATGGATGAGAGTTATGGGACATGTGGCGGCTAGGAGAGACAAAACCTCTTCTCTCTCCTACAGTTGGTGGTTCTTGGAAGACTTAAATAATGATTAGGCTTTACAAAATCTTCCAATATCTTACATAAATCCAAGAAAGGATTTCAAAAACTCAATCTCACTCTCTTTCTTGAAATCTCGGCCGAACACCCCCTTACAACATCCATTTTCATTTTTCAATCTTGTTCTTGAAGATCCAAGTTCATTTCAAGAAGGTTTCAAGGTGTTTTGAAGATCCAAAGGCGTTTTCAAGGTGAAACAAGCTCCATAACATCAAAATCTTGTCAAAACCCACCAAAATCTTGAAAGGTATAAACTTATTTTCAAAAATCATGTTCTTGATTCTTGGTGATGATAGTGATGTTGGAAGGTTTCTCTTGAACTTGGAATTAATCACAAACTTGAAACTAATAATGAATGAGTTTTTAAACAAAGTGAAATGGAAGTGTGTACATATGTATGTATAGTCGTAGGATGTATGTATGTGGGTATATAGTTGTGTTTTCATTTTGTTGATTCTTGATTGATGAGATTTTGAAAGATTGTTTCATGCATGAATAAAAAAGGTGTCATACAAGAAGGTTATTGTGATTTGAAAAGATGACACAAAAGTGAACTTTTGGAAGTTCATATATATATATGCCTTGTATATATATGTATGTATGTATGCATCCATGTAGGTTTTTGTCACATGTTCATAAATGTAAGAATGTTTGCATTTATGTAAACATGATTAGATGATAATGTGATGAACATGTTTTGGTTTATATGAACATGAAATAAATATGCTCTTGGATGCATTTAAGTTCATGTAGGATGATGATGATATGATACGGGTGCATTAGATGCATTTACTTGAACATGCATGTTGAAATATGATCATGAAATGATGATTTGAATATGATTTGATGAAAATAAATTTTAATCAGATTCTAAACACTAAAAATGTGAATATTTGAAGTGTTAAAATGGTATAAAACCTTGTCATAAAGTTTACTAGCTTTGCATGTTGTACTTGGTGCTTTATGTGTTGTAAAATACGTGAAATCACATGATTTATGTGACTTACACAAAAAATGCACTAATTTGATTATAACCATCATTTTAATAAGTAAATAACATGTATTATGTCAAAATATCAAGTCATTACGAGTTGGGATGGTCATGGTAACGTTTAACGCAAAACTATGCGGTAAAATGCTATGTGTTTGACGTGTTACTGAGCTTTACATAATAATAATAGTAATAATAATGATAATAATAATAATAATAATAATAATAATAATAATAATAATAATAATAATAATAATAATAATAATAATAAAGGGTGGATACAACGTTAAACTTTTCAAAACTAAACCCGATATTATCGAATCTCGTCTAATCCCTTTGGGATAATGTCCATTGTAGAACCTGCACTCGACAATGTCTTCCCTTGGTTCTCACACTCGCTGAAATGTTCAGAGGAGCAAAGCTGACAAGCGTATCACTTCTCTCGTAGCCAAGAAAATGGCTAAGGTCATACCTCAGATTGTCAGTGAAATCAACGAGGTTAGCAGTAAGTCCTCTGTTGAATCAAAGAGCGACTCTCAAAAAGCACCCTTCAGCTTCAAACAATTCAAGGCCTGCGGTCCTGCTAACTTCACTGGCGAAGATGGACCCAGTGCTATGTTTCAGTGGTTTGACTCTATCGAGGTCACCTTCAGGTAAAGTGGATGCCCAGAAAATCTCCGCACTGTGAATGCTACAGGAGTCTTTCAGTCTAGGGCTCTAGATTGGTGGATTGCTGAGCGCAATAGGCGCGGTGATGATTCAGCTTATGGCCTTTCTTGGGAGGAACTCAGGGAGCTTATGATGAAGGAATTATGTCCTCCTCATGAAGTCCAGAAGTTGGAAAATGAATTCTGGCACATCAAGCAGGAAGGAGGTGACAACGCTGGTCTCACCGCTAGCTTCAAGCAGCTAAGTATTATCTGTCCCAGTCAGGTGGCTACGCCTGATATGACAATCAAGAAGTACATTTGAGCTCTCCCCGATTGTGTAGCCGACTTTGTTCAAGCCGCGAGACCTGCCACTACCGAGGAAACTTATCAGCTAGCAGCCGAGATCAATGACAAAAGAGTCTTGGCTCGAGCTTTCAAGACCTCAACCAAGAGTCTCAATCAAGCAACCGCTACTCCCGCTACTGACAATGCAGCATCTCAAGGTTCAAAGTCTTCAGGTCAGAGCCGCAAGCTAAAGAACAACAACAACAACAAGAACTGCGCCACTACTACCGCTCCGCTCAACGCCGTCCCTGTACAACCCAACAACCAGAACCGCCAAGCTACTGTTACCAACGCACCGCCTGCAAAGCGTGCGTACAATGGTGTTCATCCTCTGTGCCCTACTTGCACCTATCATCACCCGGCAGGGGTGAACTGTCGTTTCCGTGCAAACTGCAACATCTATGGACATTTTACTGCTCACTACCATTCAGGCCCATGCCAGCAAGCTGCTCAAACTCTTCCAGCACCACTAGCTCAACCTCTCGCTCTCCAGGGTAACCAAGCAACTCTTGCACCCACTGTTCATGTTCGAGTTTGATACTCTTGTGGTGACCCGAACCGTTTTGCTAATGCCTGCCCGTATCGCGTTGAGAAACAAGAACCGCAACAACAACCGCTACAGCAGCACCAACAACAATAACCACAGCAGCCGCAGCCTCAGCAGCAGCAGCAGCCACAACAAGCAGCCCACGAAAGAACTTTTAACATCAACGTCCGCCAGGATCAGACTGACAACAATGTTGTCAATGGTACATTCCTTGTTAATGGTGTTTATGCTTCATGTTTTTTGATACTGGAGCCGATAACTGTTTTGTGTTGTTTGAATTCGAAAAGCTCCTAAAACGTAAATGTGCTAACCTCCCAACAACCTTCGACGTAGAAATTGCCATCGGAAGAACCATCACCGTCAGATCCGTTCTCCGTGATTGTACTCTCGAACTCAACAATCACGTTTTCCCGATCGATCTCATCCCAATGCAACTTGGTAGTTTAGATGTCATAGTAGGCATGGACTTTCTTCGTGAAAATCGTGCTGAAGTCGTTTGTTTCGAAAATATGATTTGTTTCTCCCTCTCAAACGGCAACCAGTTATGTGTTTATGGCGAAGTATGCTCGAAAGAACTGAAACTTATGTCGTGCATTCAAGCAAGCAAGTATCTCCGCAAGGAATACTTGGCTTTCTTAGCCCACATTGTAGTAGCGGAGGAGGAAAAGAAGCTGATGGAAAAGGTACTTGTGGTTCGTGATTTTCCTAATGTCTTTCCTGACGATTTACTTGGTCTACCCCCGACTCGTGATATCGATTTTCGTATCGACCTTATTCCTGGAGCTAACCCTATCGCCAAAGCTCCTTATCGCCTCGCACCGTCCGAAATGCGTGAACTTTCTAGCCAACTCCAGGAGTTACTTGATAAAGGCTTCATACGCCCTAGCACATCTCCATGGGGCGCACCTGTCCTCTTCGTTAAAAAGAAGTATGGATCGTTCCGAATGTGCATCGATTATAGGGAACTCAACAAGCTTACTATCAAGAATCGCTACCCTCTACCTCGAATCGACGACCTATTTGATCAACTGCAAGGCACTACGTGTTTCTCTAAGATCGATCTACGTTCTGGTTACCATCAACTGGGAATTCAGGGAGCAAGATATCCCTAAAACCGCTCTTCGTACCCGTTATAGCCATTACGAATTCGTGGCCATGCCTTTTGGTCTCACCAACGCACCCGCGGTCTTCATGGATTTGATGAACCTGTGTAAACCTTTCCTTAATCGCTTCGTTATCGTGTTTATTGATGATATCCTTATCTATTCGAAGTCGAGAGCCGAACATGCGCAACATCTTTGTTTTGTTCTCGAGCTTCTCCAAAGGAATCGCCTCTACGCCAAATTCTCCAAGTGTGAATTTTGGCTCGAGGAGGTTCAATTTCTAAGAAACATCGTCAATAGTCAAGGAATTCACGTCGATCCCGCAAAGATTGAAGCAGTTAAGAGTTGGATTACACCGAAAAGCCCATCCGAAGTTCGTTATTTCCTCAGATTGGCGGGTTATTACGGTCGATTTATCGTTGATTTCTCTAAAATCGCCATTCCTCTCACCTCTCTAACGCATAAAGACAAGCCTTTCGTTTGGGAAACCAAACAAGAGGATGCCTTTCAGACTCTTAAGCGTATGCTTTGCAACGCTCCCGTACTCGCACTACCCGATGGAAACGACGACTTTGTGGTTTATTGCGATGCCTCTAACCTAGGTCTTGGTTGTGTTCTCATGCAACGAGACAAGGTTATCGCGTACGCATCTCGCCAACTCAAGGTCCATGAGAAAAACTACACAACCCACGATCTCGAACTCGGTGCAGTCGTCTTTGCATTGAAGATTTGGCGACATTACCTTTATGGTACCAAGTGTACGGTCTTCACTGACCATAAGAGCCTACAACACGTCTTGAACCAGAAATAACTTAACATGCGCCAACGCAGATGGGTTGAACTTCTCAACGACTACGACTGTGAGATATGCTACCACCCAGGAAAAGCAAACGTCGTCGCTGATGCTCTTAGCCGACGAAGCTATTTACATAGTGTTCGTAATGTTCAAGCCCAACACGACCTCGAAGCCCTCATTCCCGATGCTCAACACGCCTGTTTTCTCGAGAACACTTTGAAGGAAGAAAGAATCCTCAGAACCGAAAATCAATTAGTGAATAAACCGAATGGTATCTGTCATTATCTCGACCGAATTTGGATACCTAGTCACAATAATCTCCGAGAGATTTTGCTGAATGAAGCCCACAAATCTGAATATTCCATTCACCCTGGTGCCGACAAGATGTACCAGGACCTTCGCTCCAGGTATTGGTGGCCAGGAATGAAGAAGGATATCGCTCTCTATGTTTCGAAATGCCTAACTTGCTTGAAAGTTAAGGCTGAACACCAACGACCCTCTGGCTTACTCGAACAACTCGAGATCCTGATGTGGAAATGGGAGAGTATAGCTATGGATTTCATTAAAAAACTCCCTCGCACTCCATCAGGTCACGATAGCATTTGGGTTATCGTTGATCGTCTTACAAAATCCGCTCACTTCTTACCGATACGAGAAGACTTCAAGGTAGAACGATTAGCCCGAATCTATACCGACAAAGTCATCTATCGACATGGGACACCTCGTGACATCATCTCTAACCACGATAGTCGATTTACCTCGCATCGCTGGGAGACATTTCAAGCTGCTCTCGGTACTACTCTCAATCTCAGTACCACATTCCATCCCCAGACCGACGGTCAGACTGAGAGCACGATCCGCACCCTTGAAGACATGCTTCGTTCGTGCGTCATAGATTTTGGTGGTAATTGGGATTCACATTTACCTTTAGTAGAATTCTCGTACAACAACAGTTATCACGCTAGTATTCAAATTGCACCCTTTGAGACATTATATGGTAGAAAATGTAGATCGCCTATTGTATGGCACGAGATCGGAGACGCACAAATGACCGGTCCTGGGTTATTACAAGAAACGACTGACAAAATCCTCCAAATCCGAGACAATCTCTTGAAAGCTCGGAGTCGTCAGAAGAATTACGCCGATAAACACCGTAAACCCCTTGAGTTTGAAGTTGGTGATCACGTACTTCTAAAGGTTTCACCTTGGAAGGGGGTGATCCGATTCGGCAAGAAAGGAAAGCTAGCGCCACGATACGTGGTTCCCTTTAAGATTCTGGAAAGAATTGGCAAAGTAGCCTACCGACTCGAGTTACCGGAGGAACTCAGCAACGTACATCCGACTTTCCATGTCTCGAACCTCAAGAAGTGTCTAGCTGAAGAAAATCTTCATGTTCCTCTCGAAGATTTGCAAGTAAACGAAACTCTACACTTTGTGGAAAAGCCAGTAGAAATCATGGACCGAGAGACCAAGAAACTTTGACGCTCTCTGTTACGCCTGCTCCTTAATTTTGGGATGAAATTTCCTAAAGTAGGGGAGGCTGTAACAACCCGACTTTTCGGATCGTTACCTATTACCGTTATTCTTTTCGTAAACACTTGTACTCTTGGGATTCGATTACCGATATGGGTTAAACTACATTTTAAACCATACTTTCAACGTATTTTAAACGCATATAGCAATGCATTCTAAACGCTTATTAAAACACATTCATCGCATTTAAACGCTATTTTATAACGCTTACAACTTAAACGCATTTTATCGCATTTTGCATCGCTTATTTAAAACGCCAGCGCAATGCAAACTCAACGCAGACTCGAGACGTGGATTTACTTATGTTATGTGTCTTATTTGTGTGATTATTTGGTTGAATGTTATGTGGTTATCAATGCAACACTCATACGCTCAAACGCTTACTCGCAACTCGATTAAACGCAATGCAACGCTTAACAAACTAAACGAAAGTTGGAAAACTAACAAACACAACACGGCCGTCCAAATGGACATCCGCCCGGATGACCATCTGACCGGATGGCCATTCGACAGGACAAGCCATCCGACACCTCGCCACTCACCACCGACTTAAACCCTCGCGCACCCTCTATAAATACCGTCGTACGCCCTCATTTCTCTGATTGACACTTCCATCCGCTCACACGCTCTCAGTCACTCTCAATTGCGAATCAAGGCCATTTTGTAAGCTTTTAACCTCAAATCTTGTACAATCTTCATCTCTAATCACTTCTACTTCATCTTCTCTATCAAAATCACACACAAACACTAACTTTTCTTCGAAATCGACTGATTTAGGCCTCTTGAAGGAGGTTTCCACCAGTTTTGCTTAGGCAAACAGTTGTGGAACACCCTTTTGATCGAGAATGGTTCTAGATCTAAAGGATTACACAATTTTAAACTTAATCACAACAAGGTTTCAACACTTTTTCATTTGTTTTCAACTCTTCTTCGATTTTCACACAAAACCGATGGAATCTGGGCTAATTCAGACTCTCTACTCGTTTCTTAGTCGAGAGCCGGCTTGAAAACGAATTTCCACCGGAGAGATGGACCGATTAACGGGTCAAACATGAATCTTCATCAAGAACATCACATATGACCGAATGGCCTGAGACCATCTGTCCGAATGACCTGGACTTGGTATTTTTTCGTTGTTTGACACGTCGTCACGGCGTCTCCGTTAACGTAAAACTTTTACTTAGAAAATTTTACCAAAAACTTCAAACTACAGATTACTCACTCGATTGGCTATCCGCTCGAATGGCCATCCGACCGGATAACCTGACCCTTACAATTTCGATTGCTTAAACACTTTTAGCGACACTTCGAATTTTCAAACGATTTACAAACACCACACACTCATTCGAATGGCCATCCGTTCGAATGGCCATCCGCCCGGATGGCCATCCGCACTGTGTTAAACACTTATCTCGTTCGAATTTCTGTTTTCGACCGTGCTAAGGCTTAGAGGATTTATGCTTCTATTCTCATGCACATGCTAACTCAACGCGCTCCCTTCAATCCAATCCAGACTGTGTTTACTTGTTAAACACACACTGTGAGTATACTCGAACCCGTTTTCGTTTAACGCACTTTTAGGTGTTACATACGTTCTATATCATAAGACAACACACAATGAAAACACTTTAAAGGCTAACCGTTCCCGCATGCTATACGTGATCTATGAATGCTTGTACTATCCTATACAGTGTTACACTATACCGCCTCTAGCAATGATAGTACTATAGTTTGGACTTTGCACCTGTCATGGACATGGGTTGCTAGGGATCATATTACTTTACTTCACGTGTTCGCTGAACATGTGTCGCACATACTCTACAACGCAGTCTCGTGGTTGGGATGCATCATTGTTTGATAGTTACATGCTTCGCCCGTTACGTGTTACATGCTGGTTATGCGTAAACGCTTTTCGTACTATTATCTATGCAAACTTGTGTACTCACCTTTACTTTATGTATTTACTTTATTTTAATGTATGTGACAGGTTAAGTGGATGCATGCTGAAATCAAGATAGGCAGTCTAGAAACTCATCTAATAGAAATCTAGGTTGTCAGACTTGTTTTGCTTTTCAAAACTCGCGGTCTGTAATAATTATGTGTTGAATATTTGTTCGTTGGTATGGGGCAATGAATGTTAAATATATTGGTAATATATAGTTTTTATGAATTCTCTTGAGCAATCTGGTTCGCCTAGTGCCGCGCCCCCATGATTGCGCCATATCGGTTGGGGTGTGACAT
The DNA here is from genome assembly GCA_030545235.1 of Helianthus tuberosus. Lineage (NCBI taxonomy): Eukaryota > Viridiplantae > Streptophyta > Magnoliopsida > Asterales > Asteraceae > Helianthus > Helianthus tuberosus. The sequence continues at coordinate 43,015,117 of CM060377.1, forward strand.
GAACTGTCAAATTGTAGATATATTCTTGATCGAAATTGATTTTCACACCTAGTAGAAGTGGTTCCATTATCAAAATCGAAGAAATGAAGATTTTGGATCGAAAAATTGGAATCAGCGTGTTGGAGCGCACGAGTCATACCCGCACACCAAAGTCAAATGCAAGAGTCGTACGCGCGCACGCGACGCATGAGTCATACACTAAGAGATGATGAGAGTAAAAAAAAGGCATGAAAATTCCAAAATAAGGAATCATAAAAATGGGTTTTTTGTGATCGTTTCGAAGAGACGTATATCCAGGAAAAATATGGTGATAGAATTTTTTTCCGAAATTGTAACGTTAAATACATGTTGTTCGGGGACACGTCGAAGTTTTCAGAGAGAGAGAGTGATAAGATGATGAAATCACTGAGAGAGTTAATGATAGTAGGGTAGTCAAATTCACTAGAGTAAAAGTTGTTTAAAGTGAAGTGACTACAAAAGGGCCAAAATGTCAAATATTTCGCAAGATTGTGCTTAAAAGGGAATATAGTGATCAGAATTTGCCAAAAAGAGGGGAAATAAAAATTTCATGTCAAATATTGAAAATTTCGAGCATTTTTGGAAATTCAGATGAAAAGAGACGTATAAGATATGCAATAGTTTTCGGATGGTTTTGACTCAAATTATTTGATAATGCATAGTATCTCGTATTTTTTAATTTGGGAAGAAATTAAAATCTCAGTCTTCATGAAAACTAGATTGTAGAATATATCAGGGGTTCTTTACCGAATGTCAGTTTTCAAAGGAGCTTTCATGCACATGAGGGGCTTGATCATGGCAACTCTAACCGGAAAAGACTACATATTAGATTTTTAGTAGATAACTTATTTTCTGAACTAACAGTTAGTGAATAATGATGTTTGAAGATTGCGTTGCTTACTATTATTCATGGAGAAGACTATATAATTGGTCTTCGAAGAACGTTTATCTATACAACTTTGAAGATCACAGTGTGTTACTAGATAATTTTTGACCCGATGAAGATTTGCTGATTGTGGAAATTAACGTTTATATATAGTTCCCCTTGTTGGCAGAAACAAGTTGGTGTGCGGGGCGCCGTCATGCCGAGTTGGCATGGGGCGCCACCCGACACCGTTTAGTCTAAAAGCTCTCCAAAAATAACCCACTCACTCTCTTTTCCGCCACATTCACAAACCCAAAAAACTCTCTCTTCTCCTTGCTTCTCCCCACATCAAACAGTATTGGACGTCTATACATGAATTTCCACACATTATCTCACCTCTACATCTCCGTTGTCTCTCCTTCGTCTTAAAACTAAAAACTTTCTTATTGGACATCTTCTAATAGCGCATATAAATTATCAAATTATGCATAATTTAAGTGTATGGTAATATTAGTTTGGCCTATTTAAAAGCCTTAGACTATATTTATTGCGCCACCTTAGCATCACTTTGACAAGGTGCTTCATTGTCTCTTTCCAGTAACACCCATGCTATGGAACAAAACTCCCTTATTGAAAAAAGAAAAAGAAAAAAAAAAGAGAAATAATAAAAGAAAAAAGGTGATTGATTGAAAACATGGGCTCACCATTTTCTGCCCATTAACCATCCTTATTGGGCTGGCGATGAATGAATGACGCCAATGCAATGGTTTTGAGGGCGCTATTGGTTGTTATTGGCTGATGTGGAGGGGGTGCTGCCCCATACCACATATCCTTATCAATAATCAATAAAAATATATATACAAGTGACATTTTTTTAACGAGTATAAGACCAAAGGGTATGGGGCTCAGCTCCCCCACGTCCCGGACCGTCGCACGCGTCCCACACCGGCCCCCTATGGCCCATCGCGGCGCCTTCGTCGCTTTGGAGACGTTGGAGACGGGGTGAACTTTTCAAAATGTGGGGCCCCCTCAACGGTAACATGCCTATTTAAAAAAAAATCACCCCCACCACTATATATTCAACCTTTTCACCCCATTTTTTGTTACCAAAAACCTCCACTTTTCACCCCATTTTTATAAAAAAATCTCTCCCAACCTTAAAAAAAATATGGATCCCTATAACCCAAATAATCCCAACTCAATTTCACTCCCCTTTTCGTCACCCGGCTACTCAACCTTTTGATTCTATCGGCTCCAAGTGGCGCAAGATGAATACCGTGATCCAACGCTTTTGTGGGTTTTATAACAAAACGCTCACCAACAAACCGAGTGGGTGGAACAACGAAAATGTTTTCAATGAAGCGTTGCGTTTATACGAAAATGAACATAAAACTTCTTTCCCACATGTCCGTGCGTGGCAAGTTTTAAAGGATTCACCAAAATGGGCGGCAACTCCAAATGAGGTTGCAAGCGCGAAACGAGCAACCAAACGGGCTAAAACTTCCGAGTCAGGAAGTTATAGCGTTGGAGGCTCAACCGGTCGTTGCCAAATAAATATCAACGACGAGCCCGAGTATGACGAGGAGCCGATTGGAGAGGAAGAACGTCCCCCAGGAAGGGACAAAAGTAAAAAGATAGCGGCTGAAAAAAGAAACAAGCCGCATCAGGAAGTGGTGGTGGTTCGAAGTTGGAAGGTATTATGGCCGAGTTGAAAGCATTCAACCAAACCTGTACCGAGACGCAAACCGAGAAGGTAAATGTGAAGAAACGACAAGCCGAGGGAAAGCAAAGGAGGCAAGAAGAAGCGCAACAGTTGGAGGAATGGAAAATAATGACCACCGACCTTAGCGAATATCCTGAGGAAGACCGTCCCATCTTACAAATGATAAAGGAAAAAATTAGAAAAAATGGAGTGGGGGAGTGTAGTTTTTTTTAAATGTAACTTTAGGTTTTTTTTAAGTGTGTTGTTTTTTTTAGTTTTTATTTAAATGTAACTTTAGGTTTTTTTTAAGTGTGTTGTTCTTTTTAGTTTTTATTTAAATCTAACTTTAGGTTTTTATTTAAATGTAAGTTTTTTTATTTTTATTTAGTTTGTTTTAATTAATTAATTAAACCAAAAAATAATAATAAAAAAGGCAGAGAGGATTATCCACCACACCTTTAGGTAGTCCCCAAGGGAATGGTCCTCCACCCTTGCTTAGGTGGCGCCTACGTGGCGAATGGTCCCTTTGGAGACTATCTCAACCATACCCTATGGTGTAAATACAAAATCAGTCTCAACTCTTTATCTAATTAAATGCAATAACTGAAATAAATTATTGTTTTACTCACAACATTCAAATGACCCATATTTTTGAGGTGATATGCTCATAAACGGTTACTAATTCCAAAAGTGTGTTTATAATGTGGTGGTGCTAACATGGGTATATAATATTCTAACATGGAGGTCAGGGGTTCGATCCCTGCTTTGGTGGTTTCTAACATTTAACATTTAGCCGTTCAAAAAAAAAAAATCTATACGGCTATAATAGAAAGCCTCATTTTCTTTTTTCGATGCCCCCTTTATGAAAAAAAAAAAACCTACACCCACAAGAACCGTTCTTAAAGATCAATTCAATAAGTCGAAGCAACAATTAGACAAACTTATGGAATTAAAGATGTTTTCAAAATTAATTGTATATGTTTATTGAAATTCATGTCATCCACATGATTTCTACTTTGCAAAATGTTTATACTCACAACATTCAAATGACCCATATTTTTTAGGTGATCTGCTCATAAACGGTTAATAATTCCAAAAGTGTGTTTATAGTTGGTGTAAATGCTCTGATTAAACTATAAGGCTAGAGGGTGTGGGATAACCCCCCTTGGGGCTTTATAAGGACACATCAGCGCCACGTAGGCGCCACGTGGGCTGAAGCTTGATGGCGCCCACTCTTTAATATGGAGGGTGTGGTCTAGGCGCTATACAGAAGAAAAAAAAAAAAAAAAAAAAAATCTTATTGGTGCAAACAAGTGGCAAGCCGTCATATTTGACATTTCCCTCTCGATCCTCTCAATTGCAAACGTTAACATGTTGGCGAGGGGTGTATAGCGCCCCCACTTAATTTGGTGGGTGTGGGTGTATAGCGCCCGGGGCGCTATAGAGGCTGAGGTGGCGGGTATGGCGCCCCCCACACCCTCCGGCCTAATCTTTTAACTTATTGAAATCTAATCGATATTGTAACATTTTTATCCATCAATGAACCGAGAAATGTTATAATTAAACATTTAAACCGTTGGTGACTTGGTGCTACAAAATCCTTCACATTGTTGTACTCTACGATAGTGTTCGTTTCATGGAAGGTAATGAAATTGAAATCTAAAGAATTCATTTGAAATATCATAATGTGTTTGGTTGGTATAATTATCAATAGAATTGGAACGCAAAATATATATTAATGACATAAGTACCTTGTATCCAGAAAGAAGAAGGTGAACCGACGATTTTGATTCATTTCCAGTTCCTTCTTTTGTTGAAACGAACACTACCTACACGTTTGATGATTAGACGCCTTAAAAATTGTGAAATATTGTTAATCAAATATATAAATTCATATGAAAATCAGTAATACTTAAAACGAGAAGCAAATACTAATTCACACGTAAATTCACGTTAATTTTTAAGTAGACATGTTGAATTTTTAATTATCCAAACTATAACATACTAATCAATTATACTCCATAACGATAATGTGTCCACTGGCCTTCTAACTTTCACTTTCGTTGTCAAAAATAATCTCAGCTTAATGAAAAAGTAAATTCGTTTGCCCCTTTAATGAACAATTGGCTGATTTTTTTTAACCAATTGTTTTGAAGCAAAACATAAATTATGAAAGTTAAGAATACACGAAGTTAGTTATCTGTTAGGTTGGTATTGCCGAAAAGTATAAGGGGTTGTTTGTTTACCTTTTAAGGAGGCTCTTAATGGTTCAGACTCATTACTGGTTCAGCACTTAATGGTTCAGACTGTTTGTTTCACGAGCAGATGTCTGAATGGTTGGTATAATTATCAATAGAAGACATTTGCCTCTGAATGGTTAAGATAAAAGAGTCTGAATGGTTAAGATCTCTAATCTGAATTGGTCAGACATTTGCCTCTGAACGGTTAAACATTATACATGCTCTTAATGGTTCAGACCTCTTACTGATTCAGCACTTAATGATTCAGACCTCTTACTGATTCAGCACTTAACCATTCAGATGTTAACAAACAGCTCCTAACTGAAATTGATCATGTTGCCATTATGGATTTGTATCCACAAATAAGCTAAAAGTAATAGGTTTGACTATTAAAATCAAGAGGCAATTTTATATACACCCGTATAAACTTACAAAATATCATATATGTCCAAGTAAAACTATAAATATCATATATACGTTTGCAAACTAGTTGAAATATCATATATATACCTAATTTATTGCAAAAGCTTTTAATAAATGATTAAACATTATACATGCTCTTAATGGTTCAGACCTCTTACTGATTCAGCACTTAATGGTTCAGACATCTTACTGATTCAGCACTTAACCATTCAGATGTTGCCAAACAGCTCCTAACTGAAATTGATCATGTTGCCATTATGGATTTTTATCCGCAAATAAGCTAAAAGTATTAGGTTTGACTATTAAAATCAAGAGGCAATTTTATATACACCCGTATAAACTTACAAAATATCATATATGTCCAAGTAAAACTATAAATATCATATATATGTTTGCAAACTAGTTGAAATATCATATATATACCTAATTTATTGCAAAAGCTTTTAATAAATGACAAATTTACCTTTATTTTTCTAAAATTTTGAAATCTCATATATGAACTTTAACTTCAAATATTATATTTACTCATTTCTAGCTTAATTTATTTAACTTAAATATCATATAGGGAGAATACTATTATTTATGGGAAAAAAATGGGTGAAAATAAATTTAAGCTTAAAATATGTTATAAAAATTATGAAGTTAAAAGACAAGCATATAACCAAAATGAGGTAGCCCATTTGGTAGAGGCACATGTCTCTTAATGAGAATGTCTTAGGTTCAAGCCTGGGCAAGAGGGAATAATTAAGGATTATTGGTAAAAAAATAACATTAGCCGTTAAAAAAACAAGTGTATATCAAAACTTGAAGTTAATAAAATAAGGGGTAAAATGATTATTAATTAGACTGTTTTTAAAAAATTGGATATGTTTGATATTTTAACTAATTTGTAAGGGCATATGCCTTATTTTTAGTTTTTGTTGGGTATATGTGAAAATTTTCAAGCCTGTAAGGGTATATATATATGAAATATATAAAAACCTAGCCTAAAATTTCATATATGGTTGTAATGTTTTGTTTCATGCGACATCCTATAACAAACACAATGAATGAAGTGAATCACGTCTTGGCTTTCAGGCTGCATCTTCTATACAACGTTTCCACCACACCTGCACACCATTAACAATATTTTAGGGTTTATCATAGTCATTTCTGTCATTGATAAGGCTTTGATATTGCATGCTGTATTGCTAGAGATTTGGAGAGACAGTGATCCGAGTCTGTGATCAATGGCGGGTCCTATAAGCCGCAGATCGACAAACAAATCACATTCGGTTCTTAGATCAAGAATTGCCGTCGCAATTCTCATTGGAATTATCCTTGGATGTATCTTTGCAGTTTTATATCCTCATGGCTTCTTCTCTGGCGACTCCTATTCCGATTCTCATTTCCAGAGTCGTCGTCTTTCAAAATCGAATCTCCAGGTTCATTTAGTGAATTCAGAGTTCATTGTAGATTATGCACATTCAGTGTTTATTCTGCTTGCATCCATAGGTTGCTTGGATCATAATTTGTTTACTGTAAGGCCATGTAATGGGCGCACTCACGCCCTTTGCCTTTCACATAATCAAAACCTTCCAACTCACCATTCTTTTTTGAAAAACAAAAAAAGGTGAAACTCAAATGAGATCATTACACATATTTAATGAGTGTGAAAAGTGAAACCACTCAGTCTATGTGGCAGTGACGTGATACCATTTTTAGTGAAATTATACGGATAGCCTAATTCTTATAGATATTGTTTGTGCAAATCATTGACTGTTTTTATCAGATCAAGTGCCCCCTCGGTTTGCGTGAAACGGGTAGAGTTTATTTAAGGGTGTTTGTGTATGTACCCTACTTTTCTCTACACTACATGTACACCGTTGCTACCTTCTCATCAATCGTTTCAGTTTTTAAACTCGCGTTTAGGGTTTTGTCTTTCCAATTAAACGGCCTATAGCAATGTCAATGAATTTAAACGTAGGGGAGCCCAAGTGTCTTGGTGGCTGGGCGGGCGCACCCCTTGAAAAAAAAAATTAGTGTCTTTTTAGGCAAAAAATCCGACCACACCTCTTGAAAGTATAGTTAAACCTCTCATACGCACTCCCAACAAATAATTCCTGGGTCCTCCACTGGTTAAATGGCCGATTAACTCTTGGGTTTTACTAACATCCAATTAGTAGTGGTGTGTGATTAGTGTGTCAGCGGTATGTATAGTCTCTCCCTTATTTAATCAGTCAGGAGGTTGATGTACTCCCTGTATAGAAAGGAGATACACAATAATTTTGATGTTCACATGCTCATATTATTCTTTAAAACTACTCTGGATCTTGAAGCTTTTATGAATCCAGTTTTGAAGTCAACTGCATGGCCTCATACATTAAGCTTTTTCTTTTGCAGATTAAATGTGAATCCACAGAGAGAGTTAACATGCTAAAATCAGACATTGAAGATCTATCAAACACAAATGATGAACTACAGAAGCAAATTAGGGACTTAAACGAAAAGTTGCGGGCGGTTGAACAGAAAAATGGTCAAGCTGAACAACAAGTTGTAGTTGTAGGTGATCCCCAAAGAGCTGGGCCTTTCGGGACCGTTAAGGGTATAAGAACTAATCCAACTGAAAAAACTCGGAATAATGATATTTCACTGAAAAAACTCGGAGCCTTGTTAACTTAAACTTATCAAAGCTTGGAGCCCCTTTCAAAAACAAAACTCGGAGACACTTCAACATATTTCAAAACTCGGAGGGCACTTCAACATATTTCAAAAAAGAAACTCAGAAGAGAAACAAACCTCGGAGACACTATTGACCTTTTAAAACTCAGAACATGACTGTTTAAAAAACTCAGAACAATCAAAAAACTCGGGACTGTTTGGAGTTGAACTTCAGAATCATCACTAAAAAACTCGGAACTTTGAAAGTCTTTTAAAACAAAAGTCAAACGAGTTAAACTCTGTACAGTCGAAACCTCGGACGAAGATCTTTAACAAAGCTCGGACAGAAACTCGGATCTTTCTTTAACTCTCTTTAAGAAAACTCAGAAACTCTTCTAAGTGCAAAACTCGGAATAACAGAAGATTGCTAAACTCGGACAGCTTAAAACCTTAGAAAAACTCAGACAAGCTCATAACAAATCCCCGGACAATCTCCACAGTGTGACTTCACACTGGTTCACCAAAAACCCCGGAACCACAAACACAGAGTCTTAAACTCAGACAAACCTTTTTGGATCAAAACCCTAGATCTCCAAACCAACACAGCCGACGAACAGCTTCATTTTCTTCAAGTTTTCTCCAGAATCTTCAAGTCTTCAGGATGTTTGGCGGAAACAAACATCAAATCAAGAGCAATGGTGATTCGGAAGGCGGTTAGACCATTCCGAATCGGTAACCATGCTCTGATACCACTGTTAAAACACCCGGATCGATGACGAACATCAAACATTGCACTTGATTCAAGACTTGAAACAACAAGAACAGGTTGGATGAAGAAGAAGATGCATGACAAACTCATTCATTTCAATACAATCATCACAGATTACATACCAAACGAGTATACATCATCTTCTACAAGCTGGTTTAGATCACAAAGATCTAAACCCTAGCTTTCTCTCACTAACACATAGTCTCTCTCTCTCTAGAGTTCACACCAGGAGAATGAACAAGTTGGGAGAGGTGCACAAAGCTTCAAGAGTTTTTCCTCATCCACGGATGATGCCCTAATCCTATACAACACATATATATAGACTAGGACTATACTCGGACAAACAATCTACACCAAAACCCTGACTTTTGTCCCTAACATAAACCCCTGACCTTTTTCCTAGACATAAAACTTGGACAAAATGTCCCTAGGATAAAGTTGGGACTAACTTTCAACAAAAGTACAATAAAGACCCTAAAGAATGGGAGACATGCACTTATCACCTAAAGTGCCCTAACAAACTCCCCTTGGTCTTCATGTGGTCTTGAATTCTTCATTATTGTTGACTTTAACTTGGACTTCTGTTTTGATTAATACGGAACTGATAAGCGACAGTTACCCGGCAGGAACTGCACTTACACAAAAACTTTTAATAAATGACAATTTTACCTTTATTTTTCTAAAATTTTGAAATCTCATATATGAACTTTAACTTCAAATATTATATTTACTCATTTCTAGCTTAATTTATTTAAGAGTTAATTACATAGTTAGTCCCTATGGTTTGCACAAAGTAACATACTTAGGTACTAATAGTTTAAAATAACATTCTAGGGTATTAACTTTTCATTTTGTAACGTTTGGGGGTATTAAGCTTATTTGTAGGCTTAAAATCACATTCTGTTAGTACCTAAGTATGTTATTTTGTGCAAACCACAGGGACTACCTATGTTATTACCTTAGAAGTTAATACCTTCAAACGTTACAAAATGAAAAGTTAATACCCTAGAAGGTGATTTTAAACTATTAGTACCTAAGTATGTTATTTTGTGCAAACCACAGGGACTAACTATGTAATTAACTCTTTATTTAACTTAGGGAGAATACTATTATTTATGGGGAAAAATGGGTGAAAATAAATTTAAGCTTAAAATATGTTATAAAAATTATGAAGTTAAAAGACAAGCATGTAACCAAAATGAGGTAGCCCGGTAGAGGCACATGTCTCTTAATGAGAAGGTCTCACGTTCAAGCCTGGGCAAGAGGGAATAATTAAGGATTATTGGTAAAAAAATAACATTAGCCGCTAAAAAAACAAGTGTATATCAAAACTTGAAGTTAATAAAATAAGGGGTAAAATGATTATTAATTAGACTATTTTTAAAAAATTGGATATGTTTGATATTTTAACTAATTTGTAAGGGCATATGCCATATTTTTAGTTTTTGTTGGGTATATATGAAAATTTTCAAGCATATATATATGAAACTAGGTTAGAACCCCGTGTAATACACGGGTTGATAAATGTAATTTTATATACCAAATAATAAAAAAAATATTTAAAAAACCCCATTTATTACACGGGTTGAATAAATGTAATTTTATATACTAAATAATAAAACAATATATCTTTAAAAATCTCGTTTATTACATGGGTTGAATAAATGTAATTTTATATATTAAATAATGAAAAAGTTATATCTTTAAGAACCCCGTGTATTGTATGGGTTGAGTAAATTTAATTTTATATATTAAATAATGAAAATGTTACATTTTTAAGAAACTCATGTATTGTATGGGTTGACAACATGTAATTTTATATAACAATCAATAAAAAGTTATATCTTGTTATATCTTTATAAACCATGTGTATTATAAAACCTTTATACTAAACTGTCAAAATAACCCAAACTACAGGGACTAAAATGACATTTAACTCTTTTGTTAATTCCAAGATAAATAATTTTGAAATCTAATAAATATTCCAAAAGACTATATTATCTCTTTACGAATTGTTTAAAATTATATTAAACTTTATTTTATAATTATCATTTAATTAATATTAATTATAAATAAGTTGGAGATAGAGATGAGAAAACTAAAAAATAGATGGCTTCAATGAATGACATGTGTCCCCTAATTGGTTTCTTTTATTATATGTATATAGATATATAAAAACCTAGCCTAAAATTTCATATATGGTTGTAATGTTTTGTTTCATGCGACATCCTATTACAAACACAATGAATGAAGTGAATCACGTCTTGGCTTTCAGGCTGCATCTTCTATACAACGTTTTCACCACACCATTAACAATATTTTAGGGTTTATCATAGTCATTTCTGTCATTGATAAGGCTTTGATATTGCATGCTGTATTGCTAGAGATTTGGAGAGACAGTGATCCGAGTCTGTGATCAATGGCGGGTCCTATAAGCCGCAGATCGACAAACACATCACGTTCGGTTCTTAGATCAAGAATTGCCGTCGCAATTCTCATTGGAATTATCCTTGGATGTATCTTTGCAGCTTTATATCCTCATGGTTTCTTCTCTGGCAACTCCTATTCCGATTCTCATTTCCAGAGTCGTCGTCTTTCAAAATCGAATCTCCAGGTTCATTTAGTGAATTCTGCTTGCATCATTACACACATTTAATGAGTGTGAAAAGTGAAACCACTCTGTCTTGCATCCATAGGTTGCTTGGATCATAATTTGTTTACTGTAAGGCCATGCGTAATGGGCGCGCTCACGCCCTTTGCCTTTCACATAATCAAAACCTTCCAACTCGCAATTCTTTTTTGAAAAACAAAAATGGTGAAACTTAAATGAGATCATTATACACATTTAATGAGTGTGAAAAGTGAAACCACTCTGTGTATGTGGCAGTGACGTGATACCATTTTTAGTAAAATCATCACGGATAGTCTAATTATTATAGATATTGTTTGTGCAAATCGTTGGCTGTTTTTATTGGATCAAGTGCCCCCTCGGTTTGTGTGAAACTTTACGTGAAATGGGTAGAGTTTATTTAAGGGTGTTTGTGTATGTACCCAACTTTTCACTACACTACATGTACACCGTTGCTACCTTCTCATCAATCGTTTCAGTTTTTAAACTCGCGTTTAGGGTTTTGTCTTTCCAATTAAATGGCCTATAGCAATGTCAATGAATTTAAACGTAGGGGAGCCCAAGTGTCTTGGTGGCTGGGCGGGCGCACCCCTTGAAAATTTTTTTAGTGTATTTTTAGGCAAAAAAACCCGACCACACCCCTTTAAAATATAGTTAAACCCCTCATCCGCACCCCAACAAATAATTCCTGGGTCCGCCACTGGTTAAACAACGGATTAACTCTTGTGTTTTACTAATATCCAATTAGTAGTTATAATGAAGCCAATTCTGAAGTCAACTGCATGACCTCATACATTAAGCTTTTTCTTTTGCAGATTAAATGTGAATCCACAGAGAGAGTTAACTTGTTAAAATCAGACATTGAAGATATATCAAACACAAATGATGAACTACAGAAACAAATTAGGGACTTAAACGAAAAGTTGCTGGCGGTTGAACAGAAAAATGGTCAAGCTGAACAACAAGTTGTAGTTGTAGGTGATCCCCAAAAAGCTGGGCCTTTCGGGACCATTAAGGGTATAAGAACTAATCCAACTGTCCTCCCAGATGAAGCTGTTAACCTGAGACTCGCCAAGATCTTGGAAAAAGTAGCAGTAAAAAATGAGCTTATAGTTTCACTTGCAAATTCTAATGTAAAGCCCATGTTAGAGGTATGGGCTTCCAGCATAAAAAGATCAGGCATACACAATTATCTTGTTGTGGCTTTAGATGATGGAATTGTAGATTTTTGCAAAGAAAATAATGTACCGTTTTACACACGAGACCCAGATGAGGAAATCGATTCCATTGGCAAAACAGGCGGTAATCATCAAGTTTCGGGGTTAAAATTCAGAATCTTGAGGGAGTTTTTGCAGTTGGGTTATGGTGTTTTGTTATCTGATTTGGACATTGTATACATACAGAACCCCTTTGATCATATATATCGCGATTCAGATGTGGAATCAATGTCTGATGGACATGATAACATGACTGCTTATGGATATAATGATGTTTTTGATGAGCCTGCAATGGGTTGGGCTAGATATGTTCATACAATGAGAATTTGGGTTTATAATTCTGGGTTTTTCTATTTAAGGCCTACTCTACCTGCGATTGAGCTTTTAGATCGCGTGGCTGACAGGCTTTCTCGCGACCCATCTGAATGGGATCAAGCGGTTTTCAACGAGGAATTGTTTTTCCCTTCTCATCCTGGTTATATTGGTCTTCATGCTTCTAAACGAACGATGGATCATTATCTTTTTATGAACAGTAAGGTTCTTTTTAAGGAGGTTAGAAAAGATGATGATTTGAAGAGGTTAAAGCCGGTGATTGTTCACGTTAACTATCATCCTGATAAGTTACCGCGAATGGAAGCTGTTGTCGAGTTCTATTTTAATGGCAAGCAAGATGCGTTTGACATGTTTCCTGATGGTTCTGATTAATAGTAAGGTGTATGATCTTGATCAGTTAGAAAGAAAATGAAATAGTAATACTATCAATGTTTCTTGCACTTGTTTTGACTTTTTAATACTAGTTAGATGATAGTTGATACCCTTAGAAAGAAAATGAATTTCATATTTGTTTTGGTTTTATAGAGACAAGCTATAAGCTATGGTTTATATAATTGTACTGAGAAGTGAGAATGACATCAACACATCTCATGTGATCATGGTGCATTGATGTATTAAGTCTTTTGGGCTTTGGTTGCATGGCCCATGTTCCTACGAGGCCCAATCAACTCAATGTTTTATTACACATGATAACATTTAAACCGGCAAACATTGGGATAATGGGACGCATATATGCTCTTGTGAGAGATAGAGTTGCTTCCCATCCGACCTTCCTTTGGGACCCAAAAACCGGCTGACATAATCTGGTTTGAACCTACCCTGACCTGACTTGTAGGGTTGTAACCGGATCTTCCTATTGGGGTATGAAGCTTAGAAACCAGTTTGGAACCTAGGTTGACCCGGCACAATTTAAAAAAAGTACCGGTTATTTAACGGCTTTATAGTCATGTCTAGGCATTACGTGACCCTTTTTTTGGCATTTTTTTTGTTAAACGTGAGGTTATTTAAACATGTGAAGTAGGAACACAATCTATACTATATAATAAAAGAAACCATTTTTAGGACACTTGTCATCATATTAGGGCATCTCTTATAGATAATTATTATTTTAATTTAATTTTTTCTAATTAATTATAGATAAACCTCCTATTAAATATTATTTAGTTTAATATCTTATGGATAATTATTATTTAGTTTAATCTTCTTCTCATTTATAATATTATTAAGAGAAAATTACGATTTTGGCCCCTGTAGTTATATCACTTTTACTATTTTAGCTCAAAAAGAATTTTTTAACATCTGAGCCCCCCAACATCTTCTTTTCTAACCCTTTTGGCCCCTAACACTAACCCCATCCATTAAATGTTAGGGGCCAAAAGGGTTAAAAAAAGACGTTAGGGGCCAAAAAATGTTAGAAAAAAGATGTTGGGGGCTTAGATGTTAAAAATTATTTAGAGAAAATTACGATTTTGGCCACTGTAGTTATATCATTTTTACCCTTTTAGCCCAAAAAAGAATTTTTTAACATCTGAGCCCTTAACGTCTTCTTTTCTAACCCTTTTGGCCTCTAACACTAACCACATCCATTAAATGTTAGGGGCCAAAAGGGTTAAAAAAAAAGACTTTAGTGGCCAAAAAGGTTAGAAAAAAAGACGTTGGGAGCTTAGATATTAAAAAATTCTTTTTGGGCTAAAAGGGTAAAAGTGATATAACCAAGGGGCCAAAATCATAATTTTATTATTTGATGTATAAAATTAGATTTATTCAATTCGTACAATACACGAGGTTTTTTAAGGATATATATTTTTACTATTTAATACAGAAAATTACATTTATTCAAACCGTGTAATACGCATATTTTTAAAAATGTAATTTATTATCATTTGGTATATAAAATTACATTTATTCAACCCGTGTAATAAATGGGGTTTTTTAAAGATGTATTATTTTATTATTTGGTAAACAATATTACATTTATTCAACTCGTGTAATACACGTGGTTTTAAAGATATAACTTTTTTATTTTGTATATAAAATTACATTTATTCAGCCTGTACAATATTGTTCTTATAGATATAACTTTTTATTATTTAATATATAAAATTATATTTATTCAACTTGTGCAATAAAGAAGGTTTTTAAAAGATATATTGTTTTATTATTTATTATATAAAATTTATTTATTCAACCCGTGTAATACACGGGGTTATAACCTAGTTTATGAACTAAAAAAAATTGGCCAATTGTTTATTTTATCTTCATGAATAATGCACGAAAAGAAGAAAACAAAACAAGAAACGAATGAACTTTTCCACATATTTGAAACTTATGTACATATTGAAAAGCATAATGACATTAGTTATATCCTACTTCACCAACCTATTCTAACTAGAAAACTAATAAAAACTAAATTCATAATTTAACTAGCATATCCAAAACTTAACGAAATCTACTCAAACATCTTTTGCTAATTCTTAGCCTATGATTTAGGATCGAGTTAACTGCCATTTCAGTCCCTGTGGTTTGGTCACTTTGGCCATTTCCGTCCAAATTTCAAAAATGCGCAATTTTCCTCCCTGACATACTGGAAAGGTGCCATTTCAGTCCAAATTCTCATAACCCAGTTAAAGTCAGTTAGGTGAGTATATTTAATGAAGGGTATTTTAGTCCTTTTATAATTATTTTGTTTTCCCTTTATGTTTTTATTAACCAAAACCCCCCTCCCCTGTATAAAACCCCCCCTTTTCCCTCCATTCTCATAACAGACCAACCCTAAATCCCAAATTCACCCGTCGATTAACCCCTTTCCCTCAACAATCTGTGTACAATCAACGATCAACAACAATGGATCATGAAGACGACAACGATCCAAACTGGAGGGTTCGAGGTGTTTACTCAAATTTCGACCCTGAAATCGCATATGGTAGGTTTACATTCGTCACTTTTTGGTTTTTGAATGATTGTTTTTCTTCATCATGTATAAATTAGGACTAATGTTAGTTGTATAATCGTTTCAGAACACCGACCTGATATGTTCACATTGCAAGTTCACCATGGAGGTGAACTCACTCTATTCCCAGATATAACATACGAGGGGGGATAATCGAATATGTTGATAAGGTGAATGCGGACTATTTCTCGCGAGTAATCATCGATGACATGATGATGGAACTTGGTTATATGGAAGAGGATCTGGATCTTTTAAAATACTATTTTAGGATTCCAGGTGAAGATATGGATTTTGGGTTAAGGCCAATAGGTACAGATGCTGATATTCTTAGGTTGATTAAAGAGGCAACAGAGACTAAGGTTATAGAGTTATATGTTGAAAAGGTTCAAAAAGTGGATTTAGGAGACTTGACACAGGAACCATTAAACGTGGTCTTTCCTGAACAACATCAACAGCCTCAAAATGATCCTGATTTAGGAGATCTAACACAGGAACCAGGTTGTGGTGGTGATCAAAATCCAGTAGGTGGTGATGAAATTCCAGTAGGTGGTGTTGGTAGTCCAGGAGGTGGTGGTGATAGTGAGGGCAGTGGTGATGATAGTGAGGGCAGTGGTGATGATAATGAGGGCAGTGGTGATGATAATGAGGGCAGTGGTGATGGTAGCAGTGGTAAGGTCCAGTCTGAGGGAAGTGATTCTGAAGACCCTGAGTTTATTCCTGATGATGAGGTTAGTGAAGAGGATAGTGAGGGTATGAATGAACATGCTAGCAATAAGAAGGCAAATGCCACCAAAAGTGAAGCTTACAAGAAGGTGCAGACAGAGGAGGATGTAGATGATCCTGAGTTCATTGTTGATAAGGATAACTTAGTCATAGACTATGATGATGACATGGATGAATTTAGGGCTGCTGTGGACTTTGACATTAGTGAAGATGAGAACATACAAGAAGACCATTTAAATGAGGATGATTTGGTAGATGTTCAAGTAGATATAGATAATTTTGATAGTCTGAGTGACCCGGATGATGAAACAAAACTGCAGAGGGCCGTTAGGAGGATTAGGAGAAGCAGGAGGAAAAAGAAACCAACAGATGGTTGTCCTTTTTATGTAGGTCAACAGTTTTATGATAGGGAATCAATCAAAGATCTTGTGAAATGGTATGCAGTGGAATCTAAAAGGCAATTGTACATAATTAGGAATGATAAAAGAAGGTTCCGGGTTGTGTGCATGGGAAAGAATCCAAAGTTGAGCAGTAATGAAGGTGGTTGTGATAATGAGGGCAGTTCTGGAAATTCACATGATACACCTTTGAATGCAAACCCAGAAGTGGTTGGGGACCATAATGCAAACACAAATAACAATGGTGGGGCCCAGCAGTCTTGTTCTTCAAAAGAGCCTGAAAAGAAGCCAAAACCTCCAAGGAAAAAGATTCCTCCTCCCACATGCCCTTGGGTTTTGCACATCTCAAATCACTTCAAGAGCCGAGACACATGGGTGGTGAAGACTCTTATCAATGAACATGACTGCTTGCATACCAGGGATGTGGGCTTATGTAATATCACTTTTTTGACCAAGGAAGTGGAACCCATAATTTTGGTTAACCCTACCATTCCACTGGCTGCTCTTCAAGATCAACTCCAGAAGAAACTTCAGGTACATATTACAATTAACCAAATTTCTAGAGCTAAGCATTTTGCAATGGAGAAGGTTCAAGGGGATTACAAAACTCAGTTTGGGTTACTTAGGGAATATGCTGAACAGTTAATGAAATCGAATCCAGGAACAACTGTTACCATAGATGTTGAACCATCTAGTTGTAAGGTCAAAAGTTCAACAAGGCAGTTTAGGAGGATTTATATTTGTTATGGTGCATTTAAGAAGGGTTTTAAGATAATTGGTAGAGACATTCTAGGGTTGGATGGATGCTTTATGAAGGGGCCCTACCCTGGCCAAATTTTAACAGCAGTGGGTGTTGATGGAAACAACGGGATTTATCCTATTGCTTTTGCTGTGGTTGAGTCTGAAACTACAAAGACCTGGACCTGGTTTTTAGAACAACTTGCTGTAGATCTGGAGCTGCCAAGAACTGCCAACTTCACCTTTATAAGCGACAGACAAAAGGTGCCATTGTGTTATGTATAACTTGTTTAAATGTATGCCTTAGTTGTTCAAGTGTGTTATGTATAATTTGTTTACATGTATGCCTTTGTTGTTCAAGTTTGTTATGTATAACTGTCCATTCTGTACAGGGAATACTACCTGCTATTAGCAAGGTCTTTCCTATGGCAGAGCATAGATACTGTATTCGGCATATACATGAAAATATGAAGGCTAATGCTAACTGGAGGGATGATAAGATAAAGGGTCTATTCTGGAATGCTGCTTCTGCAACAACAGTTCCTTGGTTTGATCATGCAATGCAAGATATCAAGATGGTAGATAAGAAGCTGCATGACTGGTTGAGACAGATCCCAGTGAAACATTGGACCCGGTGTCAGTTTAGTGGTAAGGCTTAAGAATGTCATATATGTTAAGCCATTTACATAATTGTTTGTGGTTGCATAATAACTGATAGGTTTCCATTAAACAGGTAGGCCAAAGTGTGACATTCTTCTAAACAACATTTGTGAAGTCTTCAATAGGCAGTTGATACATGCTAGGGATAAACCAATCATTACCAGTCTAGAGTGCATCAGGGAATACCTAATGAAGAGGAATGTTGTTGTACACAAGGTGATTGCAAAGAGCAAAGGTCCTCTAACCCCCTATGCAACTGAAGTCCTAGACAAGATCAAAAAAGAAGCTGCTGAGTACACTGTTATCTTTAACTGTATCTCCAAGTATCAAGTTAATGGGCCAAGAAACAACAAAGTAGTTAACTTGGTGGAGAAAAGTTGCACCTGCAGAAGATGGGACTTGACTGGCATCCCTTGCAAGCATGCAGTTGCTTGTATATGGAACTTGGCCCTACATGGCAAGGATGATGGTGTATTGGAGAAGTGGGTTGATAAATCATACTGGATGCAGACTTGGAAGGATTTGTATTCCCATGTAATTGATCCAGTAGATGGTCAAGACTTATGGACACCTTCCACATGCCTTACTAAGCTGCTTCCACCAAAGCACCACAAGCAAATAGGCAGGCCAAAAAAGAAAAGGAAGAAATCTGCTGTGGAAATCAGTGAGTTGACTCAACAGATGGAATCCAGTGGCAAGATGTCAAGAAAGGGTGAAACTGTGGAATGCAGCAAGTGTAAAAGGAGGGGCCATAACAGGAGGAGTTTCAAGGGGACTGATGTTGAATAGGCATTGCTGGTGTTCAGTAGTTTGGTAGAAACATGTCCTGGTTATGTTGGTTGAAAATGTCTTTTGAATGTTTTGGTTAGCTGGTTGTTGTACACTGTTATGTTATTTGTCCAGAAACATGTCATGTCTTTTGCTTATGTCTGTTGGTACACCACCTAATCTGTGTTTGGAACATGTCTTATGGGGTTATGTTTTATGTCCAGGTTATGTCTTTCTGTTATGAATTCTGGTAAACTATGTAATATGCTGGTTATGTCTTCTATTATGAGTTATGGTAACACCAGTTGATTACATTGCCTCAGACAATATTCGGCAAGTGCATTAACCATAACAAAAAGCATATTACATTAAATCGGACGCAACAATATTCGGCAAATGCATAACCATAACAAAAAGCATATTACAATGTATCGGACAATATTCGTCAACTGCTATTACATTAACGTCATAATATGTACATAATAACCCATTTTTACATCCACATTACATATCGAAGACACCACATTACATATCGAAGACACATACCAGCAAAACACAATTTATACCACTGCTTTAACATTAAACATTTCAGTGAAAAGCAACATATGAGATGAAAAAAACCCAGCTAAACATTAACATCATCTTCAATCTCGTGTACTTCACTGCCATTCCTAAAGCTTGTTCTTGAAGTTGCCTAATTTCAGATGTCATCCTCAAAGCTTGTTCTTCATGGTCCCTAACTTGATAAGCCAAACCCGCAAAATGTCGAAATACTTCAACAGCCCTTTCACACGATGGACCCTCTGCCCAATCCACAAACCCGCAACCCCTATGTCGAGTAATGCAGCAGAAAAACTTCCTTCCAGGGTTTGCAGGGGTCCACGATGTCTTCACAATTGTTGGAGACCCACAATTAGTGCATACGACCATCGTTGAGGGGATGGATTGCTTCAATTTTGGGGAAGAAATGGGAAATTAGGGTTAGGGTTCTAAACAAGTTGCAGGTGTGGGTTTTATACAGGGGAGGGGGGTTTTGGTTAATAAAAACATAAAGGGAAAACAAAATGATTATAAAAGGACTAAAATACCCTTCATTAAATATACTCACCTAACTGACTTTAACTGGGTTATGAGAATTTGGACTGAAATGACACCTTTCCAGTATGTCAGGGAGGAAAATGGCGCATTTTTGAAATATGGACGGAAATGGCCAAAGTGACCAAACCACAGGGACTGAAATGGCAGTTAACTCTTTAGGATCGGTTGTTATGTGCATTCATTGTAATTATTTGTTACCTAGAATAGGAGATTGTACTACAGTATATATGGTGATGATTATACAGAGAATAATCAAGGGATTATATTCAAACCTCTAGGCCTCCACCTTCGCCGCCCTCATCCCTGCGGTTCTCCCTCTACCCTCATCACCTCCCTCACCTCACTCTCACATCTCCCTCTGCCTTTACCTTCTCCTCCTCCCATGGATTCCAAGCTACACCCAGCAGTTACTGTCACCAACATCAAGTCCTTCATCCCCATCACTCTTGAATCCGACTCCGCACAGTACTCGACGTGGTCGGAGTTCTTCCGAATCCACTGTCGAGCGTTCCTCGTTTCTGATCACCCCGAGGAACGTCCGCCTTCTGCTCCTATTCCGATACCCGCCAAAACTCGCAACCACCATACTTCCACAGAAATTCTATACCGTTACACTCCCTCATACGAACATCTACGGGTCTTCGGTTCCCTTTGCTACCTTCTTATCCCATCCACCACTACTCACAAACTTGAACCCCGATCTCATCCCTGTGTCTTTCTCGGATACCCCATGCAACACCGGGGGTATAAGTGTTATGATCTCCACAAACTGAATATATGATCTCCACACAGGGCCAGCCCGTTAGTGTAATTGGGCTAGGCGACGGCTTAGGGCCTCCGAAAATACAGGGCCTCCAAAATTAAAAAAATTAATAAATCAGTATTTATAAAAAAAAGAATATTATATTTGCGGTGATATTTATTAACATTAATGTAAGTGTAGTCTGGTGGTAAGAACAATATTTAGTTTTTGTAGAGGGCTGGGTTCGAATCCCACTTGCTACCCATTTTCAAAATTATTAATCACCTCATTCACTCTTTTAATAAAGGGTTATAAATGCATCTTTTTTTAATCATCTCTCTTAATTTAATGAGCTAAAATATTTTGTCCACACAATTTTTAACATGATACGTCCATGTAAAATTTTATTTAAAAAAATCATTTCTAACTAATAACAATAGCATAATTAAAATAAATAGTATGTTTTAATTCTTTTCACACATAATGTAAGTTGTTATTTGTTAGGTTAAACTCTTTTGACCAACTTAGATTTAGTTTATGTATTAGATCCCAATATTATTTGATTAGGGAAATCATCTAGTTTATGTAATGGTTAAGTGCTTTATAAGTTTCTTCCTAATATGTTTCATGTCAGATACAAACCGAAATTACGAGCCTAAAAAAATTAAAAAGGGCCTTGAATTTTTAATTCGCTTTGGGTCCCCAAAATTCTAAGACCGGCCCTGTCTCCACAAACTGAATATAATGCTCTTATTAAAAATGAGACTTGGGAGCTTGTTCCTAGACACCCGTAGATGAATGTCATCCGTAGTATGTGGTTATTTAAACACAAATTTAATTCTGATGGGTCTTTGGAACGTTACAAGGCTCGGTTAGTTTGTGATGGCATGTTACAACAGGTAGGGATCGATTGTGGTGAAACTTTTAGCCCCATGGTAAAACCCGCCACAATCCGCACGGTACTCACTCTCGCTCTCACCAAGGCATGGCCGGTTCACCAACTCGATGTCACCAACGCTTTCCTACACGGCACCCTTAATGAAACGGTTTACATGTACCAACCAATGGGATTTCGCAACAAGCAATTTCCAAATCATGTTTGTCGCCTTAAGAAATCCTTATACGGTTTAAAACAGGCACCTAGAGCATGGTACCGACGATTTACGGACTATGTCCTACGCATTGGTTTTATTCAGAGCAAAAGTGACAATTCTCGGCTCCATTCCCTTGGCCACCACCAACATGGCTCAATGCCCCACAACAACAATCACAGTGGCCTACCTGGGCCTCGGCCCCCTGCCCCTACCCGACCACTCAACAGTCCAACAATAACACTTCGAGTTAGGGAATTTTAGGACCACGCCCCAACGCAACTAACGCCGCCTACACCCCGACAGACATCGCACAGGCCATGTACACGATGAGTTTAAACCCGCCAGATTGGAACTCTATGATGGACACTGGTGCTTCGGGACATTATTTGCAACCGTCAGGTACATCTCAATCTCATTTGAATAAGAGTACTAATCAATATATTATTGTCGGTGACGGAGTTACCATCCTGGTCACAGGCCAAGGCAACCTTACCTTACCACCACCCTACCCACCTTTTAAACTAAATAATGTCCTTTACTCACCCAAACTTATCAAAAACCTAATATCCGTTCATCGGCTATGCACCGACAACTCTCTTTCTATAGAATTTGACCCATTTAGTTTTCTTGTGAAGGATCTCAAGACCCAGATCCCTATCCTCCGGTGCAACAGCAGCGGTGACTTGTACCCACTCCTGCCGCTTCCTGCTTCGTAACGGACCACACCAAGCACCTTTGTTGCCCTCACTCAACGCCTATGGCACCAACGCCTAGGCCATCCAGGCTCTAGTCTTTTAAGTTCTTTGAAAAATTCTAGTTTGATTTCTTATTTTGATAAACCAAGTAATAAAACAATTTGTCATTCCTATGTTTTGGGAAAAAGGTGTTCGTTTACCTTTTACATCTTCTACATCTCATACTGTCGCACCATTTGATATTGTCCATAGTGATCTCTGGACATCGCCAGTGTTAAGCACTAGCGGTCACAGATATTATATACTGTTCCTTGATGATTATACTAATTTTTTATGGACCTACCCGATATCAAACAAGTCTCAAGTATACTCTATATTCTTCATGTATAAGATTACCACACTCTATGATGGTTAAATAAATGGCAAGAAAATGCACACTTTTAAAATTATTATTATTGTTATTATTAGTCATTGAAACTAAAATTGGTGGTGTTACAATGGTTAAATTAGTGATTGTAGAACACTAGTTTTTGCCCCGCCCGCGTTGCGGGGCAATAAACCGAATATTTCTCTCTCATAACATGTATGTCTGTATAGAGGGCAAAATCGTAATTATATTTTGAGCTGGAGGCGAAATCATAATTTTAAACTGAGAGCAAAATCATAGTTTTGAGCCTGGGGGATCATAATTTTATTTTGAACTGTGGGCGAAAACGTAATTTTGAGCTGAGGGCAGAATCGTAATTTTCAGGTAGAGGGAAAACCAAAATTTTATTTTGAACCAGTGGCAAAAGTGTAATTTTAAACGAAGGGCGAAACCGTAATTTTAAACTGAGAACAAAATTAAAAATGAGTTTTTGAACCGAGGGCAAGAACGTAATTTTGAGGTAGGGGCAAAATTATAATTTTATTTTTAGTTGGGGGCAAAAACGTATTTTTAAACGAATGACGAAATCGTAATTTTAAACTGGGAATAAAATTAAATTAAAAAAAATGTTGGTTCAATGGGGGAGTGCCAGGCAGCTGCCTGGCACTATTCCCCCAACTTACTTTTGTATATATAATATAATATAATATAATATAATATAATTTCACTCTTTTTTTATCTGTATTGTGGGCTTGATGTACATGGGCCTATGCCCAGTCAAAGGATGGCTGTATCAGCCAGCAACCCAACGTGTTACCACCTGCTAATGACATTGGCCAACTGAATATCTTACTATGTCCATTTCTATAATTTTCTCTGAAGTTTTTCTTGTCATTAGAAAAAAAATTAAAATAAAAAAATCAACGAGATTGGAATCAATCAAATTATTTCAATACCATATGAAGTCTCATTGTTTCATCGCTTACCGTTCGACTAAACATATTACGGCCTGTCAACAACTTGTAAATTTTATACAGTAAACATTAAGCTATAATTAATCATGTTGTTTTTCCACAGCGCGTCGACCATAGTCGGTATATCCTTACCCATGGTATTGGGTATATTATATGTATTTACAATTTTTTATTTGAAATAACGTGGACGCTATACTTTATTAGTACTATACTATTAACATGCATTGGCAACTCTAAATTAAACTAGGGGTAACATGATATGTCACTACACACTCTGATGTTGCGAGGCTAGGATTCCCAACAATAACAAACAAAAACAATAACAAACAAAGTCTGGCTTGGATTGCATATATAATGACTTATAAAAAATATATTTATCAATAATTTTGAATTATCATAAAATGTTTAAATAAGTTACAAGTTGATATTTGAATTGTTGAATTAAATAGTTGTACAAAAAACTAGTTTAAAATAGGGTTTTTTTTTTTTTTTTTTTTTTTTTTGCTTTATTCAATTATGTTGTGGGTTTGAGTTTTTTAATTTTATTTTCAGTTGTTTATTTTTATCACTATTTTGAGTATTTTTAAATTTTTTTTCTAGATGTGGCCCAGAGATTTTTTAGTATTTTTTTTCTTTTTTTTAAATTTGATTATAGATTTAGAGAGATTAAACTAAATATATATTTTTTAGTTCTTTGTTCAAGACTATTGCGATCTTGCGCTGTCATGTACAAGGATGCCTAAAATTTCATAATTTCTGGCTCAAGGCTTTCAATTTTTATTAAATTGATTTTTTTTTTCACGTCACCCGTTTATGTGACGTGTGACGTCACAAAATAAATGCTTGTCTATATGATATTGTATTGGAAGAATTTATGGTAAAATAGAAGGCCAATATAGCTAGATTTTTCCATAATTCATGGGTGATGCATCCTCGACTGGTCAAACATTTTCACAAGACTCGGAATCTAAAAACTGTAAAAGTTAATGCCCACAATAAGGGTGAGGGGGGCACTCCCCTAAGAGGGGAGTCCCCTCTCTTACGCATAACCAATCCTCGTGTGCCACGTCAACTCCTCTCTTAAACTCCTCTAACACTCTAAATTGATGGCGGCACTCCCCTCTTAGGTGACTTGGTTTTTTATTAAAAAAAAAAAAAAAAGGAAATTTTTCATTGGTCCACTCCTCCCTCTCTCCGGTGAATTCCCACCGATTTTAGTCCCCGATGTTGGTCCCCGATTGAATGGCAGCACCTCCCTCTTCGGTGGAGGAGGTCCCCGCATGGGGTCACCGAGAACGCCCCGCTCACCCTAACATGTGCCCATGTGATCACATGTAGATTAATGACTGGAAAACATTAACTTAAAATGATAGGATAACATATTATAATTACGCCATGGTATTTATATGTAGATGAAAGCTATCTATCTCTCCATCATAACACACCATCTTTTTCTCAAAACCTTTAAAACTTTAACAATACAATCAAGTAAAGATAATGGTCAATGAGTGTGCACCAAAGCCTCATGTGGCTCTCCTTGCAAGCCCTGGAATGGGTCACATCACCCCACTTTACGAGCTCGCGGTTCGTCTCGTCACTCAACATAACTTTCAGGTCACTTTTCTCGTCATCACTGCTGGCTCCACCGTTGCTCAAGACAGTTATTTAACCGCCTATCCAATTCCCGACCTCCATATTGTCGACCTCCCACCTCCAAACATGTCCAGCGAACTCCTCAATAACATGAAAACCGTCGCCCGCCTCTGCTATATAGTTGAACAGTCCATTCGTCCGCTTCGGTCCGTCCTAAACGGATTGAAACGACCAAAAGTAAAAGCTCTTATTATCGATATGTTCTGTACCGGCGTGTTTGAAGCATGTAAAGACCTATCAATTCCGGTTTATTCATTTTTCACGGCTTCACGGCTTCAGTGTTGGGTTTTGAAGGCTTTTAATTACACAAAACTCAAACTCACGTACAAAGATGTTTTTGTTGTTCAAGTAAAACCTTAATTTCATTCATGCTAAAACATACATTATATAGAATAAAATAAATACCCACTAACTAATAATTAGGGCCACCAACCCATTAACCCCACTAACTTAATCTTGCTAAACACTTCAACATAAAAAAACACATGACTAATTAAAAATACTTGACCCATAAAAAAAAATACTTCTATCGACCCGACTTGACCCGTCAAGATTAATCTAACATTCACCCCCTTAATCTTGATGTCGGTTCTTTGCTATCTGCTTGCGTTCTTTCTTGCTTCTTGCTTCTAATCAACATGCTTTCGTTGATTGATTTCTTGCAGACTTGCTTTCAAAACTTGCATTCTAAATCTTGCTGATTTTGCGTCTTACTTGTTGACTTTGCTCATCCTGCTACTTTCTAGCTTGATTCGAACCCACTCTTGCTTTCTTACCTCGAATCTTCTTGCTTGCTGACTTGCTTTAATGAACAGGCTACTTGCTACCTAATTTTTTCTTGCTTTCGAACCTTCATTCTTGCTCGGTTCAACTTCATGATCTTGCTATTCTTGCTTTAATCGGTTGATAATCCGACTCTAATCTTGCACTTGCTAAACGAACCACACGGGTCCGGTATCTTGCTAACTTTCTTTCTTGCTAACCCCGAATGGGTTTTCTTGCTAAACTTGCAACTTTCTTGCTTGATTCGAATTCGTTCTTACTTGCTTGCTTCGAATCATCTTTCTTGCTAACTTGCTATTCGAACCATAACATACGGTTCGGTCTTTCTCTTGCCATACGGACCGCTAAGGTTCGATTCTTTCTTTCTTTTGGCTATCGATATTCTTCAATCCTTTCTAATCGACGCCCTTTCTTTCTTTCTCCATTCTGACAGGTGCTTGCTCTTTCTTTCTTTGTTTCTTGATCGTTGTTCCTTCCTGCTTCTGATTTGAAATAATTTCATTCAACTTTCTTAACCTGCTTGTTTTCTCCTTTTAAGCTTTTAAATCAATTCACATGTGTTATAGCCTGCTTCCTACACCTGCATACTTGCTTGCTTTTCTTTTCTTTTTTTTCAAGGTGGATGCAATTAATTGAAAATTCATGTGCCTACCTTATTTAATCAAATCAACCGACCTTTCAGATATGTTCTTGCTGGCTTCTTGCTTTCAAATACACTTAATGAAGAAAAGTGCTGCATCAATAGCCGTCAAAAATGCCGACTTCCCCTTATTTTAAATTCTTACTTTCATGAACTGCTGCTTCTATACTTCATCCTGATGGTTTTTTTTTTTTACCTCCAAAAAAAACCGCTGCTCTCCTCTTATGCGTCTTCTTCTGCCCTGCAGCCAAGGGCTGCTCTCTTACTCGAAAATGACTCTCAAACCGGCCTTCTCTTACTTGCTACGAATTAGGTATGAGCCTAGGGCTCTGATACCAATTGTTGGGTTTTGAAGGCTTTTAATCACATAAAACTCAAACTCACGTACAAAGATGTTTTTGTTATTCAAGTAAAACCCTAATTTCATTCATGCTAAAACACAGGGGCGGATTTAGACACAAAGACCGGGTTCCCAGGAACTCAGTATTTTTGGAAAAAAAACGTTTTTTTGTAGTGTAAATCTTGTATGATTTGGAAAAAAAACGTTTTTTTGTAGTGTAAACCTTGTATGATTTGGAAAAAGGAACCCAGTGATTTCTCCGGCTGGATCCGCCACTGCTAAAACATACATTATATAGAATAAAATAAATACCCACTAACTAATAATTAGGGCCACTAACCCATTAACCCTACTAACTTAATCTTGCTAAACACTTCAACATAAAAAAAAACATGACTAATTAAAAATACTTGACCATAAAAAAAACATACTTCTATCGACCCGACTTGACCCGTCAAGATTAATCTAACATTCAGCAGCCCTTTTGACTCTCTTTATATCTTCCAACGCTGGATTGCAAGGCGGATGGTGAGTACGTGGATCTACCCGAACCTGTTAAGGTTCCGGGTTGCAACCCGATCCAAACTCAAGACTTGATGTATCTAGTCCCCAAGAGTATGATCAACGAATACCAACAGTGGTTTATGCATGTTAGTAGGTTACCTATGGTTACTGGGATATTTGTGAATAGTTGGGAAGATCTTGAATCGGTCTCACTCAAAGCAGTGAAACATGAACCGTTCTTTGCTAATATTCCCACGCCTCGGGTTTATCCCATTGGACCGCTCACGAAACAAGCTGAAACCAATTTTGTCCAAGTATGAGAAAGAAACTATTGCATGGCCTGATAAACAACCAAAAGACTCGGTCCTGTTTGTTGCACTAGGAAGTGGAGGGACACTAACTAGTGAACAACTCACTGAGTTGGCTTGGGGTTTAGAACTAAGCCAGCAGAGGTTTGTTCTAGTAGTTCGGAAGCCTAGTGACTGCGCTATCTCTGGGATTTTCAGTGCGGGGAGTGACGTGAATGACCCTATAGCATACTTACCGGACGGGTTTGTGGAGAGGACAAAGGGAGTTGGGTTGGTGGTGAGTGGATGGGCGCCTCAGGTGGGAGTGTTGAGCCACCCGTCTACAGGGGCATTTTTGTCTCATTGCGGGTGGAACTCGACGGTGGAGAGTGTTAAGTATGGTGTGCCCATTATTGCGTGGCCGTTGTACGCGGAGCAGGGGATAAATGCCGCACTGTTAAGCAATGAGGTCGGTGTGGCGTTGAGGATGCCTATGGTTGGTGAAGGAGGGGAGATGGTTGTGGTGCGGAGAAAGAAGATAGAGTCGGTTGTGAAGGCGGTTATGGAGGGTGAAGAAGGTAAGAAGCTCAGGAGGAGGGCGAAAGAGCTCCAAGCGAGTGGTAGGGAGACACTGAGTCATGGTGGGTCGTCTTATGAAACACTCACTCGAGTTGCTGAGTCATGGAACATCGAGACTTGAGGGTTGTCTAGAAGAAAAATGCACTTCGGTGTTCATTTGTAACACTTGTATAAGAAAAATGCACTTCAACATTTAGGAGGATAGTTTGATTTTGTTTTTCATGTCATATTGATAGCTTATATGTGTTATTGTTTGCATCAGTGTTTTATGCTTTTGTATGTTTTATTTGACTCTAATGTATGAAGGTGATTAAAGATCTTGAAAGGTTAAACCGGAATTTTTTTATGGGGTGGTTCGGTTAAAATGCACTGGGTCGCTTGGGATAGAGTTGCTTCTCCTGTGTGGGCAGGGGGTCTTGGCCTCTGTAGTCTCGAGAAAATTAATAAGGCCCTTCTTACTAAATGGGGATGGAGGTTCAAATCAGAAAGTGATAGCTTTTGGGTTAAAGTGATAAACGCTCTTCATCGGCATAGATTATCTTGGGATTTCCTCCCGATGCGGTTGTCTTTAAAAGGGGTGTGGAGTAACATTTGCAAGGTTAGCTCAAAGCAACTAGGAGACAATTTTTCTCTTAGAAGCCTTATGAAAGGCGAGGTTGGGGATGGGTCAGATATTTTCTTTTGGTTGGACCCGTGGTTACTTCCGAAACCTCTGAAGGAGGAGCTTCCGAATCTTTTTCGGTTGGAGATGGATAAGAAATGTAGAGTCAAGGATCGAATAGTTAGACCCGTGTCCAATCCGAGCGGTAAGTGGGAATGGAGGGCTGTTCCGGATTCTAAAGAGAAACTTGCTGAATGGAGCTATTTTTGTAGTTTACTTCATCATGTGTCATTTACAGATCGTAAGGACAGGTGGATATGGATGGGGGTTGGGGCGGACGGGTTTACGGTTGGGTAGGTTAAGCGGTTGTTGGAGTTGAGCTCTGATTTTAGCTCTCGTTACGTATTGGATTGGTGTAAATGACTGCCTAAGAAATGTAATTTATTTGCGTGAAGAGCTAAATCGGATAGGATTCCGACTAGGGCGGCGCTTCAAAGGAGCAATATTCCGGTTGGAGATAGCAGTTGTCCTTTATGTAATATGGAGACCGAGTCGGTTGAGCATTTGTTTACCTCTTGTTGGGTTTCGTCGGTGATATGGCAGAGAAGTCAAGCTTGGTGCAAGACGCCAAATTTTGTGTTTTTCTCGTTCCGGGATGTCTTGGAGGCAAAGAGGTGGTACGGGTTAGATGGTCAGAAGAAGGAGGTGTTCCATGGCATCGTCATTCTCGCGTGTTGGAGTATTTGGAAAGCAAGGAATGATTTGGTGTTTGCGGGAAAGTATGTTAAAATTAATGATATTTTTAGCGAGATAAGATCTTTAGGTTTCGTTTGGTATAAAAATAGATCGAAGAACAGGAATGTCTCTTGGGAGTCGTGGTGTAATTTTGTAAATATGTAATTGGGGTTGACCGCTCGGTTTCGAGTTGGTATCGTTTTTTAATGAAGCTATCTTTTAAAAAAAATGTATGTATACATACCTTACAATTTTCATATAATCATCAACTTTTAGGTCAATAAACTTTTACATAAGGAGGATTCTATCATATACATATCCTTACAATTTTCATATAATCATCAACTTTTAGGTCAACACATTAAAAAAACCCAACCCACCCTCCAACATGTCCATAACGTATGTACATACAAGAAAATAAAAAAAATAACATTAGACAAGGCCGTAAAATGGTTGGGTCGTCTAAACGGATGCCATGTCATTCATCCGTCTTATATAGAACATTTGTTACGAATGTTCTTAGGTCTTTGTCATGACTTGATTAGAAATTGGTGATTTTACAGTGTCTCCTATAAGGTTGTATATTGCCTTTTTTTCTCAATTAAGTCAATGATACATTTTTTTTATATATTTTTAAAACTATTATCATTGAATCTTTTCCTTTTTATTGAATAAGCTTTCAATATTATTTCTGAAAGTGTTGTGTTTGATAAATAAATTAAAACATAGATTTAAAATACTCTAACCCCAAGGTCGAGAAGTGAGAACGTGCTCATTGTGATAAATTTTCTTGAAGAATGAAACTATTGACTAATCATTAATATGGCTATACAAATTGCATATGCGGATTCACCTTTTTTCTTTTCATTAAATATCACCAATAGTCGATGGCTTTATAGTCTAATGGGATCTTGGTAGTGGGATAAGACTTTAGGACTAATAGGTCATGGGTTCGAGTCCCACAAGGGGGTGTTTCCTCCTGAATTGGTATATAGGCATTATGCCTAGTGGAGATAGATATGATCGGGTGATTCTACTGGTGGCACGATGATACTCCAGTGGTCCGTGAATGATCCAAATTTGCCGTTAAAAAAAAATCACCAATAAAAACTCATACACATGGCATATCCAACAAAGAGCCACTTCCATTTTATATTTTTGAGTGAAATTACTTTTTGAGTGCTTTTGTTTTAATGGTTTTAGCCATTTGAGTCTAAAATTAAAATGTTTAACGCCCTGAGTCAGTATAAACTTTTTTTTATAACCATTTGAGTCCTTTTGATTCCAAATTCTAACCTTTTGAGTCCAATTGTTTTAACAAAATTGGACTCAAACCGTTATAAAATGAACAAAATTGGACTCAAAACGTTATAAAATAAATGGCTAGGGACTCAGGGCGTTAAACTTTTTGATTTTGGACTCAATTGGTTAAAATTACTAAAATAAAGAGACTCAAAAAGTAATTTACTCTATATTTTTTTGTTGTTTTTTTCCTACTACTTTCTTTTATTTCTTTTTCATTTTTTTACAAGTATAATATATAACTTTATTGTAATCAAGTATCTTCTTTACTTACATTTAAATGATCTACTTATTATATGTTTTTATATTTTTCTAAAATATAATAAAAGAAAAAATGTTAGTATTACACCAATGGAGTTGGTGATCCATTAACGCAAAGTTTTTAAAAACACTTAAGTTTAGAAGTTTTTGGTTCCTGTCTTACAAATGACGAGCAAGGTTTTAAAACTCGGATTGGACCAGCCGGCCAGACCGGTTTGACCGGGAATCGATACCTCCGGCAGTCCGGTTGTCCCTATACGACCCGTTTTCAAACAAACAGGTCAGTTCTTGCCGGCCGGCGGTTGGACCAGTGATTAGCGAGTTGCTGTCAAACCTTGTTTAGACTTTAACAAGTCATTTTTGTTCGATCCAACGATATACACATGAATGACGACCGGGATTAGCAATTTTACTCTTTAGATTGAATAGTGTAAAAAACTCTGTGGTTTGAGCTATTTTGTCAGTTACTTAACATATATTTAGAAGAGTTAAATGTTATTTTAGTCCCTGTGGTTTGAGCTATTTTGTCAGTTTAGTCTAAATGTTTCATTTGTCTGTGGGTTCAAAAAGGTTTCCCCGTTGCCATTTTAGTCCACGGGTTAACTTCATCCATTTTTCTGTTAAGGAGAATGACAATTCGGTCATTTTATATGGACGAATTGCCCTTCTAGTTAACAGAATTACATAAAAAATGACTGAATTGCTCTTGTCATTAACATAATAAATGGATGAAGTTAATTCAATAGACTAAAATGGCAACGGTGAAACCTTTTTGGACCCACATGCGAAAAATGTAACTTTTGGACTAAACTATCAAAATGACCCAAAACACAAGGACTAAAATGACATTTAACTCTATTTAGAATTACGGGCTTTGTTTGTTGGATTTTTGTTATATGTAGAGCCCATATAGCTTTAGTGTCTAGCTTTGTAACATAAAATGAATTGGTTATTCTATTTAATTTAATCGAACCTTTTGTATTTATATATTTTGTAACTAGTTTAAGAACTCATGACTTTCATGGGTTGCTAAAAGAAAATATTTTCATTATCACCGTTGACATAAATATTATGATTTTATACACGTTAAAACACAAACGAATATATTAGAGTATGACAAATTGAAATACATGAATATGCAACGATCACAATTCGTTGAAAATATCTTTATAAACCACATTAGTTGTTTTCTGTAGGTTTGCCGTCGTTGTCAAGTATTAGTAGTTTGACTCCATCTCGTATTTTTACCCTTAATAAAGCAATATACAATTGACCATGAGAGAAGACGAGTTGTTTCAAGTACCCGTGTGTTACACGGGTTACCCAAAGTAGATTATATAACATTTAACAATGTTGACATAAAACTTGAATGAATTAAATGTTCCATTCTTATCATTCCTCGCCAATATCCCTGGTCCAAAAGTGCCTTCACCGCATGAAGATCTGTAGACAAAAGCACCATTCATGTTAACATATGTAGACCCGACATATATTTCTAGTTAAAAACTAATTAAAGAATTGAAACTCAGACGTAAGAGATTCACATATCATAGTAACAGTATATGCTCTTAGGGTTATTCGGATAATAATGTAAGACTTAAATGGTTGTGAAAGTCTTGCATATTTATTAAATTTGATAAAAACATGGTTTTTTGGCTTCTTTCATATATGTTTTTAGCAAAACCATATTTTTCAATGATCAAATCAACCAAAGAGTTTATTAACAAAATCGAACAGTTATGGAAGTCTAAAACATAAAAATCAATTATAGGTTCGGTTTTAGCTTATAACCGAATCGACCCAGAACATTAGCACCATACAGTTTCAAGATAAGATTGGATCCCTTAAATTGAAAATGATTTATTTGGCCTCTATGAATATTTTTTTTACCAAAAAAGCTACTCTTTTGACTGCTTTATTATAATTTTTGCCTCTATAACATGTTCAGAATTTATCTATCACTTGTCTTCTATAACCCGGGGTAATCTGGCATGACCACGACGTCCTCAAGTTGCTTCAATATGCATATTCACTCGGCGCACAATGCTGTCCATCAACATGGTTTATTAAAATGCCTTCACAAATTGCAGATAGATATGTAGGGATGAGCTTGGCATCAACCGGTGCCGGTACCGAAAATATTGATATCAAAAATCTAAAAAAATGGGTACCGGTATCGAAAATACCCCGTATGGTATGGTTCTGTACTGGTACGGACCGACATTCGAAGTTAAAAACCGGTAAATACCGGTACTACAAACACTTAATGTCCATACCGAATCGAACATAAAATATTTCAGTTCAGTTAATTCGGTGCCGGTTTCGAACTGGTACCAGGGGCGGACCCACCTTGTGGGGTGGGTGGGCGGCCGCACCCCTTGAAAAAAAATTAGTGGTATTTTTCGCGAAAAATCCTGTCAGCACCCCTTGGAAAATCCCGACCACACCCCTTAGAAATTTTCGTCCACACCCCTTAGAAAAAAATGTTAGGAATTTATATAAAAAAAATTGTGAACACGGATTGAAACCCGATCAAATTATGTAAACAAGTTAGCCCACTAACCCCTTTAATAAAACTTAAATTCAATCCATCAAACCCAATAACTTAATACCCATTCAAGCCAACCCAACTACTAGTTTTGTTAAACAAAATCAGTCCACATAATAAAAAACCCAAATTGCTGCCACTTGCCAGCGACTCCCGCCCTCACTCTGCCTCACTTCAGCGCCTAACGACAACATAATTCCGGCCGGCGACTGCAAAATTCCGGCTGCAAACTGGTTAATTCAGGCCGCCCCTGACAGGTACATGTTTTTTTTTTTTTTTTTTTTTTGTTATGTTGATGTTTATGCGATTTTGTTCAAGAGCCAAGAGATAATAGGATTTTAGGATGGGTTAAAAAGTTTAAACTTTTATGTGTTTTGAGGTAATTTGGGGTTGTTCTAGTCTTTATAGGATGGGTTTGTTGTTCTTAATCTCTTATTGATTATATGATTCTAGTATAGGGTTTGAAAAGATGAAATTCAAAAATTGAACTTAAATAGGTAATTCGATTTGTTTTGATGTTTTATTGATGTTTTAAGATGATCTTTGTTTATTTTGTATGTGTTAGGATTAGGAAGAAACAATGAGTAGGGAAGTTATGCCGCGATTTCTCAAGAGGAAAGGGGTTGAACCACTATTTAATGATTAAGAGAAATAGAAGTAGGGATGATTTGAATTTTGATGCTTTTTTGTTTGTTAATGTGATAGGAAGTTAGGAACTAGGGTTTGATTGTTTCAAAATTGAAATGGACCCAACCCGATCTGATTCGACCTGCTATGAAACTTTGTTTGTTTGTGTTTACTTGTTTTACATGACCCTGCCCGATCCGACCCGCTATGAACCGATTTTTTTATATAGCTAGGGGTCTAAAATCTTTAAAAAACTTCCGCACCCCCAGGAAAAAAATCCTGGGTCCGCCACTGACTGATACCCAGTACCATTTGCTTATCTCTAACGGTATGAATCACTACACATGGGCATTTCTAAGTGCAAGAAAAAAAAGTAGCAACTACCTGCCTAATTATCCAAATATGAATACTTATGACCATAAAGAATCAACCAATCAAATAGTAAACAAACCAATAATAATATGGGTAGTTCTATACATGTCCTTTCTTTACTTATCTATTTTGTTCGACAACTTCTGAATGGGTAAGTACTGAACTAGTAAGAGGTCTGAACCATTAAGAGTCAGTATAATGCTTAACCATTTAGAGTCAAATGTCTGATCAATTCAGATAACAGGTCTTAACCATTCAGACTCAGTATAATGCTTAACCATTCAAAGGCAAATATCTGAATTATTTAGACATCTGCTTGCGAAACAAACGGTCTAAACCATTAAGTGTTGAACCAGTAAGGGAGGTCTGAACTATTAAGAGCCTCATTAAGAGGTAAACAAATAACCCCTAAATAACATAATCAATTCTTGATGTATAGGATTCTTTTCTTTTTTAATTTGAGTTTCTCACCAAAAGAGTTATCACCGTTCGAACTTATATTAATTTGAATTTATGACAACGTGATAACGATTACTCTTGTGTCCATAGAATCCCCGACCGAGGCAACGGTAGAGATAGTCTCGATTGATGTGCTCGTGGTGAAGATCGAAACCCTACTCGCAGAATCGCCAACCAAGGCGGCGATAGAGTCTATCTCGACCCGTGGGATCTTAAGATCAAGCGACTCCAGCGACAAGTCCGGAATCTTGAGTTATAATACGAGATCAGGCGACTCCATCAACGGATCCGAGATCTTGAGGCACCGTCGAAATAGGAGGAAACAGAACCGAAAGGATTCGTCAGGGACGAGTTATCCAGGGATGAGGAGCATCCTACCAATGGCGACACTATCTATGATAATCCTCCCGTGTATGATGAATACGGGGATGAGGAATGGTATTCTTGGGCAACGGGTGGTGTTTTAGGTGAAACCGTAGGAGTTCAACAAGCTGAAAAGAGTTTGATTTATCATGATTCTTTTTCTTAATTTTAATTTATCTCCAAAGTTGTTATCATCGTAGGTTCGAGATTTTAAACTTATATTAATTATTTATTTATATGTTTCTTTTTTACAATCGTCCCGAAATCACGGATTGAATTTAGTATTAATTGTTATCATAGATGAATTGTTATCACCGTTAGACATCAAGAGTCATACATAAATATGTTTGTAATTTTTACCGAATAGGTTTAGCTTTAAGTCAAGGGGTTTAGCCACGAATCACGATACATCAAATACAAGATGAAATTAATCAAGAATCATTTTTTGACGTGTCCGATATGAATTAACTAATTTTATTTATTATTAAATTAAATTAAATTAAATTAAATTACCTATAATTTATGTATCGGAGAATTAAAAGAAAACCCTTTAAAAATAAGGATTTTTTTAAATCAAGGGTTGATATTGATTACAAATAAAACCCCTATAATTAGTCATTAGAGTAAAATGCACGGATAGTCCATGTGGTTTGGTAAAGTTTCACTTTTAGTCCCCACCTTTTCAAAATTACATGTATGTTCCCTGTGGTTTGCTAAGTTGTTACTCGGATAGTCCCTAGAGTAGATGGAGGTTAGTTTTCTCAGTTAAGTAGATGTGAAATGACAAAATTACTCTGATCATTAAAAAACTATATATAAAACATTAAAAACCTAAAACGAAGAATTAAAAAAATTAAAAATAGTATATATATTAAAATTCAACTTCTCTTTGTCTCTCTTGACATTTCCAGCCATCAAACCAACATTATAACATCACCAAAAACACCAACCATTGCCGACCACCACTGCCGATTCCGGTTCCGACACACCACTATCGCCACAAACACCAACCATCGTTGGCCACCACAAGACAATTCTAGTTCAAACCCACCCCAACTACCGTGGCTCCTCAACCTGCACACCACCTTCATCGTCGATGTCGGCGGTAGTAGTTTGCTATTTAATACGAAATTGATGGTTGTGGTTTTTAAATATGATGATAATTAGTGGTGGTTTTTCTAACCTGGGCAAGTGATGTATAGGGTAGAAGCGAGTCTTTTAGCACAAGAAGGTTGGTCGTTTTTCCGATGACGGATATCGATGGTGTTGTTTGAGTTTTTCGGCATTTCAAGTCTGACCATTATACATCTCACCGTTTTCCCCCCACATTGATCCACCGGTGTTTTCATATCTGAAGGTGGCGATATTCCTACCACCTTAGATTTCCGGCAGTACATGTATTTGTGAGTGTGTTTATGTCTATCGCCTCCGTCAATTCAGATCGTAGCAGAAATCAGAAGAAGACATGGTTTTATAATGTAAAAATATAGGGAAAAGTCAAGGTGACATTATTGTAATTAAATAGAACTCCTTTAAAGTCTTTTCCTATAAATAGGAGGATAAGGTTAGACATTTAGAACTTTTGCAACTTTTGGAGCCTTAAAGTTTATAGAGAGATTCTAGAGAGAGAAAGTGTTCAAGGTGATTCACGGTGCTTGTATTCTGTCATATCATCAATAGAATCATAGTTTATACGTTCTTGTGTTCGGTCCACACACGTGCACATATTTCGCACGTCGCATGTGTCGTTTCGTAATCATTCGGGAGTCAAACACGGTCCTACAATGCGTTCACAGTATTGATGTTGGAGAAGGAGCTAACAAGTTTAAGGAAGAGAGGCAGAGGGAGAAAGAGAGAGACGATATGTGGTTGGGATCTGTTGAGGGTGAGATTGGGGGTTTTGTTTTTGGATTTCTTGTTATTGAAATTACACCAGAATTACGTCTTCATTTGTCTGTTGATGGTTAGGGTGAGATTTGGGGTGGGTTGGTGATGAAGATGATGATGGTGGGGCCCACTTAATTAATTAAATAATTAAAAAATATATTTCTTTTAATGTTTTAAGTTATTATATTTAATAGTAAGGGTAGTTTTGTCATTTCATAACCACTTAACTGAGAAAATTAACCTCCATCCACTTCAGGACTGTCCGAGTAACAACTCAGGGAGCATACATGTAATTTTGAAAAAAATAGGGAATAAAGGTGAAACTTTACCAAAACACAGAGACTATCCGTGCATTTTACTCTAATCATTAATACTATAAAGTTAGGGGTATTTTAGTCATTTAGCCATTTCCTATTAAATACTAATTCTACCAAGTTTTTTAAACTAAAATAACTTTTATATACTTCATTACTTTTGAAAAAAAAATTATACCATAAAATCATGTATTTTTTTTCTCTTTAATATGAGTACCATGTTGCAATACTTTTTTTATTTATGAAAGTGACTTTTAAAAAAGTTACAAAAATGTGTTTTATAATTTTGCTAGTTATGTAGTTGTAATACGCTAATATGAAAAATGTATTGTGTTGATTTTAAATCTTTACGTGAGTTTTTATTTTGTTGTGTAATTCTTATGTGTTGCTATTTTTCCTGTTGTGTTATTATTGGGAGCCTATTTGGAATAAACTTTTTCTACTATTTATGTAATAATATAATCTATTTACAAAATTAAAACAAAAACATGAAATTGTGCTAGTATGTAACAGTGTGTGTTGTTTATAAAATAAAAAAAACGAAATCCTGCTAGTTATGTAATAGTAACTATTGTGTACAAAATTAAAAAAAACATGAAATTGTGCTGATTACGGTGTTGATTAATGTGTTGATTACAGTTTTATGCTGATTACGGGGGATGTGCTGACAGTGGTGGTGTGGGATGTTACCGTTAGATGTGGTGACGGTGGTGTTACCGTGCTGATTAATGTGCTGAAGTTGATGATGTGATGATTACGGTACTGCTGATGATGCAGATTACAGTGCTGATGATGCTGATGAAGAATATATTAGTAGATTAGGATTTGAATTAATCTTGCATGAATTTAGGGATAATTTAATTATTGTTTTTAGTTAGATATAAATAAAAGGGTATAAAAAGTCTAAAATACCCTTAAATCAATTTTTTAATTGAGGACACGCGTCATTAAACTGTTGGTTCTTACAGTTTGTATAAATATACGTGTTTGTATATGATCTATACCTACATTAACTTTCTAAAATTTCAAATGCCTTAGAAAAAACTTCAATACAATAGATAAAGGATGGGGTGATGGTTAGGTTTAATTGACAAAACCATTGGAGTTAAGATGTTGCTTCTCTTGAGGTCAAGGTTCATGGTGTAATTTAAATTGCTAAACAAAAAATAGATAAAAGATGCTTGTAATAACAACAATACAAATGTACGATTATTTGAATTCCAATAGTAGAATACCAAAGGAGTAAAACGGGTAAAAGACAATAAATTTTACTGAGGGTTTGGAGAACGGCTGTTAGCAGCTGAAACTCTTGAACCCCACAAGAGCAATTCTTTGCTCGTATCATCCTTGTGAGTCATCACTTCAATGAAGCACAAGCAATCCTCTTTAGCTCCCGTTGCAGTCTCTATTGCTTCTATTAGATCTTCTTCACAAAACACATTCAGATTTCAACAAGTTAATTGTGAACAATCATCGAAGGTGACAAAGTTAATAATCATGTTCTATATATAACGGTCTAAATCATTTCATTTTCGTTCAAGTTTAAGTTTTATATATTTATCTAATTGATCAGGTAGATCTAAAACATAATCTAAGTCAACATGTTTATAACTAAACGAATCTAAATGACGACTCTTACCTTTGTAGTCCAGCACTTGCTCTCGCCATTATGGATTGCATCAACCTATCCAGTGTAGTTCCAATTCTTGATTACATTGTAAGGCCCATCATGGATTTCTACTTCAATGGTGTAACCACCATTGTTTATCAGGAAGATGATGGATTTCTGCCCGCATCGCAGCATTGTGGACACATCTTGAGTTGTAACCTAATAAAAACGAATCGATTAAAAAAAATTATTAGATCATCAATGAGATTAAGATTAAGTTGTATATACTTGAAAGCTGCCATCGCCGATGCAAGCTATCACTCTCTTATTAGTGGCTTCCTGTGCATAGCCAAGAGTAGCACCAACAGACCATCCAATCGTTCCATATTGCATTTGGAATTCATATCTACAATGCCAGTTTTTAATAATCAAAATGCTATGATAAAAAATTGTGCCCAGGCTCGGCTCAAGCACTGTTTCTAAAGCTCGAGCTCAGCTCATGAGTAGTTGTTTAAGCTCGAGATCGGCTTAGGCTCGGCGCATTTATTATTTGTTAATTAATTTATATACATATTTATAATTATATTTTTTAGATATAACATAATAGTGTGAGGTTCATTGGGGAACACTAAAAAAATGGGGAACAGTGGGGAACCAACTCAAACGAACTTTGATTGGACTCATTCCAGCGGCGTTGGAACCGGCTTGTAGAACCCTAACTAGGATCTCTTAACCCTAAACCCTAAATCATAACCCCTAAACCCTAAATATATTAGGGTTTGTCTTTTAGGGTTTAGCTTTAGGGTTTAGATTTAGGGTTTAGGGTTTAGCTTTAGGGTTTAGCTTTAGGTTTAGCCTTTAGGGTTTAGCTTTTAGGTTTATAGTTTAGATTTTACGGTTTAGCTTAGGTTTTAGCCTTATTTTTTAGCTTTAGGGTTTAGAGTTTAGGAGTTAGGATTTAGGGTTTAGGGTTAAGAGATCTTAGTTAGGATTCGATGAGCCGGTTCCAACGCCACTGGAATGAGTCCAATCGGAGTTCGTTTGAGTCGGTTCCCCGCTGTTCCCCACTTTTTTAGTGTTCCATAATGAACGTTCCCCTATATAGATATATTATTTATTTTTATCATAGTTTTATATATAATAAAAAGTATATAAATATATTTTTAACATATTCATTTAGGCTTGCGAGCCGGCTCGAGCTCAAGCCCGAGCTCGGGCTTATCAAACGAGCTTATTTAGGATTGTGCCCATTTAATCTCGGCTCGATTCTAGCTTTTAGTGAGTTAATCTCGAGCTAGCTCAAGAACGACTTGGCTTGTTTATAAATGGCCCTATTTGATGCTTACCCACATCCTTATGGCAGTTTTAGTTTCTGGCAATTGAACCAGGAATCTCCTGTTTCAACAATTAAAGTTGTGTCACCAGACAACATCTTTTGTATGTGTTCAAATAGAACATTGACCTTTAATGGCTCCCTAAGAGCACCTTTCTGAGGACGCCCTTGAGGTACAAAAATCCTATGATAGTTTTCGTATGCAGT
This sequence comes from Helianthus tuberosus, assembly GCA_030545235.1. NCBI lineage: Eukaryota > Viridiplantae > Streptophyta > Magnoliopsida > Asterales > Asteraceae > Helianthus > Helianthus tuberosus. The sequence goes on from CM060377.1 coordinate 43,056,564, forward strand.
CGTGTTTTTCTTAATCCGTTTGGCTAGAGCTTGCAAGAAATCCTTCATAGCAACACAACCAAAAGTAGGCCTGATGAAACACAGGTTAACACTATGGTCAATCTGTGGGGTTATTTCTCTTGTGGGTTCAATCTCTCTTTCTACTCGTGAGATGGCTCGGTTCCTGCAAAACAGCAACACCGTTAGTCTCGTTAAGAGGGGAATATGGGGGTTTCCCTCTTAACCAGGCTCCGGCGTGAGAATAAGTACTGTTCCGAGGAGGAATAAACAGTGTGTGTTAAGTGTGAGAATAGAGAGAGCAAGATCCTTTAACCTGAATGATGAAGGGTTCTATTTATAGCCGGAGGGTGAGAGAGGGAAGAGCTGCGATGCCAGCTGTGGTTGCGCGCCAGCTGTCCGACCAAGGGGAATATCCTCTTGGTCTCCTCTGCTGTAGTCAGTGTAGTGGTACACGTGGCGCGCTCGCATTTGCCCATCTTGGAGACGTCGTACTGGCATTGTCGGGCTGCCCTTAGATTTGTTACAGGCCTACGTGGCGCCTGGTGACACGTTGTGTCCTTTATGTCGGGTGGAGCATCTTTGGAGCCACCTAGATATTTTCCAGAAGCTTCTAGAAGCTTCTGGATGACTTCGTCGATGTCAGCGCCACGTCTGATGGAAAAAGTGGTGTGGTCCTTGCCATGTTGGCAAGGAATTGGGACCATACCTCTTCAAGTCCCCCCAGTCCAGTGTGCCTTCTAGTTGAGTTGATCGTCTAGGAGGGATTCTGGACTTATAAGTGTGGTATTTCGTTATGGAGTGAGGTTTTCATGGGATCCCTAAGAAATCTGCACCTAATGGGCCCACGGCGCGTGGAGTTTGGCAACTTGTATAGTTGAGCCGGGTGGACGCGTGGCGTACCGCGCATGGGTTTTTGCACTTTAAAAAGTTGAGCCAAATGGACGCATGGCGCACCGCGCATGGGTTTTGGCACTTTTTAAAAAAGTTGAGCCAAATGGACGCATGGCGTGCCGCACATGGGTTTTGGCACTTTAAAAAAGTTGAGCCAAATGGACGCATGGCGTGCCGCGCATGGGTTTTGGTCCTTTAAAAAGTTGAGCCAAATGGACGCATGGCGTGCCGCGCATGGGTTTTGGCCCTTTAAAAAGTTGAGCCAAATGGACGCATGGCGTGCCGCGCATGGGTTTTGGCTCTTTAAAAAGTTGTCGTCGAGAGGAAGCTTTGTCTGTCTTGGGAAGGGATGACTGATGTGACTGGCTGGTGTCAGATGAACAGTTGCCTTTTCAGTCACCGTCAGTTGCTTTTCACCGAAGTGTCAGGTGTCTGTTCACCTGCTTCCGGAAAAAGAGGTGCCGCCTTCTCTCTCCTCTGACGTGTCTTCTCCCTGTTGGTTGCTTTTTGGGATTCTGACGCCCCCACTACCCATCGCATTAAATGCGATGGGTATAAATATATGGTGGTTTTCTCTTTCTTCTCCACTTATTCAAAATTTGAATTCCGGAGATCTCTCTTCTTCCTTTATTTTCTATCTTCTTTTCTTTGAGTTCATCTGCATTACAGTTTGTTTTCCTACCATGTCTTCTGCAAATCCTTCTTCAAGGAAGAAGAGGAACAAGGGGAAAACTCCTCCTGGCCCGGATCAGGCGGTAATAGGGTGGAGAGAGGAGGAATTCCAGAATTTGGTAAGGGAGATGGGTTTTCTCCCTGATTGGGGTGCTCAGTATCCTACTCCTGGTTCCACCGCCATGGATGCTCCTCCCGGTCATATGACTTTGTATGCTGCTTTCTTCCGGGAGGGCAGCTTCAGGCTTCCGATGACCCGATTTACTGCTGATGTGTTGAGGGGTTATGGTCTCCACATCTCTCAGATCAATGCCATCGGACTCCCTCGTATTACTCACTTTGAGTTTGTTTGTATGGCAAACCGTTTAGATCCGACGTTTGAGATGTTCAACGCCTTCTACACCGTTTCATATACGAGTGGGTTTTACTCTTTCAGTGCCCGTACCGGCGTTTCTCCTGTTTGTTCTGTGCCACTGAAGAGTCTCCATGACTGGAAGCAGAAATTCTTTTATATTCGCCGGGGTGTTGTACCTGTGGACATGCACTACAGATCCGTGGATGAGGGTATCCCCAAAGTTGATGTGGTTGCAAATTTTGCTGATCAAGACTGGTATAAGAGGTTGACTCGTAAAGCCACTCCAATAATCCAGCTTGAGGAGATGGCGTTGGTTGGTGCCGGGATGAGCCTGAAGTGGGTCCCGAAACATCCGTTGGGGGTTCCGGTTTACGGTCATGAGGGCAAGTGTAGGTTTTGCTCCGCATCCCTCTTTTTTTTTGTGTATGTTGTACGTTGTATTGTTTGTGCATTGTTCTTTATCTCCGTCTTTTTGTGCAGTAGGTTTCACGTTGTTGAATGTTTTGGATCTTAAGGCACCGGGTGCAATGGTTGAGGCGATACAAAGACCTGATAAACAACCCTGGTTGGATCAGATCCGTGGTCGATTTCTGCATCCGAGTAATGAGAGTTTCACCGCTTATGTGAACACTGTCTTAGGTGAAGATAATGAAAATGATGATGATGCATTTGATTCCATTCGAGAGGAAGTTATCGTTCTCTCGAGTGATGGGTCTGGCAGATCTTTGGAAGACCTAACCTCTCGTTCCGCGCTTGCAGGTCCGGCGCAGGGGATTGTGCATGAGCCGGTGAACGAGGCTGTTGGTGATGATTTGGAGATTCCGGTCGAAACTGTTGACCCGTTGGAGACGAGGAGAAAAGCGAAAGCTGACAAGGCGGAAGGGAAAGGGAAAAGGGCTGAAGAAACTTCCACCAAGTCTCCTCGTAAGCGACTTCATACTCATCGTATCCTTGATTATGTTGTCGTTTCTGATACGTTGTCCGGTTTAGGAGTTGTAGAGAGACGTCCTGCGTCGGACCCTGAGGACCGCGCGACTTTAACAGAGATGATGCAGAAGAAGGCCTTCGATGATAGGAAGCGAAAGCTTGACGAGCAGGCTGCTGCTATGCTTGCCTCGAAGAAGATTAAACTTCAAAAAGAGAATCCTCCTGCCCCTTCTGAATCGGATATTGACATGGGTATTTTCGCTGAAAAACCTAGTGATTTGTTGCAGAAAATCTATGAAGCTTCTGGTATTCGTTTTATTTTCTCTCAACTTGTCTTACATTTTTTGCTTGTTTGTCCTTTTCTTTGAATGTGCTGCTCGTTTTGGAGTAGGTGCCAAAACAGCCAAGACGGGACACAAGATTGATATTTCAAAAATTACTCCTCCGGAATCTCCGCCGTCGAGGACCTTTGGGTTGTCTCCTCCCCATGAAACTTCTGACGGGAAGAAAAAGGAAGATGTGAATGTGGAGCAAGTTGGAGAAGGTGGTGGTAAGACGGGTGGTGATGCTGGCGGTGTTGTTGGTGGTGATGATGTCGCGGGAGGTGCTGGGGGTGTTGATGCGGGTGGTGCTGGTGGTGTTGATCGTGGTAAGAATGTTGAAACCGAGATGCAGACCAGTGAGACCACTCTGCATCATACGATATATACCAAACGCCCGCCCGGTGCTGGTGGTGGTGCGACCTCCGGGGCGGTTCGCGACCCTCTGTTTGGGAAGGTGCATGCTGACTCTTTTGACACAACGAATCCTGCTTGTGATGACCTTCCGCATGTCCCTCGTTGGAATCTGACACAGGGTTCCAGGATGAATAATTTGGATAATTGTCATGAGTTTTTCTCTATGTCTCTCCCCCCGGCTGAAAGGATGTTCCAGAAGAGGCGCCGCCGGTTAGAGCTTTTGGATGAGCATGTTCAAGCCGGGGTTAACTTCTGGTCCACTTCACAGGAGATTGTCCGTGAGTGGAGAGAAATGGGGGAAGACACTCTGGAGTTTGAGAATGAGAAAAAAACTATTTGCGGAAGAGAAGGAACGGTTCAATGTTGAGAAGAAAGGGTTGATCTGGAGGTTAGCTGATGCGGAAGAGAAACTTTCCCAAGAAAAGCAAGCCAATGCTGATAAGCAAAAAAACTGGGAAGCTGCATGCGAGCGTACCAATGTGGAGCTTAAATCTCAACGTGACGCGATTGTTCGTTTGTCCGGAGAGAAGACTGAGCTTGCTGATGAAGCCCAAAAGGCGCGTGTTGCATTTGAAGAGAAGGAAAAAGAGTATATTGCGCGTATTGCTAAGCTGGAAGACCTTGCTAGGGAATATGAGACTGCTGATCGTCTTCTTCAAGAGAAGACTGCTGAATGCAAGGCCTCTGAACTCCTTGCTGAGGAAGTGTCCACTGATTGCAAATGGTTGCTCTCGCGCGCGGTGCCTCTGGTAATTTCTTTTACTTTATTTTGTGACTTTCGTGAATTGTCCCTTATTTGTGTGTTCGTTGTAGATTGCTGATCGCATCGTCAACTCGCATGAGCTTGCCCATTATATGTATGAGTTGGGGCAAGCTGGTTACAGCAGCGGGCGTAAGGATGGGTACAACGAGGGTAGGGCTGCGGCCCTTAATAAGGAGAAAGAACATCATTTCGAGCTGTGGAAAGAGGATTGTACTGCTGCTTACGCCGCGAAAAGACAAGAGTTTTCGTCTTTGGAGTTTGCTGTGGTTAAAGCTGCGAAAAAACTGGCTCGAAGACCTGATGGTGTCGCGTTGTTAAAGAAAGCGCTTGGCGATGAAGGTGGTGCGACTGGAGGTGCTGGGCCCAGTCATCCCGAATGAGGAACTCCGGCCTGCGCGCCGCGTATGACCTTGGTTGGTCTTGTACTTGACAATTGGATGAACAATTTTAACTTCCTTGTTACGCTTGTGGATATTTCGCGATGATTTGACATTTGTTATGCTAATAGTTGTTTGTTTTTATGCGAATTTTGTTATCGTCATAATATGTGCATGTGTAATTACTTTGATTTAGGTATCACGAATGAATGATGGCGCTGACAGGTTGTGTTGTGTTTATTACAACGTTCTATTCTGTCGTATTTATGCGCAGGTTGGATCGTGAATACGAAGTGATCGAGTTACAGGTTATTGTGTGTACCCGACTGTTCTCAGCCTTGGGGGTGCTTACAATGTTTGTTTGTCCTGTGTTCGATGTTATCATGTTTATGTGGGCACGAAGTATTTGTTTGGCGTTTGTTAGGCTTTAGTTGTGTGTCTGACCCGGCTGTGCACTTGTTTGTGACAGGCCTTGGAGGTCTACAACGTTTCCTAATGGTCGAGCCATTGATGTTTTCGTGTATGCCCAAAGTAATATATGCAGTTGTGACAAAGAAATTTGCATGATAGAAAGATAGCCAAACACTTCTTGTATAACTATAAATGTGTTGGCGACTTGGCTATTGCGATTACAAGAACTTTCTTCATAGGTAACATTTTCTCAGCTGTTGGGCGTTCCATGTGCGAGGAACCTCCCTGTTGTCGATGGTGCGCAACTTATAGGCTCCTTTTCCGAGCACGGTGTCGATGACATATGGACCCTCCCACTTGGGAGCCAACTTCCCGGGTTTTTCTGCATTTGAGGCCTCATTGTCTCTGAGGACGTATTCTCCCAGGTTGAAGGTGCATACTCGGACTTTAGAGTTGTAATATTTTTCCAGCTTCGTTTTGTACTTTGCTTCATTGATTGCCGCCATTTCTCTCCGTTCTTCTAGGAGGTCAAGGTCGATCCTCCTCTCTTCTTCATTGTTGATTATGTTCATTGAGAGCATTCGGGGCGACGACAATCCTATCTCCGCTGGAATTACTGCCTCTGACCCATAAACCAAGCTAAACGGTGTTTCTCCGTTGCTCGTTTGGGGCATTGTCCTGTGGGCCCACAAGATGCTGGGCAGCTCGTCTACCCAACCTCTTCTTTTTTCTCCCAGTCTTGCCTTGATTCCGTCGACGATACTCTTGTTGACGGCTTCGACTTGACCATTCCCTTGCGGGTGCGCGATCGAGGAGAAGGTGTGCTCGATGTGTAATTCCTTGAACCACTGTTGAAGATTGTCTTCGGCAAGGTTGGTTCCATTGTCGGTGATTATCTTGAGGGGTAATCCAAAACGACATATGATTTGTTCCCAAATGAATTTTTTGACAACGGCGGCTGTGGTTGACGCGAGGGCCTTCGCCTCTACCCATTTGGTGAAATAGTCGACTGCGACTATTATGAATTTGACGGCTCCTGGGGCTTTGGGAAAAGGTCCGACCATGTCTATTCCCCATTGTTGAAAGGGCCACGCCGTGGTGACTGGCACCAACTCATTCTTGGGTCGCATCGTTTTGGGGGCATGTCTTTGACATCCACTGCATTTCCTCAACTCTTTGACCGCATCCAAATGCATTCCGGGCCAATAGTATCCCGCATTCATGACTTTTGCTACCACCATTCTTGGTCCGGCGTGTATACCACAGATTCCTTCGTGTACCTCTCTGATCAAATAGCGTGCGTCTTCGGGATCAACACATCTTAACAAAGGCCCGAGGTATGATTTTCTGTACAAAATCCCATCAGCCATCTGATAATGTTCGGATTTGTACTGAATTTTCCTTGCTTCTGCCTTGTTCTCCGGGAGTATTCCAGATTGGAGGTATGTGATTATCGGAGTCATCCAAGACGTTGTCCCTAGTTGAACGACGCTTACTTCTCGCAGTGGCACTGACGGGTTGCTTAAAACCTCTATGCGTACATCTTTTGCTAGGTGCTGGAAGCTCGTAGAGGCGAGTTTACTCAGCGCGTCAGCTGGCTTATTCTCGTTTCTATTGATGTGATGCACTTTGTAGGAATAGAAGGTTTGTAGCAGTGTCTTTGTTTGGCTCAAGTAAAGTGCCATTGTATCTCCCTTGGCTTCATATTGCCCGTTGATTTGACCTGCCACCAACATGGAGTCCACATGCGCTTCGATGTGTCGTACTCCCATTTTGATTGCCAACCTTAAACCAGCGAGGAAGGCTTCGTATTCAGCTTCGTTGTTGGTGCTTTTAAAATCCAGGCGTATGGCGTAGGTGAACTCATGTTTGTCAGGGCTCACCAGCAGGAGACCAGCACCTGCGCCATCCTCGTTAGACGCACCATCTGTGTATAGTAGCCATGGTTCTTCCACTTGCTGTTTCTCAGCTTTTTCCATCGCCTTGCATTCTCGATCTTTGTCATCCGGTACCTCTGTCATGAAATCTGCAAGTACTTGGCCCTTGATCGCCGGTCTTGGTCTGAACACTACGTTATGACCTCCGAGCTCTATCGCCCATTTTGCTAGTCTCCCTGAATTCTCTGACCTTGCAAGTATGTTGCCAATATTGTAGTTTGTTAGCACGTGAATGACGTGGTTGGCAAAGTACCTGCGCAACCTTCTTGATGCATGGATCAGTGCGAGTACCAGTTTCTCCATGATTGCGTACCGGGTTTCTGGGTCGGTTAGAGTTCGTGACACATAATAGACTGGCGTCTGAACGCCCTGTCGATCCACAAGCAACACTGCTCCTACTGCTCTGTCGGAGGCTGACAAGTACAGTACCAGAGGCTCGCCCTTGACTGGTGCAGTTAATGTTGGCAACTTGATGAGGCAGTCTTTCATCTCGCGGAATGCGCTCTCGGCTTCCGGAGTCCACTGAAATTGGCTCTTCTTCATGCAGTTTCGGAGAGTTTTTATAAACGGAAACGATTTAGCTGCGTGATTGGCCAGGAAGCGGTTAAGTGCTGCCAACCGTCCTGCCAATTTTTGCATCTCCTTGATCGTTGAAGGTGACGGCATGCGTTCTATGGCTTGTATCTTGTCAGGGTTCACCTTGAAGCCATCTTTCGTGACAATGAAACCCAGGAATTTCCCCTCCTCCATGCCGAAAGAGCATTTCGCTGGGTTTAACTTGATACTAACTCCGCGCAAGGTGTCGAACGTCTTTTGGATGTTCAGCAACATTGTACTCTCCTCTTTGCTCATAATAACCAGATCATCCATATACACTTCTATATACTTGCCGATGGCATCGTGGAAAGTTTCGTTCATGAGCCTCTGATAAGTCGCGCCCGCATTTTTTAAACCAAAAGGCATTTTGGTATAGCAGTATAGCCCTGTTGGTGTGCGGAACGCGGTCTTGTCTTCATCCTGTACGGCCATCTGTACCTGGTGGTACCCTTTGTAGCAATCGAGGAAACATTTCCATCGGAATGTGGCAAGTGAATCGATCTTTTCATCAATGTCTGGTAAGGCGTAACAGTCGCGTGGACATGCCTTATTCAGATCTTTGTAGTCCACGCACATTCTCCAGCTACCGTTGTTCTTCTGGACCATCACTGGGCTTGCCACCCACATTTTATACCTGACCTCCCTGATGATTCCCGCGTTTAACAGCTCTATCACCTGCTCTTTCATGGCGTCGTGCTTTATGTCTCCCAAATGGCGCTTAGCATGTACCACCGGTTTTGGCTTCTTTCGAGACGTTTAAGCGATGTTCAGCTATGTGCCGTGGAACACCCACCATGTCTGCTGGTGTCCAGGCAAAGACATCCATATTTTGGAACAGCAGTTTTTTTAGCGCCGCGCGCGTCAGATCGGACATTGCAGGTCCTAAGGTTACTGTCTGTTCCGGATATGCGCTGTTTAGCACCCATTTTTCTGCCTCTTGGCGTGCTTCTGGTTTCCTTGTCTTTGCAGGTCTTAGCTCATCTGTTGCTAATACTTCTTTGTTTGCATAGATGATGGCTACTCCTGTTTCTGTTGGGAATCCCACTGCTGAGTGTGGGCCAGAGCAGATCATGCTGAAATCACCTTGGGATTCTCTTCCCAACAGAATATCGTGTCTTGAATGTGCTGGCAGCACCATGAATGTGACTTCTTCTGTTCTTGAGTTTCTTCCGTCCGAGAGCAACACTGGGAACGATATTTGTCCTAGAGGAAAAACGGCTTCGTTGCAGAAACCAGTGAGCGGGTAATCAACTGGTTCTAAGCGCGCTTTATCCTCCTGATCGAACTGATTAAAACACTGTTCATATATGATATCCGCAGTTCTCCCCGGATCGATGAAGATGTAATCTGTTTGGTAATGCCCTATGACGCCCGAGATGACTATTGGCCTTCTTTCTCGTGGGCCTCCTCTTACAACAGGGAAAACGACTTGTTTCTCGCGCCATGAGTCATCTTGCGCGCGCTTGTTGTAGTTTCTTCTTGGCCTTCGTGGACCCCCTTAAACCATGGGGGTTTCTAACTTCCGGAGTTTTTTTGTTATCCGGCCCTTCTTCTCTTCTTTGAATCTGACGGTAATCACGCCTTCCACCTTTGACCAGGTGAGTTAACTTTCCGTCTCTTAAGGCCCTTTCGATCTCTTGTTTGAGGCTGAAACAATCGTCGGTTAAGTGGCCTGTGTCCTTGTGGAATTCACAGAAAAGATTCGGGTCTTGGCCCCTTTTGTTGATGACGGGATCCAGACGACATTGTCTGCAATAGACATCGCCATGGAACTCAACACATGTATTCAAATCTCACCTCACACGTCTACTACTACTAAAGCTCAGTAACACGCACCATGTAACGCATATAGTCATAAAATCACAGAATTGCACAAAATCACATAATCACATAGAGCACATAAGCACAATATTCCTAATCACATAAGCATAACAGCAAGAAACACATATACTTAGTTACTAAAAGCACCTACGAGCATACGAACTATTCTGACTGCCTCTATTGCCGATTCGCTAACGATGAGTTGTGTGGGTTTTGTGTTTTAGCAGGGGCAATAGCGTTGAGTTGAAACAAAAAGTACCTCAAAACGTTAACAAATAACAGAAAATGCATAAAATTTTCATAAAGATCGATAAATCGAAGGTAGATTGTCTGCGGCTAACAGACTTCGACTAACCAAAGTAGCTCGACTATTCACAAGGATCCTGCACAACGACCTCCTGGACTATGCCTTTGCCTCGATTCTTGGGCATTGGTGCAATTCCCATTGGTTAGGTTGTGTCTTTAGACCGTTGGAGTCCATCGAACCTTGGTGGAGTTTTGTATAAAAGCGGGACGAGTTGTCAAGGTTAAGGTTTCACCCCTATCTTGCAACTTCCGTCCTCGTTTTTGATAAAAATTGAGGAGATTATTCATCAAAATATGGATTTCACTCCTGATTTAGTATAATTCTCCTCGTTTGTAGCTAAAATGCAAGCCGATTAGGCAACTTTGGTCGGGAGTTTTTGGTTGTCACACCTATTCTCGACCTTATTGCCTGTTCACAACTTGAAAATTTCGAGTGCAAAAAGAGTGAGTGATAACAACGAATTTTACGCATACGCGTGAGTTGGTCTGTTGGTTCTTAACTATAGACTAGGTCTCTAAGACTTCGACCCGGACTAGGTCGAGTCTTGCCTAATTCCCTATAGTTATGGCTCTGATACCAATCTGTCACACCCCAACCGATGGCGGAATCATCGGGGCGCGGCACTGAGCGAAACAGATTGTCCAGAAGTTTCCATAACAACTATCATCACCATTTAAGTAAACATTACGTCCCATACCGTAACATAAATAGTCAAACAAGTTATTACAGACAACAACAAAACAAATATTCTGTTCCGACAACTCAGATTCAAATAAGTAGCAATTGTTTATCTGCTTCTAGAGACCCCTAATAAGTTATCTACAGACAACTATTTGTTGGGCTCTAAAGCTTTATTCTAGCTTCCATTTCCTACCACATACGCGTCCTAAGCACCTGTCACATACGTTAAAATAATGTCAATACATAAAATGTAAAGGTGAGCATACAAGTTTGATAATAGCATATATAATTCGAATTCGTTTACGCATAACCAGCACGTACACATAGTGAAATGAAGCATGTTAGTTATCGACACAGATCCATCGATACCAATGACTGCGGGTTGACTGCCCGAGGCAGTTCGCAATACACGATTACCACTGTAATCCATGCAAGTAAAAGATCCTTAACAACCCCCGTGTGGACGGGTGCTGAGTCCAAACTATAGTACTATCGTTGCTAAGGCAGGTAGACAGCATTCCATGTGTAAACATAACAAACAAGCATTCATAAGCCACGTATAACATGCTTTAATGGTTAAGCGTTAAAATAGTTTGAGTAGTGTGATAGAGGTAGTTTGAATAGTTGTAACGTATGTAACACCCAAAAGTGCTAAAGCAAAAAGGGTTCGAGTATACTCACAGCGATAGTGGATTGAAGGGAGCGCTTTAAAGCGAGTACGGTTAGCCTGAATAGATTTGATAACGTAACGGTAAGTGACGCGTAAAACAGTACAGGTGAGAGTGGGCTGAATGACTGACCGTGCGGATCAGTCATTTGTGCGTAGAAGTCATCCGTGCGCATGACCTATCCGTGCGGATGGTGATGCGTGCGGATGGTGTTCCATCCGGGTAAGTTGTCCGTGCGTGTGACTGCCCGTGCGGGTGGCAACCCGTGCGGACTAGTTGTACGTGCGGACGACTTATCCGTAAGGTTAGGTTGCTTGTGTGGATGAATGTTCAAGTGGATTGTTTCTTCCCAAGATGTGTTTGTGTATGATGGCTTGTGCTTTGAAGTTTTCGTTGTAGCATTTTGAAAACACCAAAGTGTTTCTACCTTTCAAGCCGGCCGCGCGGACGGCGGTCCGTGCGTATGGTAGTCCGTGCGGACAGCCTGTGCGCGCGGGCAGAGACAATCCGTCCGGATAGTCTGTCCGTGCGTACGGCTTGGCCGTGCGGATGAAAATTGTTTGGTTTTCGTTTTAAGGCCTTAGTATCTCATGATCCGAAGAGTAATCCATTCAGAGGTTGTCCGTCCGGATTGCTCGTTCGTCGATACTCAACCTTGTTTGGAAAGTGGGTCCCAAAGGTAGTCCGTGCGGATAACAACTCGTGTGTATGACCTGTACGTGCGTATGGCTCGTACGTGCGTACGGCTCGTCCGTGCGGACAGCTTGTTTGTGCGGACAACTGGTCTGGTTGTTCCGTTCGTCTACGCTTGGTTTCTGTTGTCGTTTATCGAGACGTTCTGATTACGTGGCAACCACTTGGAGTTGTGTTCCCACCCGCGTGACTAGACCGGCCAGGAACAACCCTAACTCAGCCTGTCGGCGACTCAGAACAGTTCTCCCGGTTAACCCCGAAATCAGTTGTCTATGGGTAGAATTCCAGATCTAGAACTAGGGCATTACTATTGATGAGTAAAACACAACGACTGATCGGATTTGTACCGGTTTCAAGGGTAAAAGTGGGAAAGAATTTTGGTTTATTTCTTTCAACTCTTTTATCCTTAGAAAAGTTTAGATCTAGGTGAAATTATTGTAAAAACTTGTAGAAATCGTTTAGATCTGAGACATTCTAGGTGGAATGAGGTCAAGCTTGAAGTTCTTATGAACTTCATGATGACGTCACTAGAGAATGCCCTCAAATCCGGATGATTTCGTGGTTAAAATCGAAGATCCGAAAGATAGAAATGTGTAGAATTGTGTAGAGATCAAAGATGTACAAGAATTAGTGCAAGATCTTACCTGGATTGGAAGAAATCTGAGAAAAGGTGAAGAATGCGTGTGGTTCGGACGTCACTTGCCAAAAGTGGAAAAAAGTGGAGAGTGACCCGTGTATTTATAGGATGCCAAAAGAGGAAAGGATGGGCCGTGCGCATGGCACGCACCCGGGTAGGTTATCCGCGCGGACTGGCCATCCGTGCGGACTGGCCATCCGTGCGGACTGGCAATCCGTGCGGATTGGCCATCTGTGCGGATTGGCCATCCGTGCGGATGCCGCCTCCCTTGGTGGATTTGGCGCGATGTTGATTCGGTTTCGGCTTACGAGCGATTCGATAGGGTTCCTAGTCAAATTACTTTCAGTCCCAACTACTTCTTATATGGTTCGACTCGGGGTTCGGGTTCGGGTTCGTTTGTATTCGGGTTAGACTTCGAGTTCGATTGAGTTCGCTTGATTATCTCGACATGTACAATATAAAATAAAACATGCACAGGTAACACGTAAGGCACACACACACGTATAGCGGCAAGTAAAAATACGCAGCTCGAGTTACGATTTGATGTCGGTTCGATTAGCATAGCTTGATTAACTTTATCGCATTGTTACTTCCTATCGTTCACAGTCGTAGGTCGATTGAAATACGGCTAGCATGATTCGATTTATTGCAATGTACGACAATTACTCCACATAATCTAAATATCATACAAACAATTCTACGAGTCGAGTTGCACGAAATCGGTCGTTGACTTTGACCTTGACTTTGACTTTCACTCGTGAAAACACGGGGTGTTACAGGTGTGCTATTTGGTTGATCGTTGTGGCGCGCATCCTCTCTTACCGGGCTTCTTTCTCTGTGACCGGATGCTTTCCAAGGTTGGTTTCTGCCTTTCTTGCTGTGCCGGTCGGTATGGTTGTAACTACGCTGACGGTGGTCGTCGCCGGTCAACTGTCTGTCCGACTGTGCGATGGTTTTGGCTGCTTCAATAAAGGTCTCCCAGTCTTTGGGTCCTCCGTCTCTTCCTTTTACGCGCTTGATGAGATCATCACACTTGACAGCCCTCATGAAGTGTGCGCGCATCATCTTCTCGCCTACATCACCGATCTCCAAACATTCTTTGTTGTATCTTGTAATGAAATCTTCCACGCTTTCGTGGTCTCTGCGCCATATGTTCAAACAATCGGCTGGATCCCTGGTGTGTCGTCGTTGCTGTGAGAAGTGTGCCAGGAACTTCTCTCGGAAATCAACCCATGATTTGATTTTTCCTGCTGGTAAGCTGTCAAACCAGACGCGCGCTGCGCCTATGAAGGTTTGAGCGAAGAGATGACACCAGGTTGGTAAGTTCCATCCGCCTGTTGCTCCCGCACCGTTAAAAACTTGGAGATGATCGTCTGGGTCTGTCAACCCGTTGTATTTGCCCACGTTGTGTGGCAATTTTGTTTTGTCTATGGCAGCCGTGGCGATCTCTCTGATGAACTTTGAATTCTCAGCCATGTCGTCTGGACGATAGCTTAGAGTGTAATCATGTTCAGCTTTTGGGTCATAACCCGCGCGCTTTCGAGGTTTGTATGCATCATGCTCCGGTGGCAACCTGCTGAACACTGTGCTCTCTCTGTATGTCTCATCGTCATCTTCGAATTCGTCGTTTATGTTGCGCGGACCTAAACGACTCTGTATTGGCCTCTTCGGTTGATGAGAATACTGCACGTAATTACTCTCTGTTTCACCGTACGTATCGCGCGTGTCGTGCGCGCTTGGTCTTCTGATATGTGGCGGAGGTACTGACTCGGGACGTAGATTAAAAGCATTGGTCTGTTGAGGCATGGGAGCGCTCAAAGGCCTTGGCAGTGGAGTGACAAATGCGGACTGGTTTGCTTGTGCCTGTAGCAGAGCTTGCTGCGCGCTGAGTTGTGTGTAAACAAGGTTTATAGACGCCACTTGTTCGGCATACCAGGAAGCCAGAGTTTTTCCTTCGGGGTAGCCCGAGTAGTGCAGAGAAGTTTAGTTGTGCTTGGTCCGATGGAGCTGAGGGGCCAGCTCCATGGTTCTGAGTTTGCACTGGTGGTGGTGTCTGTTGGACTACCTCTGACGGAGGCTGGAACATAGCTCCGTTTGTGGTCTGAGTGATGATTCTGGGTGGAGTTTGGAAAGTAGCACCAGGTGCGTTTTGAGTAGCAATCCTGGATGTACTCCCAAAGATGCTGGGAAACTCATTGTTCATCGGCCCTTCTTGGATAATTTCGTTCCTTGGACCCCGCTGGACGTGTACGTTGTCCGAAACGAGTTCGAAGGAAGAAACGTCTCCATCTACTTGGTGAGAAGGGTTTTGTTCAGCCATGTTTGACGAGTGTTTTTTGAAAAGAAAAAGAGATGAGAGTGGTTTTGCTAAAAGCGGATGGCGCCAATGATGAAACACAGGTTAACACTATGGTCAATCTGTGGGGTTATTTCTCTTGTGGGTTCAATCTCTCTTTCTACTCGTGAGATGGCTCGGTTCCTGCAAAACAGCAACACCGTTAGTCTCGTTAAGAGGGGAATATGGGGGTTTCCCTCTTAACCAGGCTCCGGCGTGAGAATAAGTACTGTTCCGAGGAGGAATAAACAGTGTGTGTTAAGTGTGAGAATAGAGAGAGCAAGATCCTTTAACCTGAATGATGAAGGGTTCTATTTATAGCCGGAGGGTGAGAGAGGGAAGAGCTGCGATGCCAGCTGTGGTTGCGCGCCAGCTGTCCGACCAAGGGGAATATCCTCTTGGTCTCCTCTGCTGTAGTCAGTGTAGTGGTACACGTGGCGCGCTCGCATTTGCCCATCTTGGGAGACGTCGTACTGGCATTGTCGGGCTGCCCTTAGATTTGTTACAGGCCTACGTGGCGCCTGGTGACACGTTGTGTCCTTTATGTCGGGTGGAGCATCTTTGGAGCCACCTAGATATTTTCCAGAAGCTTCTAGAAGCTTCTGGATGACTTCGTCGATGTCAGCGCCACGTCTGATGGAAAAAGTGGTGTGGTCCTTGCCATGTTGGCAAGGAATTGGGACCATACCTTTTCAAGGCCCGTTTCCGACTATGACCCGATTGGGGT
>CM060377.1:43072299-43102299 GCA_030545235.1 Helianthus tuberosus
CCTGGCATCATTTTACGAAATGGCCACGACCTTAGCACTCAGGTGTAGGCGTACACCTGTCAGTGTCTCATTTAAATAAAGTGGTGTGTTTATTGATCTTTAACCCGGCTCGATCCGGGCTACTGAACGCATAAGGAACATGTAAATCCTTTACAAGTTTATATATTTAAATAATTATCCCAAGTTATAAAATATTATTTGTGCCTTGTGCCTTAAATGCATTTTCTTAAACTCTTTTCAAAATGAGTCGGTTGATTGTATTTACCAGTGTAAACTGACGTATTTTTCCTAAAAAGGTTAAGTGCAGGTACTACGCGAAATAGGCTGGCTTGTCTCCTAGCATCCACAATAAGTCTCGCCAGCTTGGATGTCATAAACTGTTGAACATTTGTTTCCTTTTTATTTTGATCTACCTGTGGATTTATATTCGACTATTTGTGATACTTAATATTACAATATCTTTTGGTTGAAATGAATCTATACTTTGCTTCCGCTGTGCATTTAAATATTGTGTTGTTTGACTATTATGTTGCCAACCACGTCACGATACTCCCCTACCGGGCCCACCGGTAACACGTGGAAATTCGGGGTGTGACAGGTTGGTATCAGAGCCAACACTGAGTGAATTAAACACTAGCCTTTTGTGTTTAATCTCAGTTACACAATTGCACTTTCCTAAATCTTCGAGTCTAGACAAAGAACATAGGAATAATCCAAAATGTTTTTATTTTTATTTAAATTTTGTCCTTTATTTTCCTTGTCATTACCTTTGTTATATTAACAGGTTTAGCAATGCCGCCAAGATTCAGACGAGGAGATAGAGGAAAGGCGCCGATCAGCGCCCCTAACGACCATGAGGCCGGGCCTTCAGGCCGGCGAACTCCTTCTGCTACAAGGAGTATAGATCCGCGAGAACCTTGGAGGGTCTATGAGGAGCCTGCCAGACAATCCACGTCACATAGCTCCACGCCTCCATATTATCACTCTTTTAGGCCTCAGTCCGAGAATGAGCCCAACAACCCGCAACCATCATACATACCGTTACTGCGATCCTCATCGCAAGATTCCTTCCGCGACCCTACTCCTGTTTTTCGGGGTCAGTTTAACCCAGCAGAGTACCTACCAGAACAAGTGGGCTTTAACCCACTAGGACCGGAGGATCACTTTTCTGGTGATCAAGATATGGACGAGGACACAGATCCCGTCGAAGCTTCAACCGGATCCTTGAACCATCCTTTCGTGATCGCAGACGGTTCGTCTTTTCACGAAACACCATACCAGGGTCCGGATAGTCACATGGCACGGTTCGAACGGTGTGAGTGGTACTATACACCATCTGAACACTCATCACCTCACCAGCAGCCGCCACTGCAGCAGCAAGATCCCTCTGGGGGTCCACGTTTCGAGCAGCAGCAAGATCCCTCTGGGGATCCACGTTTCGAGGCAGTCACGCCACCGCCTCCACCGCCGCCAGTTCATCTAGAGCCTCCAGAACCACCAAGACGTAGGAGGACTGGCGCACGGATCTCAGCACGAGAAGTGGATTTTCGTCTCAACACCCCTCAACACTCTAGCGGCAGCCACTACCCGCCTATATATGAAGGCCCACAGATGGGTGGACCTTCAGTTCCAGTTTCGGAGGTGAATTCGACACCTATTGCACCGCCATCACAGGGTTTCGGCCACCCTATCCCTGCTTATACTGCTCCGGAAGCTTACAACCCTTACGGACCGCCAGCATACCATAACTATAACTATGCCGAGGCCGACCCATACCTAGTGGCAGCAAACTACCTTGCCCAAAACCCTGAGGGACCATATGGAACCCCTTGGGGAATGGGACATCCAGCTCTAGGGTATCAAGTACCTCCTCAGCCGCCGCCACAGTACCAGCCGCCACGGTTTTCTCCACCAGAGCAGGAGGATCTCCGTCAAAGACTGGACAAGGTTGAGCGAGACCTCCAGAAAGAGCGTAAGAAGAATGAGGGATTTATGAGTGGTTTGGCAAATTTTCTGAAGGGAAAGAAGAAACGGGATCGTTAAATCCCAATATATATTGTTGTATTTCCTTGTTTAAATCAAGTCCCTACGTGGACATTTATTTATGTGTGTATGTAGTCCCTGCGTGGACATCTACCTTTGTACTTAGTCCCTACGTGGACTTGTCTCTATTAGTCCCTGCGTGGACATTTACTTTTGTAAACCGTTCTTGTGAGGACATGTATTATCTGTATAGCTCCTGCGTGGGCATGTGTTTATGTGAAAAGTCCCGTTTAGGGCAAAATGTACTACTTTTAGTTTTAATGGAATGTAAGTTTATACATTTCACCTTTGCTATGTTATGCATAATTAAATTATATATGAAATAAATAAATCAGAATCATTCCTTTTAAAAATCTATCTGCCTATGTTATTTTTTTTTTAGGATCTTAAAAGTATAACCTAGCCTGCATGTCATTTTAAGACCTGGCCCAGATGGTAAAACTCGTTAAAAGGATTCAAATCCCTGTTAACATCTGAAAACATGTTAACACTCCTGGCAGACATGATTCGTTAAAAACACACGTGTTACTATTATATATGGATCTTTTCAAAGATTCTAAACCCAAATAAATGATCTCTGAATCATGGGTTAAATCATTAATAAATATGATCAGTTCTTTTTACCATCCATTGGTAATGGAATGCCTACGGGCCCTTCTCATTCTCATATGAGACAAAAGACAGTATTAGTTTGTGACCCTGTCTGATAAAGGTAATGAACTTTGTTCAAACCTTCATGCTTTGATTCTCTGAAATCATAGCTTAAAAATCTAAATTGTCCCTGTGACTAGGCCTTATGTGCTAATAAAACTGTTATTGTTTTATAATTAGGATAAATTATATTAGAAATCCTAAATTTATGTGAGTAATAAATTAACCATATATGGTCTATGTTTACCACGGTTAATAAAATTGTCATAAAAGACAATTCTATAATAAACTCACCAATAAATTATTGTCGATATGTTACAGTTCAAGATACATGGCAGACTCAAACGAGGTCAACAGTCACCCAGGGATAGTGCATGATAATGCCCGACTAAACGTAGCGGGTGCAGAATTACAAGCAATGATAGATAATGCGGTTAATAGAGCTATGGATAGACAGCTCCATGAATCCGGTGGTACCCATGCAAGGACCCAATCTGCACCACACTCCAGAACACCCTCCAGGACTCACACTGCCCACAACAGTAATTCTCACCACTCATCAAACCAGAGGAGTGCTCCATCCCAACGAGTCATTCGGAATCAAGAACCCCGTAATAAGGGTTGCTCCTATAAGTACTTCGTTTCGTGCAAACCCAGGGATTTCAATAGGGAAAAAGGAGCGGTAGATTGCATGACTTGGATGGACGAAATGGATACGGTTGTGGATATTAGTGGGTTGTGATGATAGGGATATTGTGAAATTCGTGTCACAATCTTTCAAAGGGGAAGCATTAGCTTGGTGGAGATCTTTGATCAAACCTACAGGGAAAGTCCCGTTATACAACATGACCTGGGAACAGTTCATGGCACTAATCAAGGAAAATTTCTGCCCTCAACACGAGGTTGAGAGAATTGAATCTGGCTTCTTGTCGCTGGTCATGAAAAACCTTGACTGTCAGGCCTACCTTACCAGTTTCAACACTTTGTCAAGGTTAGTTCCATATTTGGTAACTCCGGAGCCTAAACGTATAGCTCGATTCATTGGGGGTTTGGCCCCAGAGATCAAAGCAAATGTGAAGGCCTCCAGACCAACTACTTTTCGGTCAGTAGCGGACATATCATTGTCCCTTACCTTGGATGCTGTCAGGCTGAGGTCACAGAGGAACACTGATACCGAAAAGAGGAAGCATGAGGATGACAACTCACGACGTTCAGACAAGAAACAGAAGGGAAACAATGACCATAAGAAGGGGTCAGGATTTAGGAAGGATGGTCAGCAGTCGGGTGAAAAACCCAGATGTAAAATCTGCAAGAGGCAGCACTTTGGGAAGTGCAGGTATGAATCGAATTCGAATTCACAATCGAAAGCTTTTGCATGTGGGTTGTGCAAGTCCAAGGAACACAAAACCTTAGATTGCAAAAAGATAAAGGATGCGACCTGCTACGGTTGCAATGAAAAGGGGCACATCAAGAGCAATTGCCCAAAATACGCCAAGAAGCCCGAAGAGACTAGGAAGACCAATGCTAGGGTCTTCAGGATGGATGCTAAGGAAGCCGTCAAGGACGACAACGTGATAATAGGTACCTTTCTCATAAATGATGTTTATGCGAGAGTGTTATTTGATTCAGGCGCTGATAAGTCGTTTGTAGATAATAAGTTTTGTGAATTGTTGAAACTACCTGTTAAAACTTTAAGTGTGAAGTATGAGGTGGAACTAGCAGATGGCACTTTAGAAACCGCTTCAACCTTATTAGATGGATGTTTCATATCCATTAAGAACCACTCTTTTCCTTTGTCCCTACTTCCTTTAAAACTAGCCGGTTTCGACATAGTTTTGGGTATGGACTGGTTATCACATAACCAGGCCCAGATTATTTGCAACAAGAAGCAAGTGATGATCAAGACTTCGTCTGGTGAATCACTTACTATCCAGGGAGATACCCAGTATGGGCTGCCCGAGAAAATGTCTATACTCAAAGACTCTAAGTGTTTGAAGAAGGGTTGTGTCATCTACATGGTACAAGTGATTATTGATGAGCCGAAGCCCAAGATTGGAGATATCCCCGTCATTTCTGAATACCCCGAAGTATTTCCTGAAGAACTACCTGGTTTGCCACCAGATAGGCAAGTAGAATTCAGAATTGACATTATTCCTGGATCAGCACCAGTTGCAAGGGCGCCTTATAGGTTGGCACCAACAGAGATGAAGGAATTGAGAACGCAACTAGATGATTTGCTAGCCAAAGGTTTCATCAAACCTAGTTCATCTCCTTGGGGAGCACCAGTTTTATTTGTTAAGAAGAAGGATGAAACTGTTTAAATGATCATAAAACGAGATTTTTGGAGATATGAAAGTAAAATAATCTTAGTTACTGATTATTAGACATGTCTGTAAATTTTCACATCAAGCGGAGGTCCAGATTAGGAGTTATGCTTAATGACGTAATTATAGCGATTCTTAGTAATTAAATGACGTCATTAGCGTAACGCCTATCTAAAACCCATTTTTGACACCAAACCTTTTACCCACTGATGTAATATAATATTTTGGGATTTTTGAAGTTTTTTAATTATTTTTAAACTGATCATAAGCTAGGATTAGTGCCTTAATTCGGTTAATACCGAATATACCCTTTTCGGCCATAAAATGAGTTTTACAAATCCTTTTGACACCAATCCAATTGCTACTGATTTTAAATATTAAATAAAGTGTTTTGAAACTGTTTAACTGATCAGGAAACTCAGAATCCTATTTTAACCCGTACGTCGCTTAAAACGGCTTTATACGCGTATTATACGCATAGTTAGGGTTTAAAACTATTTTGAAGGTATCCTACTGATATCATGACATATTTAAGGCATGTTAACTTAGGAAACCTGTTAGGACTCTTATGGTTACCCGTTACGCTTCATACGCGTTCGGTTCAGGTTATGTAACTAGTTTACATAAATTAGCCGAAACGGGTCAAACCTTATCGGTTTTATCTCAAAATCCAGAATGTGTATCATATACTCATATTAAGCAAGTCTTCAAACTTGTCGGGTCTAAATCACATTCTATCCGGTCTTCGCTTAATCGTGCGTACGAACCGTATCTTTAAAACTAACCGATCTAAGCGTAAGCTTAACTAAAGACCCGTTAGGATTCTAATAGGTTATTATAAACCTTCGTTCCAGATTAGGAGAACCAGTAAAAGATACTTGCACTCGCTGATTTTGATCTATACTTACTCAGGTAAATACTTTTAACTTATTTCCCTATACGGGCTTGGGGTACGGTATATAAAATACCGCTTGGTCGGACATTGAATCTTTAATTGTATGATGGTTAAAGTATTGAGATGTTTCGTTTAAATTGTTTTGTTTACTTAAAGCCTTTGGGGGTTAATGACCGTGTCCCGGATATCCCTGGCATCATTTTACGAAATGGCCACGACCTTAGCACTCAGGTGTAGGCGTACACCTGTCAGTGTCTCATTTAAATAAAGTGGTGTGTTTATTGATCTTTAACCCGGCTCGATCCGGGCTACTGAACGCATAAGGAACATGTAAATCCTTTACAAGTTTATATATTTAAATAATTATCCCAAGTTATAAAATATTATTTGTGCCTTGTGCCTTAAATGCATTTTCTTAAACTCTTTTCAAAATGAGTCGGTTGATTGTATTTACCAGTGTAAACTGACGTATTTTTCCTAAAAAGGTTAAGTGCAGGTACTACGCGAAATAGGCTGGCTTGTCTCCTAGCATCCACAATAAGTCTCGCCAGCTTGGATGTCATAAACTGTTGAACATTTGTTTCCTTTTTATTTTGATCTACCTGTGGATTTATATTCGACTATTTGTGATACTTAATATTACAATATCTTTTGGTTGAAATGAATCTATACTTTGCTTCCGCTGTGCATTTAAATATTGTGTTGTTTGACTATTATGTTGCCAACCACGTCACGATACTCCCCTACCGGGCCCACCGGTAACACGTGGAAATTCGGGGTGTGACAGGTTGGTATCAGAGCCAACACTGAGTGAATTAAACACTAGCCTTTTGTGTTTAATCTCAGTTACACAATTGCACTTTCCTAAATCTTCGAGTCTAGACAAAGAACATAGGAATAATCCAAAATGTTTTTATTTTTATTTAAATTTTGTCCTTTATTTTCCTTGTCATTACCTTTGTTATATTAACAGGTTTAGCAATGCCGCCAAGATTCAGACGAGGAGATAGAGGAAAGGCGCCGATCAGCGCCCCTAACGACCATGAGGCCGGGCCTTCAGGCCGGCGAACTCCTTCTGCTACAAGGAGTATAGATCCGCGAGAACCTTGGAGGGTCTATGAGGAGCCTGCCAGACAATCCACGTCACATAGCTCCACGCCTCCATATTATCACTCTTTTAGGCCTCAGTCCGAGAATGAGCCCAACAACCCGCAACCATCATACATACCGTTACTGCGATCCTCATCGCAAGATTCCTTCCGCGACCCTACTCCTGTTTTTCGGGGTCAGTTTAACCCAGCAGAGTACCTACCAGAACAAGTGGGCTTTAACCCACTAGGACCGGAGGATCACTTTTCTGGTGATCAAGATATGGACGAGGACACAGATCCCGTCGAAGCTTCAACCGGATCCTTGAACCATCCTTTCGTGATCGCAGACGGTTCGTCTTTTCACGAAACACCATACCAGGGTCCGGATAGTCACATGGCACGGTTCGAACGGTGTGAGTGGTACTATACACCATCTGAACACTCATCACCTCACCAGCAGCCGCCACTGCAGCAGCAAGATCCCTCTGGGGGTCCACGTTTCGAGCAGCAGCAAGATCCCTCTGGGGATCCACGTTTCGAGGCAGTCACGCCACCGCCTCCACCGCCGCCAGTTCATCTAGAGCCTCCAGAACCACCAAGACGTAGGAGGACTGGCGCACGGATCTCAGCACGAGAAGTGGATTTTCGTCTCAACACCCCTCAACACTCTAGCGGCAGCCACTACCCGCCTATATATGAAGGCCCACAGATGGGTGGACCTTCAGTTCCAGTTTCGGAGGTGAATTCGACACCTATTGCACCGCCATCACAGGGTTTCGGCCACCCTATCCCTGCTTATACTGCTCCGGAAGCTTACAACCCTTACGGACCGCCAGCATACCATAACTATAACTATGCCGAGGCCGACCCATACCTAGTGGCAGCAAACTACCTTGCCCAAAACCCTGAGGGACCATATGGAACCCCTTGGGGAATGGGACATCCAGCTCTAGGGTATCAAGTACCTCCTCAGCCGCCGCCACAGTACCAGCCGCCACGGTTTTCTCCACCAGAGCAGGAGGATCTCCGTCAAAGACTGGACAAGGTTGAGCGAGACCTCCAGAAAGAGCGTAAGAAGAATGAGGGATTTATGAGTGGTTTGGCAAATTTTCTGAAGGGAAAGAAGAAACGGGATCGTTAAATCCCAATATATATTGTTGTATTTCCATGTTTAAATCAAGTCCCTACGTGGACATTTATTTATGTGTGTATGTAGTCCCTGCGTGGACATCTACCTTTGTACTTAGTCCCTACGTGGACTTGTCTCTATTAGTCCCTGCGTGGACATTTACTTTTGTAAACCGTTCTTGTGAGGACATGTATTATCTGTATAGCTCCTGCGTGGGCATGTGTTTATGTGAAAAGTCCCGTTTAGGGCAAAATGTACTACTTTTAGTTTTAATGGAATGTAAGTTTATACATTTCACCTTTGCTATGTTATGCATAATTAAATTATATATGAAATAAATAAATCAGAATCATTCCTTTTAAAAATCTATCTGCCTATGTTATTTTTTTTTTAGGATCTTAAAAGTATAACCTAGCCTGCATGTCATTTTAAGACCTGGCCCAGATGGTAAAACTCGTTAAAAGGATTCAAATCCCTGTTAACATCTGAAAACATGTTAACACTCCTGGCAGACATGATTCGTTAAAAACACACGTGTTACTATTATATATGGATCTTTTCAAAGATTCTAAACCCAAATAAATGATCTCTGAATCATGGGTTAAATCATTAATAAATATGATCAGTTCTTTTTACCATCCATTGGTAATGGAATGCCTACGGGCCCTTCTCATTCTCATATGAGACAAAAGACAGTATTAGTTTGTGACCCTGTCTGATAAAGGTAATGAACTTTGTTCAAACCTTCATGCTTTGATTCTCTGAAATCATAGCTTAAAAATCTAAATTGTCCCTGTGACTAGGCCTTATGTGCTAATAAAACTGTTATTGTTTTATAATTAGGATAAATTATATTAGAAATCCTAAATTTATGTGAGTAATAAATTAACCATATATGGTCTATGTTTACCACGGTTAATAAAATTGTCATAAAAGACAATTCTATAATAAACTCACCAATAAATTATTGTCGATATGTTACAGTTCAAGATACATGGCAGACTCAAACGAGGTCAACAGTCACCCAGGGATAGTGCATGATAATGCCCGAGTAAACGTAGCGGGTGCAGAATTACAAGCAATGATAGATAATGCGGTTAATAGAGCTATGGATAGACAGCTCCATGAATCCGGTGGTACCCATGCAAGGACCCAATCTGCACCACACTCCAGAACACCCTCCAGGACTCACACTGCCCACAACAGTAATTCTCACCACTCATCAAACCAGAGGAGTGCTCCATCCCAACGAGTCATTCGGAATCAAGAACCCCGTAATAAGGGTTGCTCCTATAAGTACTTCGTTTCGTGCAAACCCAGGGATTTCAATAGGGAAAAAGGAGCGGTAGATTGCATGACTTGGATGGACGAAATGGATACGGTTGTGGATATTAGTGGTTGTGATGATAGGGATATTGTGAAATTCGTGTCACAATCTTTCAAAGGGGAAGCATTAGCTTGGTGGAGATCTTTGATCAAACCTACAGGGAAAGTCCCGTTATACAACATGACCTGGGAACAGTTCATGGCACTAATCAAGGAAAATTTCTGCCCTCAACACGAGGTTGAGAGAATTGAATCTGGCTTCTTGTCGCTGGTCATGAAAAACCTTGACTGTCAGGCCTACCTTACCAGTTTCAACACTTTGTCAAGGTTAGTTCCATATTTGGTAACTCCGGAGCCTAAACGTATAGCTCGATTCATTGGGGGTTTGGCCCCAGAGATCAAAGCAAATGTGAAGGCCTCCAGACCAACTACTTTTCGGTCAGTAGCGGACATATCATTGTCCCTTACCTTGGATGCTGTCAGGCTGAGGTCACAGAGGAACACTGATACCGAAAAGAGGAAGCATGAGGATGACAACTCACGACGTTCAGACAAGAAACAGAAGGGAAACAATGACCATAAGAAGGGGTCAGGATTTAGGAAGGATGGTCAGCAGTCGGGTGAAAAACCCAGATGTAAAATCTGCAAGAGGCAGCACTTTGGGAAGTGCAGGTATGAATCGAATTCGAATTCACAATCGAAAGCTTTTGCATGTGGGTTGTGCAAGTCCAAGGAACACAAAACCTTAGATTGCAAAAAGATAAAGGATGCGACCTGCTACGGTTGCAATGAAAAGGGGCACATCAAGAGCAATTGCCCAAAATACGCCAAGAAGCCCGAAGAGACTAGGAAGACCAATGCTAGGGTCTTCAGGATGGATGCTAAGGAAGCCGTCAAGGACGACAACGTGATAATAGGTACCTTTCTCATAAATGATGTTTATGCGAGAGTGTTATTTGATTCAGGCGCTGATAAGTCGTTTGTAGATAATAAGTTTTGTGAATTGTTGAAACTACCTGTTAAAACTTTAAGTGTGAAGTATGAGGTGGAACTAGCAGATGGCACTTTAGAAACCGCTTCAACCTTATTAGATGGATGTTTCATATCCATTAAGAACCACTCTTTTCCTTTGTCCCTACTTCCTTTAAAACTAGCCGGTTTCGACATAGTTTTGGGTATGGACTGGTTATCACATAACCAGGCCCAGATTATTTGCAACAAGAAGCAAGTGATGATCAAGGACTTCGTCTGGTGAATCACTTACTATCCAGGGAGATAACCCAGTATGGGCTGCCCGAGAAAATTGTCTATACTCAAAGACTCTAAGTGTTTTGAAGAAGGGTTGTGTCATCTACATGGTACAAGTGATTATTGATGAGCCCGAAGCCCAAGATTGGAGATATCCCCGTCATTTCTGAATACCCCGAAGTATTTCCTGAAGAAACTACCTGGTTTGCCACCAGATAGGCAAGTAGGAATTCAGAATTGACATTATTCCTGGATCAGCACCAGTTGCAAGGGCGCCTTATAGGTTGGCACCAACAGAGATGAAGGAATTGAGAACGCAGCTAGTGATTTGCTAGCCAAAGGTTTCATCAAACCTAGTTCATCTCCTTGGGGAGCACCAGTTTTATTTGTTAAGAAGAAGGATGAAACTGTTTTAAATGATCATAAAACGAGATTTTTTGGAGATATGAAAGTAAAATAATCTTAGTTACTGATTATTAGACATGTCTGTAAATTTTCACATCAAGCGGAGGTCCAGATTAGGAGTTATGCTTAATGACGTAATTATAGCGATTCTTAGTAATTAAATGACGTCATTAGCGTAACGCCTATCTAAAACCCATTTTTGACACCAAACCTTTTACCCACTGATGTAATATAATATTTTGGGATTTTTTGAAGTTTTTTAATTATTTTTAAACTGATCAATAAGCTAGGATTAGTGGCCCTTAATTCGGTTAATACCGAATATACCCTTTTCGGCCATAAAATGAGTTTTACAAATCCTTTTGACACCAATCCAATTGCTACTGATTTTAAATATTAAATAAAGTGTTTTGAAACTGTTTAACTGATTCAGGAAAACTCAGAATCCTATTTTAACCCGTACGTCGCTTAAAACGGCTTTATACGCGTATTATACGCATAGTTAGGGTTTAAAACTATTTTGAAGGGTATCCCTACTGATATCATGACATATTTAAGGCATGTTAACTTAGGAAACCTGTTAGGACTCTTATGGTTACGCTTCATACGCGTTCGGTTCAGGTTATGTAACTAGTTTACATAAATTAGCCGAAACGGGTCAAACCTTATCGGTTTTATCTCAAAATCCAGAATGTGTATCATATACTCATATTAAGCAAGTCTTCAAACTTGTCGGGTCTAAATCACATTCTATCCGGTCTTCGCTTAATCGTGCGTACGAACCGTATCTTTAAAACTAACCGATCTAAGCGTAAGCTTAACTAAAGACCCGTTAGGATTCTAATAGGTTATTATAAACCTTCGTTCCAGATTAGGAGAACCAGTAAAAGATACTTGCACTCGCTGATTTTGATCTATACTTACTCAGGTAAATACTTTTAACTTATTTCCCTATACGGGCTTGGGGTACGGTATATAAAATACCGCTTGGTCGGACATTGAATCTTTAATTGTATGATGGTTAAAGTATTGAGATGTTTCGTTTAAATTGTTTTGTTTACTTAAAGCCTTTGGGGGTTAATGACCGTGTCCCGGATATCCCTGGCATCATTTTACGAAATGGCCACGACCTTAGCACTCAGGTGTAGGCGTACACCTGTCAGTGTCTCATTTAAATAAAGTGGTGTGTTTATTGATCTTTAACCCGGCTCGATCCGGGCTACTGAACGCATAAGGAACATGTAAATCCTTTACAAGTTTATATATTTAAATAATTATCCCAAGTTATAAAATATTATTTGTGCCTTGTGCCTTAAATGCATTTTCTTAAACTCTTTTCAAAATGAGTCGGTTGATTGTATTTACCAGTGTAAACTGACGTATTTTTCCTAAAAAGGTTAAGTGCAGGTACTACGCGAAATAGGCTGGCTTGTCTCCTAGCATCCACAATAAGTCTCGCCAGCTTGGATGTCATAAACTGTTGAACATTTTTTTCCTTTTTATTTTGATCTACCTGTGGATTTATATTCGACTATTTGTGATACTTAATATTACAATATCTTTTGGTTGAAATGAATCTATACTTTGCTTCCGCTGTGCATTTAAATATTGTGTTGTTTGACTATTATGTTGCCAACCACGTCACGATACTCCCCTACCGGGCCCACCGGTAACACGTGGAAATTCGGGGTGTGACAGGTTGGTATCAGAGCCAACACTGAGTGAATTAAACACTAGCCTTTTGTGTTTAATCTCAGTTACACAATTGCACTTTCCTAAATCTTCGAGTCTAGACAAAGAACATAGGAATAATCCAAAATGTTTTTATTTTTATTTAAATTTTGTCCTTTATTTTCCTTGTCATTACCTTTGTTATATTAACAGGTTTAGCAATGCCGCCAAGATTCAGACGAGGAGATAGAGGAAAGGCGCCGATCAGCGCCCCTAACGACCATGAGGCCGGGCCTTCAGGCCGGCGAACTCCTTCTGCTACAAGGAGTATAGATCCGCGAGAACCTTGGAGGGTCTATGAGGAGCCTGCCAGACAATCCACGTCACATAGCTCCACGCCTCCATATTATCACTCTTTTAGGCCTCAGTCCGAGAATGAGCCCAACAACCCGCAACCATCATACATACCGTTACTGCGATCCTCATCGCAAGATTCCTTCCGCGACCCTACTCCTATTTTTCGGGGTCAGTTTAACCCAGCAGAGTACCTACCAGAACAAGTGGGCTTTAACCCACTAGGACCGGAGGATCACTTTTCTGGTGATCAAGATATGGACGAGGACACAGATCCCGTCGAAGCTTCAACCGGATCCTTGAACCATCCTTTCGTGATCGCAGACGGTTCGTCTTTTCACGAAACACCATACCAGGGTCCGGATAGTCACATGGCACGGTTCGAACGGTGTGAGTGGTACTATACACCATCTGAACACTCATCACCTCACCAGCAGCCGCCACTGCAGCAGCAAGATCCCTCTGGGGGTCCACGTTTCGAGCAGCAGCAAGATCCCTCTGGGGATCCACGTTTCGAGGCAGTCACGCCACCGCCTCCACCGCCGCCAGTTCATCTAGAGCCTCCAGAACCACCAAGACGTAGGAGGACTGGCGCACGGATCTCAGCACGAGAAGTGGATTTTCGTCTCAACACCCCTCAACACTCTAGCGGCAGCCACTACCCGCCTATATATGAAGGCCCACAGATGGGTGGACCTTCAGTTCCAGTTTCGGAGGTGAATTCGACACCTATTGCACCGCCATCACAGGGTTTCGGCCACCCTATCCCTGCTTATACTGCTCCGGAAGCTTACAACCCTTACGGACCGCCAGCATACCATAACTATAACTATGCCGAGGCCGACCCATACCTAGTGGCAGCAAACTACCTTGCCCAAAACCCTGAGGGACCATATGGAACCCCTTGGGGAATGGGACATCCAGCTCTAGGGTATCAAGTACCTCCTCAGCCGCCGCCACAGTACCAGCCGCCACGGTTTTCTCCACCAGAGCAGGAGGATCTCCGTCAAAGACTGGACAAGGTTGAGCGAGACCTCCAGAAAGAGCGTAAGAAGAATGAGGGATTTATGAGTGGTTTGGCAAATTTTCTGAAGGGAAAGAAGAAACGGGATCGTTAAATCCCAATATATATTGTTGTATTTCCTTGTTTAAATCAAGTCCCTACGTGGACATTTATTTATGTGTGTATGTAGTCCCTGCGTGGACATCTACCTTTGTACTTAGTCCCTACGTGGACTTGTCTCTATTAGTCCCTGCGTGGACATTTACTTTTGTAAACCGTTCTTGTGAGGACATGTATTATCTGTATAGCTCCTACGTGGGCATGTGTTTATGTGAAAAGTCCCGTTTAGGGCAAAATGTACTACTTTTAGTTTTAATGGAATGTAAGTTTATACATTTCACCTTTGCTATGTTATGCATAATTAAATTATATATGAAATAAATAAATCAGAATCATTCCTTTTAAAAATCTATCTGCCTATGTTATTTTTTTTTTAGGATCTTAAAAGTATAACCTAGCCTGCATGTCATTTTAAGACCTGGCCCAGATGGTAAAACTCGTTAAAAGGATTCAAATCCCTGTTAACATCTGAAAACATGTTAACACTCCTGGCAGACATGATTCGTTAAAAACACACGTGTTACTATTATATATGGATCTTTTCAAAGATTCTAAACCCAAATAAATGATCTCTGAATCATGGGTTAAATCATTAATAAATATGATCAGTTCTTTTTACCATCCATTGGTAATGGAATGCCTACGGGCCCTTCTCATTCTCATATGAGACAAAAGACAGTATTAGTTTGTGACCCTGTCTGATAAAGGTAATGAACTTTGTTCAAACCTTCATGCTTTGATTCTCTGAAATCATAGCTTAAAAATCTAAATTGTCCCTGTGACTAGGCCTTATGTGCTAATAAAACTGTTATTGTTTTATAATTAGGATAAATTATATTAGAAATCCTAAATTTATGTGAGTAATAAATTAACCATATATGGTCTATGTTTACCACGGTTAATAAAATTGTCATAAAAGACAATTCTATAATAAACTCACCAATAAATTATTGTCGATATGTTACAGTTCAAGATACATGGCAGACTCAAACGAGGTCAACAGTCACCCAGGGATAGTGCATGATAATGCCCGAGTAAACGTAGCGGGTGCAGAATTACAAGCAATGATAGATAATGCGGTTAATAGAGCTATGGATAGACAGCTCCATGAATCCGGTGGTACCCATGCAAGGACCCAATCTGCACCACACTCCAGAACACCCTCCAGGACTCACACTGCCCACAACAGTAATTCTCACCACTCATCAAACCAGAGGAGTGCTCCATCCCAACGAGTCATTCGGAATCAAGAACCCCGTAATAAGGGTTGCTCCTATAAGTACTTCGTTTCGTGCAAACCCAGGGATTTCAATAGGGAAAAAGGAGCGGTAGATTGCATGACTTGGATGGACGAAATGGATACGGTTGTGGATATTAGTGGTTGTGATGATAGGGATATTGTGAAATTCGTGTCACAATCTTTCAAAGGGGAAGCATTAGCTTCGTGGAGATCTTTGATCAAAGCTACAGGGAAAGTCCCGTTATACAACATGACCTGGGAACAGTTCATGGCACTAATCAAGGAAAATTTCTGCCCTCAACACGAGGTTGAGAGAATTGAATCTGGCTTCTTGTCGCTGGTCATGAAAAACCTTGACTGTCAGGCCTACCTTACCAGTTTCAACACTTTGTCAAGGTTAGTTCCATATTTGGTAACTCCGGAGCCTAAACGTATAGCTCGATTCATTGGGGGTTTGGCCCCAGAGATCAAAGCAAATGTGAAGGCCTCCAGACCAACTACTTTTCGGTCAGTAGCGGACATATCATTGTCCCTTACCTTGGATGCTGTCAGGCTGAGGTCACAGAGGAACACTGATACCGAAAAGAGGAAGCATGAGGATGACAACTCACGACGTTCAGACAAGAAGCAGAAGGGAAACAATGACCATAAGAAGGGGTCAGGATTTAGGAAGGATGGTCAGCAGTCGGGTGAAAAACCCAGATGTAAAATCTGCAAGAGGCAGCACTTTGGGAAGTGCAGGTATGAATCGAATTCGAATTCACAATCGAAAGCTTTTGCATGTGGGTTGTGCAAGTCCAAGGAACACAAAACCTTAGATTGCAAAAAGATAAAGGATGCGACCTGCTACGGTTGCAATGAAAAGGGGCACATCAAGAGCAATTGCCCAAAATACGCCAAGAAGCCCGAAGAGACTAGGAAGACCAATGCTAGGGTCTTCAGGATGGATGCTAAGGAAGCCGTCAAGGACGACAACGTGATAACAGGTACCTTTCTCGTAAATGATGTTTATGCGAGAGTGTTATTTGATTCAGGCGCTGATAAGTCGTTTGTAGATAATAAGTTTTGTGAATTGTTGAAACTACCTGTTAAAACTTTAAGTGTGAAGTATGAGGTGGAACTAGCAGATGGCACTTTAGGAACCGCTTCAACCTTATTAGATGGATGTTTCATATCCATTAAGAACCACTCTTTTCCTTTGTCCCTACTTCCTTTAAAACTAGCCGGTTTCGACATAGTTTTGGGTATGGACTGGTTATCACATAACCAGGCCCAGATTATTTGCAACAAGAAGCAAGTGATGATCAAGACTTCGTCTGGTGAATCACTTACTATCCAGGGAGATACCTAGTATGGGCTGCCCGAGAAAATGTCTATACTCAAAGACTCTAAGTGTTTGAAGAAGGGTTGTGTCATCTACATGGCACAAGTGATTGTTGATGAGCCGAAGCCCAAGATTGGAGATATCCCCGTCATTTCTGAATACCCCGAAGTATTTCCTGAAGAACTACCTGGTTTGCCACCAGATAGGCAAGTAGAATTCAGAATTGACATTATTCCTGGATCAGCACCAGTTGCAAGGGCGCCTTATAGGTTGGCACCAACAGAGATGAAGGAATTGAGAACGCAGCTAGATGATTTGCTAGCCAAAGGTTTCATCAAACCTAGTTCATCTCCTTGGGGAGCACCAGTTTTATTTGTTAAGAAGAAGGATGGATCGATGCGTCTGTGCATCGACTACCGCGAGCTTAATAAGGTCACTATCACGAACAGGTATCCTTTGCCCAGAATCGATGATCTGTTCGATCAACTTCAAGGGGCAAGTTTCTTCTCGAAGATTGACTGGAGGTCAGGCTACCATCAATTGAAGGTTAGAGATGAAGACGTGCACAAAACAGCATTTAGGACTCGTTATGGTCATTACAAGTTCCTAGTGATGCCTTTTGGGCTCACTAATGCACCGGCCGCGTTCATGGATCTCATGAATCGCGTTTGCAAGCCGCATTTAGATAAATTCGTCATCGTTTTCATCGACGACATTCTCATCTACTCAAAGAACCAAGCTGACCATGAGAAGCATCTTCACTGCATTCTGGAACTACTCCATAAAGAAAAGCTCTATGCCAAATTCTCGAAGTGTGAATTTTGGCTTCGGGAAGTCCAATTTCTTGGACATGTTGTTAGTGAGCGTGGTATCCAAGTAGATCCCGCTAAAGTTGAAGCTATCATGAATTGGCATGAGCCAAAGACGCCTACAGAAATACGTAGCTTCCTAGGTTTGGCAGGATACTATAGGCGATTCATTGAAAACTTCTCAAGGATTGCTGCACCCCTGACTTCGCTGACACGTAAGAAGATTAAGTTTGACTGGGGTCCTAAGCAGCAGGAATCCTTTGATATTCTGAAACAAAAGTTGAGCAATGCTCCAGTGCTGACATTGCCTGATGGAATAGAGGAGTTTGTAGTTTATTGTGATGCATCACACACCGGGATGGGATGTGTGCTTATGCAGAAAGGCAAAGTCATTGCCTATGCTTCACGTCAGTTAAAGGTGCATGAAAAGAATTACACCACCCATGACTTGGAATTGGGTGCCGTTGTATTCGCACTAAAACTGTGGAGGCACTACTTATATGGAATCAAATGTGTGATCTATTCTGATCACAAGAGCCTTCAACATCTGTTCAATCAGAAGGACTTGAACATGAGGCAACGCCGTTGGATGGAAACTCTGAATGATTACGATTGTGAAATAAGATACCATCCCGGCAAGGCGAATGTAGTCGCCGATGCCTTGAGTCGGAAGGAGAAGGTGAAACCCATCCGAATCAATGCCAAGTGCATGGAAATAAAGAACAATTTGATAGAAAGGTTGTTAGCTGCACAGAAGGAAGCTGTGTTGGAAGCTAACTATCCTAATGAAAAGCTAGGAGTAACTGAGGAACAGTTATCTCTTAGTAAGGATGGAATTCTTAGATTGAATGGACGGATATGGGTTCCAATTTATGGAGGACTCCGAGATGTTATCCTCCAGGAAGTCCACAGCTCTAAATATTCTGTTCATCCTGGAGCTGATAAAATGTACCAGGATCTAAGGGCAAACTATTGGTGGATAGGCTTGAAGAAGTCTGTAGCTACCTATGTAGCTAAATGCTTGACGTGTGCGCAAGTCAAGGCAGAACATCAAAAACCGTCAGGTTTGCTACAACAGCCTGAACTTCCTACTTGGAAGTGGGAAATGGTAACTATGGATTTTATCACCAAGTTACCCAAGACAAGGAAAGGAAATGACACCATCTGGGTGATAGTTGACCGACTGACTAAGTCAGCACATTTCATACCCATTAAGGAGACCTACAGCTCCGATATGTTAGCCCAACTGTACGTGGATAAGATTGTAGCTTTACATGGCATACCTGTGTCTATTATCTCTGACCGAGATACTAGATACACATCACATTTTTGGAAAAGCTTCCAACAATCTGTGGGCACACGTTTGAACTTTAGTACGGCTTACCATCCACAGACAGACGGTCAGAGTGATCGTACTATTCAAACGTTGGAAGACATGCTTCGTGCATGTGCAATTGACTTGGGTGGTAGCTGGGATAAGCACCTACCATTAGTTGAATTCTCCTACAACAATAGCTACCATACCAGCATCAAGGCTGCGCCTTTTGAGGCATTATACGGTAGAAAGTGTAGATCGCCCGTTTGTTGGGCAGAAGTTGGAGATGTCCAATTATCTGGACCGGAGATAGTGTTCGAGA
This sequence comes from Helianthus tuberosus, assembly GCA_030545235.1. Lineage (NCBI taxonomy): Eukaryota > Viridiplantae > Streptophyta > Magnoliopsida > Asterales > Asteraceae > Helianthus > Helianthus tuberosus. Next base: position 43,091,570 of record CM060377.1, read on the forward strand.
CGACGGACAAGATTGCCCAGATTCGTGACCGTCTCAAAGCTGCCCGGGATAGGCAGAAGAGTTACGCTGATCCAAGTCGTAAGGATTTTCACTTCGAAGTAGGTGACAAAGTCCTACTTAAAGTGTCACCCTGGAAGGGAGTGATGCGATTTGGTAAGAAAGGTAAGCTAAGCCCGAGATACATAGGACCTTTCGAGGTTATCGAACGTGTCAGGTCAGTTGCCTATAAGTTAAACTTACCTGAAGAGCTCAGTAGTATACACAATGTGTTCCACATCTGCAATCTGAAGAAGTGTTTCGCTGACGAATCACTGGTTATACCCCATACAGATGTGCATATAGATGAGAGCTTGAAATTTGTGGAAAAACCTTTGTCGATTGAAGATCGACAGGTAAGGAAGCTTCGAAGGAAGCATATACCTTTTGTAAAGGTCAAATGGGATGCCCGTAGAGGTCCCGAGTATACGTGGGAGGTTGAGTCCACGATGAAAGAAAAGTACCCTTATCTGTTTCAGTAAATCTCGAGGTCGAGATTTCTTTTAAGGTTTATTCTTTGTAACACCTCGAAAATTTACGTCCTATAATGTGTTGACACGTGTCATAGGTTTGAACGTGTGAAAGAATGTTCTTGAAGGACTAAAGTTGACAAACCGTGAAACTGTGTAAATATAAGGGTTCAAAGTGTCAACAATGAATAAATATACTTTACAATAACCCTACATGATGTTTATAACCTTAAACGAATGGATCATGGATCATACGAAGCGAATTGTGAAAGAAAGTGAGAGATTACAAACTACAGGGGTTAAATGTGTCAACATGTTAAGTTATACCTCTGAGTGACCTTTTAGCAAACCCGAAGCCTTGTAACGATTAAATATGCTCACTAGAATGTACCATAAAAATTTCACCAAGTTTCGTTACCGTATGAGAAAGTTGTGATAAAATTCGTGTGTGAGGGTTAAAATCGTCAACATTGAAATTTAGGGCTTTTCGGGTGATCACAAAGTTACCCGAGGACTTTACAAAGTGGGTATAAGTCTTAAAGCCCCCATATGTTAGTATTGAAGCCTCATAATGCAAGAATTGTAGTGAAAACGACCTTTCGGGGGACCAAGGACCAAAATGCAATAACGAAAATCATGTGTGACCTGATCTGAAGGGCCACGCGGCCCGCCTCCCATATAACAAAAGCCCAAGCGGGCGGCCTACGACTGCCAGATGCAGAAAAGAATGGCAGGTGGCTGTTTTCAGCTCCTAACCGACTTACATGCAAGTTTTTCGATACCTTGGGCTGCCTAAGGTGGTTTTTAGCTTGTAGGACACATGTTGGTCATTTGGTAACACTCCTAGACTTATGTGTTGATGATCCAAGATGTTTGAATTCACATAAAAGACCACATTCTTTGCATTCATCTTGCATTCACTTCCTGATCATTTCTGGAGCATTCAAGCAGATCCCAAGCATTCCAAATCATCCATTAGACAAGTGTAAGTACCCTTGATCTTCTCTATTTCAGTTATGCTTAGTTTATAGCCTAGAAATCAAACCGTCGTAACTACGGTTTGACTTCACAATAAAACACAGATGGTCCAGGGTTTTGTCGAATCGAAAGTTGTTATAAGTTGGTAATCATGTGGGCTTTAAACCCTTAAAAGGGCACCCACTGATTCCAATCCTAACTAGGTCGTTTGTCGAGTCAAACGTTGTCCGAAAAAGTCAACAGAAATGGTATTTTCGATTTAACGCATGATTAACGATGTAAGAGGCGTATCACCTATTTTATCATTCTTATAAACTGATAATAAGTATAAAAACTTGTCTACGCTTGTTTGATTCGACAACTTTCTGTTTTGAACCGATTCGGAACCGAAAGACGCAAAAGTTTGACTTTTGCTTTGACCTCAGTTCTGACCCGGTTTAGATAGGTTTAGACATGCCTTAAAGTTCCATTAGGACCTAGTTACATGTTGGTATAATCCTCTGCGTTTATACCACATGAATCCTTAATTGTCCGATGTTTCCGTTAATCGCCTAAATATTGACCGTAATGCCCTTATGATCATAAAACGAGATTTTTGGAGATATGAAAGTAAAATAATCTTAGTTACTGATTATTAGACATGTCTGTAAATTTTCACATCAAGCGGAGGTCCAGATTAGGAGTTATGCTTAATGATGTAATTATAGCGATTCTTAGTAATTAAATGCCGTCATTAGCGTAACGCCTATCTAAAACCCATTTTTGACACCAAACCTTTTACCCAATGATGTAATATAATATTTTGGGATTTTTGAAGTTTTTTAATTATTTTTAAACTGATCATAAGCTAGGATTAGTGCCTTAATTCGGTTAATACCGAATATACCCTTTTCGGCCATAAAATGAGTTTTACAAATCCTTTTGACACCAATCCAATTGCTACTGATTTTAAATATTAAATAAAGTGTTTTGAACCTATTTAACTGATCAGGAAACTCAGAATCCTATTTTAACCCGTACGTCGCTTAAAACGGCTTTATACGCGTATTATACGCATAGTTAGGGTTTCAAACTATTTTGACATATAAGACATATAACCAAATGTTATAACCTGTTAAAATAAACTAATTTACTGATGTATTCAGACCCGGTTCACAGAAATGTAATTAATCCCTTTTATAATCGTTATAATGACCAAAATACCCCTACGGGGCTTAATATGCGATTAAACTCGTTTTGGGCATAACGGAAGGTATCCTACTGATATCATGACATATTTAAGGCATGTTAACTTAGGAAACCTGTTAGGACTCTTATGGTTACCCGTTACGCTTCATACGCGTTCGGTTCAGGTTATGTAACTAGTTTACATAAATTAGCCGAAACGGGTCAAACCTTATCGGTTTTATCTCAAAATCCAGAATGTGTATCATATACTCATATTAAGCAAGTCTTCAAACTTGTCGGGTCTAAATCACATTCTATCCGGTCTTCGCTTAATCGTGCGTACGAACCGTATCTTTAAAACTAACCGATCTAAGCGTAAGCTTAACTAAAGACCCGTTAGGATTCTAATGGGTTATTATAAACCTTCGTTCCAGATTAGGAGAACCAGTAAAAGATACTTGCACTCGCTGATTTTGATCTATACTTACTCAGGTAAATACTTTTAACTTATTTCCCTATACGGGCTTGGGGTACGGTATATAAAATACCGCTTGGTCGGACATTGAATCTTTAATTGTATGATGGTTAAAGTATTGAGATGTTTCGTTTAAATTGTTTTGTTTACTTAAAGCCTTTGGGGGTTAATGACCGTGTCCCGGATATCCCTGGCATCATTTTACGAAATGGCCACGACCTTAGCACTCAGGTGTAGGCGTACACCTGTCAGTGTCTCATTTAAATAAAGTGGTGTGTTTATTGATCTTTAACCCGGCTCGATCCGGGCTACTGAACGCATAAGGAACATGTAAATCCTTTACAAGTTTATATATTTAAATAATTATCCCAAGTTATAAAATATTATTTGTGCCTTGTGCCTTAAATGCATTTTCTTAAACTCTTTTCAAAATGAGTCGGTTGATTGTATTTACCAGTGTAAACTGACGTATTTTTCCTAAAAAGGTTAAGTGCAGGTACTACGCGAAATAGGCTGGCTTGTCTCCTAGCATCCACAATAAGTCTCGCCAGCTTGGATGTCATAAACTGTTGAACATTTGTTTCCTTTTTATTTTGATCTACCTGTGGATTTATATTCGACTATTTGTGATACTTAATATTACAATATCTTTTGGTTGAAATGAATCTATACTTTGCTTCCGCTGTGCATTTAAATATTGTGTTGTTTGACTATTATGTTGCCAACCACGTCACGATACTCCCCTACCGGGCCCACCGGTAACACGTGGAAATTCGGGGTGTGACATTCGTGCACACAACAAACACATGAACTCGCTCAACTTTTGTTGATGTTTTCAAATTACATGTATTTCAGGGAACTAAGTGGATCTGGCAGGTGTATGCATGTTTTTCAAGCTGCGTCATGAATATAGGATGTCATCCTAGTCATTAGGTATTAGGAGATGTATCTTAATCCTGGACAAGTTACATGGTTCTAAACTCGTTTTTATTTAAGATCTTTTGTCGAGACTTCGTGAACTCATTTAGAACATGTGATGGTTTGTAATTTGAATTCGGTGTCAACGTTTCAGACAAATATGTTGTGTTATTTTCAAACTTAAATTATGGATGAACATCTTATGGTTTTATCATATAGCGTTGTTATGATTGAATGCTATGGTATTAAGAAAGTCACACCATAATCACGCTTCTGCAAAAGTCAGGGTGTGAAAAGCAGCACCCAGGGTAACATTACGATAGTGATTGTCAACGCCGGTAAACGGTACAAACATCATATTGTACCTACATAAAAAAATAATAGTCAAAACATAAGACACCCTACATTAGATAAACACAAAAATATGAATAAAACGAAACTAAAATCTAAAACTTTAAGTAAGGTACGAACTTGTTGCGACGATAAGTAGCATCAAAAGACACAACATCCCCAAACAGATTAAAATTCCTCTTCGCATCTCCGTCAGCCCAGAACAAAACCCGTAAAACACCATCTTCAGTTGTTAGGCCTTCCATAGAAAAATTGGGCATAAATTCTTTCTTCCTTTTAAGTCGTTTAATCACCATATTAGCATCGTACTCATCTATATACCTATTTAAGTCGCTTTTGAAGTTTTTAAAATCAACTTTCGTGGCACCTACCTTGTTAAACCCTCCATAAAGAGTCCTCATAATATTAAACGCTCTGACTGGACCAACGTTTATGGCACTCAAAGCATTTATGGCTTCTTCCTGAACATAATTGATTCCTCTGTTGGAAGGAAGTAGGTATTTGTCATCTTCAGCAACAAATGGGTGATTGTGAGACTCCTCGAAGTGATAAACCTCATAAAGTTTATCCGGGTTTAACTTAACCCGGATACAGGCTTCACAGCCAGTCCTTATAGAAGGAATCCTACGGGTAATCTTGCTCCTCAACTTATTATTTGAAGTACCAGCTTCCTAAGTCGAGTCAATCGCCTTAAAGGGTTTAGTACCCTCATTTGTGCAAAGGAAATATTTATTTAAGATGACACCGCGAGGATCATATTGACTACCCTTCCTCGCTGTGATTCCTCCGTCCATTGCATATCTTTGGTAAAAAAGAAAGACATTATTCAGCGGATCAAACGTCATGTGCATCTTTGGTTTAAGCGAATCGTCAATATTTAGTATAAATGTCCTCATTCGAGAACTTTGGGACACCTAAACATCACCGACCAGCTGGTATGTATAATATCTACAATAACAAAGGGAAACAACAATCATTTATAAAACACTATGAAACTGTCATATAACACTATCAAAAAGTTATAAAACACTATGTGCAAAGTTAACAATATATAGCAAAGTTCTACTCAGAATAAAAACTATTTATCAAGTTAATAATAACTACTTAGTGTTATAACACTATTGACCCGGTATGATACACTATGATTAAAATTAACAATATCTGGTAGAATAAAACACCATTATATACCACATCAAACTATTATAAAACACTAAATGCAAAGTTAACAGTATCAACATAGTTCTATATTGAATAAAACACTATTAATCAATTTAACACTAATTGTTTATAATAAAACACTATTGACACGGTATATTACACTATAACTGTAATTAACACTACCTGGTGGAATAAAACACTATTAGTCAATTTAACACTAAATATTTAGTGTATCACACTACTGACCAGGTATAAAACATTATAAATGTAATTAACAATATACTGGTGGACTAAAACACTATCAAACAAATTTACAATATCTATTCTGCATATAACACTATTGATCATGCATATGACACTATAAATGTGATTAACAATAGCTGGTGGAATAAACCACTATCAAACAAATGTAATTAACAATATATGGGGGAATAAAACACTAATTTACAATATCTATTCAGCATATAACACTATTGACCATGCATATGACACTATAAATGTGATTACCAATAACCGGTGGAATAAAACACTATCAAACAAATGTAATTAACAATATCATGGGGAATAAAACACTATAAAACAAATTTACAATATCTATTCAGTATATAACAGTATTGACCATGCATATGACACTATAAAGCCATTTACAAAAATCTGTTCATGATATAACACTATCAAAACAAATTAATCTAATCAATTCAGTGTATAAGACACTACAATCTAAGATGATGAAATCTATTCAACTAAAACTGCAGAGTAAGACCCCCCCCCCCCCAAAAAAAAAAAAAAAAAACTCGTTCGTCTTATGATAATGAACGTAAAAACCCCAACTCCCCTACTAACCCAGACATGATAATTCTTAACAGAAGAAATTCCTATGACAAATTAACGATTGTTAAAAAAAAGGCACCACACAGGTACCTGCATCAGCGGACTCTATTGAATTGAAATAAAACACCCCAAACGCACAGGAAAAACAACTATTTCTCACGCTGAAAATTTCTTGTGATATTCAGAATTTATAATTGATGAATGATAACACCAGAATCTTAATGGATCTTAAACAAAAATTACAAAATTTGTATTCCCTATAATAACCGATGAGCGGTTATGTTTTTTTATCAATTAGTTGAATCAAAGAGAAAATTACTTGTTTACCCTTTTGAATTAATTTAGATTGAGGACACATGTCATCTCCACAATATTTCTCACACTTCTCACATTTTGTTTAAAACGCCAAAATATGCACATCTTTCAAAATTATACTGTTGCTTTTAACGGTAACAAACAAAAAAATTTAATTTTTTTAATTTCACTTTTATACCTATAAAACACCCCACTTTTCACTCATTTGTTATAAACTTTACCCTACTCTCTTTTATACTGCATCAAATTTTATTAAAAAAAAATCACATCATGAATCCCTTTCGACCGCCGTTCGGTGTTCCATCTAGACCCGGTAACCAAACATATCTTGATTTGGAACCATCTGATTGGCCCAACATATCTTGACCCGGCGTTTTATTTGGAACGTCCAAACCAATTTTTTCAAGAAAAACGCCAATGGGGGCGGTTGAAGGGCATGTTTGGGCGTTTTTTTAAGGAAAAAACGCCAAAAAACCCCACTACGGGTGGTCTAACCGATAGGACAGACACACCGACCCTAATCAGTACACCGCGTACCGAACCACGTGTGTACGCGTGTTTGTTATGTCATTGGTTTTGTATTTTAATGTAACACGTTCTGTCTCGGTCATACACCATCGTGGACCGATAGAAACTAATAGAAAATGAAGTATGTACTATTTTTTAACGGCGACTTTACATAAGAAGTAAAGATGATTTTGCAAACTGACTCTGAGGTACATAAAAGATGTATGTATAATGCATATATGCACATGGTGAAACAGAAAAAGATGTTGCTCATTTACACTTGAAAGGTACATGAATTTGGATTTCCACCTAGTTCTGAGGCTCAAATCATTTTCCTGCTGGACCAATTGAGAGACTGAAACTTCAACGTTGATTTTGATCTCTTTTATGAAAAAGTCTGCACTAAAAGTACTCGACAACCGGATGCAGTCCTTGGTTTGGTCCCTAGTTCCCCTTTGGTACCCAAATTCGGTTTTGGGGTTGGGGTTAGGTAGCTCTTGTCCGGCTCAGTCTGGTTATTTCTATATGCTCACCCTTATTAAAAAATTTAACGAGAGCTCTTTCTTCCAAAAACAAGATGAGTACGCCACTTAACCACAACGATGACCTCCTAGGATTTTAGTAACCTAACCACAACGATGACCTCTTAAGATTTTAGTAAACTAACTACAACGATGACCCCCTAGGATTTTAATAAACAAAATAACTTAGACCATGTGTAGTGGTTTAGCCAAATAATGCCCCCACCATGGGGCATTATTCGACACGTGGCAGTCCAGTCAGCATGGGGCGTTATTGCAAAAGTGGCGTAGTGGGAATAATGCCCAAATAATGCCCCTTCCAATCATTAAACAAAAAACAAAAAAAACAAAAAAACAAAAACAAACTAGTTTCTCATTGGTGGGTCAAACCCAGTCAACCATTCCACAAACCATTTTAGGCGTTTTATATATAACGCAGAAATCCATCATCTTCCTGATAAACAATGGTGGTTACGCCATTGAAGTAGAAATCCATGATGGGCCTTACAATGTGATCAAGAATTGGAACTACACTGGATTGGTTGATGCAATCCACAATGGTGAGGGCAAGTGCTGGACTACAAAGGTAAGATCGTTATTTAGATTCGTTTAGTTATAAACATGTTGACTTAGATTATGTTTTAGATCTACCTGATCAATTAGATAAATATATAAAACTTAAACTTGAACGAAAATGAAACGATTTAGACCGTTATATATAGAACATGATTATTAACTTTGTCACCTTGGATGATTGTTCACAATTAACTTGTTGAAATCTGAAGGTGTTTTGTGAAGAAGATCTAATAGAAGCAATAGAGACTACAACGGGAGCTAAAGAGGATTGCTTGTGCTTCATTGAAGTGATGACTCACAAGGATGATACGAGCAAAGAATTGCTCTTGTGGGGTTCAAGAGTTTCAGCTGCTAACAGCCGTTCTCCAAACCCTCAGTAAAATTTATTGTCTTTTACCCGTTTTACTCCTTTGGTATTCTACTATTGGAATTCAAATAATCGTACATTTGTATTGTTGTTATTACAAGCATCTTTTATCTATTTTTTGTTTAGCAATTTAAATTACACCATGAACCTTGATCTCAAGAGAAGCAACATCTTAACTCCAATGGTTTTGTCAATTAAACCTAACCCTCACCCCATCCTTTATCTATTGTATTGAAGTTTTTTCTAAGGCGTTTGAAATTTTAGAAAGTTAATGTAGGTATAGATCATATACAAACTAGGGGTGTTCATCGAATCGAATATCGAATTTTCGAATTATTCGAATAATTTTTATTTTCCCTTGAATTTGAATTCAATTCATATTCGATTAAAAATTCGAGTTCGAATCGAATTCGAATAAATTCGATTTGATTCAGATTCTTTAAAACGTGTAAAAAAACTATCAAAATGAAACATAAATTTTAAAGCAGCCATAAAACACGGAATAAGATTAAAAAAATTCAAATAAAGTATCATAAGCCCAACTTTCAAAACGAGAAGTCGGGAATAACCACTCTGCATTACAAGTTAATATTTTTAGGGTTCGAAATCTATTGATAGATTTGTTACTTAGGTTTTAGTTATGGGTTTGATAATAGGTAACTTTAATACTTCGAATAAATTTTGAAAATAATTCAGAGTATTGCCAATAAAAGTTATATATTTATTATATATAAAAATAATAAATAAAAACGTATAATTTTTATTCAAATTTCGAATCGAATCGAATTTGAAATTATAAATTCGTATTCGATTTACTTGACTCGAATTGAATCGAATTATAATTCGAGTTCTTATAATCGAAATGAATTCTTGATAAGAATTGAATTTAATCGAATTTTGAATTTTTTGAATTCGAAACGAATTCTGAACACCCCTAAGACCACCCGTAGTGGGGCGTGGTTTTTAAAAAAAATTGAAAAAAAACGCCCCAAAACGCCCCTCCCCCCACTACACCGGGCATTTTCCGGCGTTATAATTCAAACTTTTGCAAGCCGGCGTTTTAAAAAAAAAACGCTAAATTGGATGTGCAAGCCGGCGTTATATTTGAATAATGTGCAAGTGGTCAAATGCAATAATGGATGTGGCCAATGGGAGACTTCCAAGTGTAAGGTGCCATTTTTTTTTTTTTCTTCTCTATAAAAAAATAATTGTTTATTGATTGGAAGGGGCGTTATTGGAATAATGCCCCCCTACGCCACTTTTGCAATAATGTCCCATGCTGACTGGGATGACACGTGTCGAATAATGCCCCATGGTGGGGGCATTATTTTGTTCCACCGCTACACATGGTCTAATACAAACAGGTATTTTTGTACAAACTGTAAAAACCAACAGTTTAATGACACGTGTTCTCAATTAAAATAAAATGATTTAAGGGTATTTTAGAATTTTTATACCCTTTTATTTACATCTACTTAAAAACAATAATTAAATTATCCCTAAATTCATGCAAGTTTAATTCAAATCCTAATCTCCTAATCTAGTCTTCATCATCGAATCAGCATCATCAGCAGCACCAACAGAATTCTTCATCATACCATCGGATTGCCGGATTTCAGCCAGGAGCTACGTTGCTTTCAGACAGTCACATGTTATCAGGTACAAATGTTGTAAGCCAACATGTGATGGTAATTTGAAGTATAAAACACTTATTTCATTCGTAGTAAATTTTACTGAGAAATTAGTATACAATCATATATGAGCTTAAGTAGTTAGTTTTTAACGTAGGTTGTGGTGAATAACTTGGCTGATGCACATGAGCAGATCGACACTGCGATCTTGACTGCTCTGAAAGAGAGCAAGCCTGTTTACGTAAGCATAAGCTGTAATCTGCCAGCAATTCCTCATCCTACGTTTAGCCGAGAACCGGTTCCACTTTCGTTAGCACCCAAGTAAGTCCTACAAATATTATTTGAATTTTTTTATGTGTAGTTGGTTTTGACTTCAGGCATGGCCGGACCGTTGGGCTTTCCACCTTAGGCACGGGCGTAGGACCATCA